>BMAV01024204.1:361326-434992 GCA_019973955.1 Trichonephila inaurata madagascariensis
ATATATATATATATATATATATATATATATATATATATATACCGTAAAATCCAGCGTATAACGCGCACTTTTAACACAAAATATGAAGATCGAAATTTAAGGTTGCGCGTTATACGCCGGGTATAAAAACGATAGCTTTAAAAAGAACAAAAGAGATGAGCATAATTTTTTTTTTTCTTCTACATGTATCGAAATACTGTTTATTTAAAAGAAATGACTTGCTTTACGAACTAAATATTAGTAGTTGTAAAAGAAAACTATTTTTTTAAAAGTCTGGGATAATACCTCGAATAAATGACTTCACAAAATATAAAAGCAATGTATACCAATATTTAAGATTTCTTCGTAAAAAAGAAGGTGCGTGTTATATACGGGCGAATATTCCTAAAAATATTAAGATTGAAAGATTGTAGGTGCGTGCGTTATACGGTACCTTTCCTAAAATGCAAAGTTATCTAATGAATGCAATCGTTTTGAAAAGGTGCTGCCCTCTGGTATTCTTCACTAACCCCTCCCGTATTAGATGAATTGCTTCTTAAGCACTAGTTGTACTAAACAAAGCTACTATCTGTCGCCAAATTATATCATATATATATATATATTAGTTCTAAATACTTTGATATTTATTCATTATCTCTTATTGGTTTTTTTGTAGTAATATGTAACACACACACTTAATAATGAATTCAATTGTTACCGAATTCTTTGTTCGCCAATGGAACTTACTGGCACACACACACACACACAACTTATTAAAAACATCTGTTATATTCGAAATGTTACTTTTTTTTAGAAATTGGACAATTTTTCTTAATTGATCTAGTATATATAAAATTGGAGCATTAGAAATATTTAAAATAATTGCAATTTTTTTTAAATTTCCATGAACAAATTCCTATTTTTTGAAATACCTGACGGACAAAACATTTAATGCCGAATACATATTCCCGAATCAACAACGTTTCGTCTTCTTTGAAACTTTACTTGGTGTTTCTTCTCCTCGAGGATTTCATTAACAGATTTATTCTTATGCAGCAAAATCGATGAGAAACAATGGAAACGAAAATCATTAATTTCCGAGAATCTTAAAGCTCGTAATTACTGCTTGGTATTCTTGTTATTTTGTCGCCTTTTTCAACGATTATTGACTCGAACTGAATTAAAGTTATTCTCGTTTATGTGCATTTCACGCAAATTTGTATTTTAGAATTTTTAGCCACTGTTTTTGTAGTTATCTTGACACAAACTAAATGCAATAGCTTAAAAGCCATTTTAGTATTTAAAAACTAGTTTAAATTTTCCGTCAACAGCGGCAATCGGAAGAGCTGCCCTTGTCAATGTCACAGCTGATGACTTAGAATTCGAATTTAAAAGAAAAAAAAAAGAATTTTTAATCATTGGATGCGTTTATTAGCAAAAATGTTCATAAAACTTTATTTTGGTTTTGATTTTCACGGTATATATAAAAAGCTGTGTTATGAGTACAGTGCCTACATTCATAAATTATTTTCAAACTGCAGTTATCAAATGTCCCTCTCACCTCAGAGTTGTGGATTGTTTATTAATATCGCACTTCAGAATATCATGACAGCTGCTGGTAAGGAACCTCGTGTTTTTTAACCAAGGGCAAGAAGGATACATGAGCCGACAACTTACTCTCCTACACCATGGCAACGCGAGGAATTTGGGAATCGACACATCTGAATGTATACACAGTTTTTTATATGTACTTAAATATTCCATCATTATACTATAGACATTTAGATGAAATGAAAAGTAACTATATAAAACGCATACATTAAAAATCCTCACGTCAATCAAACAAAGCTTTGGTGCTGTTTGAGGAAGAGGAAAAAATGCTCTCTTTATAGTAACTCCTTTTTGATGATTAATTTAATTTTCTTTTTATATTTGCTAGTGAATTTAAAGCTGGATAAAAAAAAAAACAGCAAAATTCCATCGTTTGACACTTTTTACGTAATATTTTCAAATAAATATTCGCAAAATGTCAAACGATGTAGTATATATGTTTGAATAAATGTTGTTCAATTGAGATAAAAGTAATTTTAAGAGAAAATAAATATTTTCTTAGATCCAATAAATTTTAAATCCATTTCATAGATTGAGAAAGAAATATTTTCTGATTCTTTAGAGTGAAATCCGATTAAACATTTCTTTATTAACTTCAAAGCAAATTATAACAGAAATTCATGAAATAAACTACATCGTATTTTACTTTCCTTGCCCTTTTGATTTGATGCATCACACACAATAAATAAGTCTGCCCTCATTTTAAAAACACATTAGAATAAAAATTAAATAAACATCTTGCTGTCATTATTTTATTGCGAAATTCCTTTAGAAGAAGTAGAAGCTGATTTATAATAGGAATGAGACACAACTGCTTTTACTCTGTCATAATGTCAATTAAGAGGCAATATGTCAGCGTGTACTTAAATACACGTAATCAGGAGCGTAACTCATCATTTTGTTTTTAAATCAGATAAGATGCACGTTCAAAACAAACACATAGAAGCTGATCGAGCGGATTATGAATGGCTGGTTAGCTACTTTTTGTAATGGTTTTCAAATGAATATATATTCACAAAGCATTTTAAAATGCATAACTAAAAGCGATTGTGTGATGTATCATATCTTGTTAAATCATGTGAGAGGGTAGGAAGGATGGTATAATTTCGATAAGAACTTTTTAAAATGTACAACTTAACACAATAGACGAGATATGATGAATACATCCATCGAATTAATTTTAAATATGAACTGAAGAGAGAGGTTATCTTATATTTAAAACGGACAATACAAACAACCGCTTGACAAGTTTGATTTTTTTAGTCAAGCAATAGGCCTCGTTAGACAAAGCTGACTTCAGAGGTAAACTACAGATAAGAGATGTAACTTAGCAATTTAACCTGTTCCTGAGTGGTGGAACCTTTCATTATGGATCCTTGATACAAAACTCTAGGAGAGCTCATTCTGACTCTATTGATTTTTAGATGCTTCTGTTAACCGTCTGTGTGAGTCTTCGCGACGTCATTATGTGTTTTTACTAATATTAATTTTAACGTGTCTTAAATATTTTTTTTAGCTAGCATTAGTTAAAATTTTACTATGCAGAAAATAATTTTAAATGCATCTATCTGAGACTCTTTAAATGTGGTTTTATTAATTGGTAAGAATATGTTAATATTAATTAAAATAACGGCGAAATTCAGGTGGAATATTAGGATTATTTGCTCAATGCTACGCTAGAATTTTTCTCACATTTTAGAATGAGAGAAAGCGTTTTTTACTTCATTTTATTCATACTTCTGTCGAAGAAATTGTCAATGACTCTGAAGAACGTGTAACCATGTTATAACTATCGCATTCTTTGCTTCACCACTTGCATTCGGAGCGAAGGATCCCGCAGACGAGATGTAAGGATAAACCCCGATTCCTCTCTAATCCTTTCGCCTGACAGTTAAAAAAGGAGCACCCTCCGCCGCAGAGGAAGCGGCTTGTAGGTGAAATTCCTCCCTTGACCTGCAGGTCAGCTGACTGAGTGACCTGAAGGACTAGTGATCAAGATTCTCACCTCGCCTCTCTCTCTGCCGTGACCTGAAGACGACTGCAACGCTCTTCCCCGGAAAGTTGAAGCACGTGGGAAAAACTTGTGCGGCGACTGTAACAATGACGAACACGATTGACTTATGCCTTAGGGTGCAGAAAAAAATTAAATCGAGATTTAATTTTTTTATCGTCATGATGAGGCAGGCCTTTATTGCTTTTCTTAAAAATGCCTAATTTTTTAAAGTAATATTCTTTCTCTCACTTGATTACCTTTCCTTCTTTACCTCCACTATAAATATCATTTGAAGTACGAATATCAATATTCCTATTCAGCTCATAAGATGTTAATGAGATCAAACACTCTTTCTTTTCTCAGTATTTCTAAATAGGGATCACACCATTTTGTGTGTGTGTGTGAAACCTCAATTTTATGATAAAGAGGACACCTACATGGTTGCTTCTCTTTTCACATTTCGGCTCAAACTGAGGGCTAACTTTTTGTTGATGTCAGTAAAATTTTAATTCTCCATATGAGGCTTTTTGGTAAAACAAAATTTAGTTTTGTTAAATAAATGGTAAAAGTTTATAGATTTTGTGTTGGATAGAAAAAAACTAAACGATACAAATTTCATTACCAAGGACACAAAATTTTATGCATGTGTTGTCTTAACTCGTAATATTTAGTCACATCATTTTTGTTTCTTTTCAAAATCCATTCATCAGTTTCCAGCCGTATCTCAAGCTGTTTTCATTGATCTGCAAGATATTTATGCAATAAAATTCCAGTTTCAATACTATTGAATTATTAGACACAATAAAGAAAACCTCGTGCTTTGTAGAAGACATGACCTAGGACTTTAAAAATCAAAAGCAAAGAAGTTTTAAACCTCGAGCATCAACATGATTCATACAGGGTGCCCCAGGGTTGTTGGGACAAACTTTAAGGGGAGTAAGAGGACATCACAAGGATTCAGATTTGTCTAGTTGCTCATGGTTGGAAATGTCATGAGAAAGTAGTAAGACAGGTAGAAGAAATGAAGAGACACACGAGACGGATATCATCTGAAATATTTATTGGGCAAAGCTGGGAGTTCCAGTCACTCGTGTCCCGCCCTCACTTTGCCTATTACCTTGTTATGATCCACACGTCGTGACGTCCGGTGCATCTCTCTGTGTGTGTAGTGCAAGGCATCATTTTTCTGCTGCTCGTGTATTTCAGTAAATCAAGTGCATGTGTACTAGCTCGGTGTTCTTAAAACTTTCCGCTGCGAGCGATGACAGCTAAAATGATTGCGTTAATGTAGGTCTGTTCTCTTCAATGATCTTGTGAACAACGCCACCTAGCGCCGAACGAAGACGTTTCCATGTTTTGCTATGCAAATCTGAATTCTTTTGATGTCCCGTGCCTCTCCATAAAGTTTGTCATAATAATTCTGGGACACAGTGCCGATTTAAGCTCAATTCGGGCCCTGAACGCAGAAGATCTACAGGCTCCCTTGGCACTAACGGATCCAAGGAAAATCTGGTTAAGTCCAGCTTACCCGGGATCCTGGGAGTCCACCCTAAGCGCCCATTGGATAAACCTACGCTGCTGGGACACCCTGTATTAATAATTTTCTCCATAAGAAAATCTGCTCTTTTTTAAATAAGAAATTTAAAATTCCTCTGTTGTTGGATCTGATATTTCATCCATGTCCAACTACTGTAGCGTATCCTTTTTCTTTTGACATGTTCATCTACACCAAGCTACGTGATACGAGTTTTTATTTCACCCATGCTCTTTTTTTAATTCTTCGGTCTTCATTGTGATATGATAAGCGCAGTGACTTCCATCCGTCTTCTTTTATTTCAATCAAACTCCTGCAATCAGATCGAGATCTTTTGCACCCGGTCTCTCTATCGGGCAGACTCAAAGTTGCCGGTCACGTGCGCCCTTCACTGATACAACAATGGAAGACACACAATCCTTATGAATATTCCTTCTTTGTGCGGTTGTGTGAGGAGGACCGAAGGAGTGAGAAAGTTTTAGAAACATTTGGTAATACGATGAGACTTTAATTAGCTAACATCGGTAAGATAAAATCTTTTTCTTTTAAACATTTTATTTTCATTTGAACATCTTGAGTGCGTTTCATTTGATATGTTTCTTTTATGTAACTTGATTGTAATTATCAGAACTTTTCCTTCACCGATAAAGCTATTTATGATTAAAAAAAAATTCTTTTTCTTTTTGCAAAATTTTTCTGTTAGCTATTATAAGATAATTCTGGTTTCTTAAGAAAGGAAATATAAGTAAATCTAAATCTTGCAATCGATCGTATGTCCATGTTATTCAGGCAACCTTTTTATCGCCGCGGACCGGTCAACGTTTGTTAATTTTACCGCGGCTCGCTGAGGGGGAGGATGTTGATTGTTTATATTTTAGACCGTTTTGATTTAATAATTTTAATTTAATTGTATTTATAATCGTGACTTCTGAATAAAATATAGCTACACCAAAAAATGAATATAAAGTGATTTAACAAGGAATATTAAGTAATTTTCAAAAGAAGTAGCCCAAATCTAAGAAAAATATACCACAGTAAATAAAAGAGAAATAATTTAATGTTCCTTGTGCGGACCGGTAGGATTTGATTCACGGACCGGGGGTTGCGGAACACTGATCTAGAGCAATGGTTCTTAAACTTTCAATCGCCGCGTCGCCTTTTATGTATCAAGGTGATATCGCGAACCCCCAAGATTTTGAACATTCCTTCCCGACAATATTCTTGATCAAAATACAAGTTCTAGTAGAATTTCTTTATTGGGGCTATTTAGTAATCTAGTCTAGTACGGTACATCTTGCAATTTTTCCACGAGACCTTTCAGAGTCTGTAAAAGAGCGAAATCTGAACGTTACATGAGATATTCAGAGGACCCTTAGAAATGCGCTGCAAACCCCTAGGGGTCGCAAACCATAGTTTAAGAACCACTGTTCTAGAAACTTCTTTATTTATTAATCATTTAAGCCCAATTTATCTTAATTTCATAATCAAAGTTTTAGATTTAAAGTTAGAAAATCAAAGTCTTATTTTTCCTTTAAATTATTGCAAGTATTTATCTTAAGGGTTCCTAATATATATTGAATCCTTTCCCTTTGAACCTTAATGAGAGGATAACTACATACTTGTGAGAGTAAACTCCTCTCTTTGTGGCTGGTGGGACTATGACCTCGCTTCTGATCTTAATTCTTCCTCTCGTCTTTTTCCAGACGAGAGTCCTGTTCTTATGCTGCCAATCACCCCTCCGCCAGTGACTGGTATTGACAGCCCTCTGAACCAACAGCAATAGGAATGAAGGTGCAATGCTCACCCATTTGACGACAAATCCCGTTCCCTTCCAGACCTGATCAGCGGAGCGAGACATTAAATCAAGATTTTCTTTCTTATGATGAATGATCTTCGAGGTGTGGGTTGAGGAATAAAAATCTAAAAGAAGTGACTCTCTCAACTTCCTATTTATTGAGTCATTAGTGCTACTGTTTTCAAATAAGACTTTTATCAATGCATCTCAGTGGTTTCTGATAGGTTAGGTTAGGTTAGGTTGATTTTAACATAACTGCACAATAGACTATTATGTAATTACCCCGATATCAATCTCGACGAAAAGTCTGACACAGCACTTCTCCTTTTACAGGAGCTGAAACTTTCAGGATTCTGAATAGTTGGATTAACATTCTCTCTAGATCGAAGCTGCGGCTATTCGTGATGGACTTTATAATACAGAATCACAATATATCAAGTTATGAGGATGCGGAATCTTAATTAGTATCTCGCTTCTTTGGCTTCCATGAGGCCACGAATTCTTGGGCAACGTTGCTGAGTCATGAGTTCGAGATTTGGTGCCACTGAAGACGTACTATGTAGTGAGATGAGGTACGTCTAAATTGTCGAGGCTCAAAGTTCTCCCGTTGACGTGGTGTGGAATTTTAGAGACTGGAAAGCCAGTTGAAATGTTGTCTTCGTCACACTAGACCGAGGTTCAAAGTTTCGAGATTCGTTAACAATGACTCTCATAAAGCTTGAAAGGGCGACGCGTTATTAAGAAAATCAATCTACCACTACTTGAGGACTTCGAGGATCAATCCTATCAGTGGCGTAATGTACACCCCCACATCGCAGGAGGGAGGGGCCTAGGCCTGAACAACTCCAATTACGGTTTGGGGCCCAAAACTTGACTTTGCAGGGGGCTTAATATTTTTCGTTACGCCGCTGAATCCTATCTAACATGCAGCAAGTTCCACACAACAGATGTTTGTTGACATCATGCCCAAAGCGTCTGGGATCGACTTGAGCCCTATTCGACTGGATTATGGAATTGTAAATGGACAGATTTTGAGTACACCTCTAGTCATTTGAAAATCAGCACTTCGATGATTCTTGCCAATAGGAAGCACCCATTCATGCAACATATTTGAATTCAGTCTTGCGTGCTTTATTCAATTCGCAAATAAGCGTTCGTTGATACGATTTTCATTGTACTACCGTGTTAAATATTAGATATCGTGGTATATAAATATTGCCTCCATGAGGAACATTTTTAAAATAAACAGTGGGTATAATCAAGTTTTTTTGAAGGAAATATGATGCTCATGTAGTTTGCAGAACACGATCACGTTTTTTTTACAATTATTTTTTATGCTGATATTTTAATTCTGCCATTAATTTTTTTTTCTAATGGCTTCAATTATTTTTACATCTGTTTGTTTGCTTATCTTATGATTATTTAAATAATGTTGAGATGTAATCTTTCTTCGTGTTGAGTTTTTAAAAATACTTTTCAATCCGTATCCAAAAGAGGATCTACGTGCGTCTCTCACCAAATTTATTTCGTAAATTCTTCTAGAATACTGTAGTAATGGCTTTAGGTTCTTCATGTCTAGACCGAAAGTGCCAAAATATTTTCATCTGAAGTAGAAATTATATGAAATATCTCAAGAAATTCTCCTGCAGAAGTACATTTCCTATTTCAGTGTTTTTCAAAGATTTTGGAGATTGTAGATTTACATTAATATTCATCATATTTCAGTTAAAAATAACACGATTCAATTTTACAATATCCCGATTTCTACGTTATCAGATGTTATTCTAGTACTTTTAATTTTGGAAGAAAATTCACTGAAGCCCATCTTGATATCGTAACTTACGAAACAGCTTAATATGCGCCCGGGAGATATTGGAAAATTCTAAAGCTTTGACAAAAATGCCCATCCCGAATTCACGGGGGAAGACAGATTCTTCACTGGCCTGATGAATTAGAAATCACCCGAACGTCTCCACTCAACATATCTTCGACGAATTGGTGCAATGGTCGGAAAAAGTAGTCAGGAGTGGCCAATGACCTGCTTCTAGAATTTCCAGTAATTGCCCTTGATAGGAATTGAACTTTTTTATTTTATGGGGAAAGAATGAAATAGCGCATAAAAAAGTACTCCCATTTCACCTACTTAACAAAGCGCTTCCTTAACAAAACAAAAAGAAGCATGTTTTCAATTCATAATCATCACATTTCAATACGATTATAAAATTGTATGGATTTGAGGAACAGAAAGAGATATTTGGTTTCCTTTCAAACATCATTACGGATGTAAATTAGGCAGTTTAATCCGGACATGATCGTTAAAAACGATACAATCACACTATTTGAAACTAATGAATATTTTGCGTGATATTTTAAATCTCTTAGCCCCTTTTATTTGGATTGTGGAGTAATGGAGAATATTAGCCCCCCCCCCTCCGCTGTAAGTTCAGATTTTGGGCCCCAAGTCAGTTCTTACAAAGGATTACAAAACCATAACATAACCTATGCTTTGGGCTCCCTAGAATCCTGGCATCCCTGTGACTAGTGGGTTGCGAAGGTGTAAGTTACGTCATTGGTCCTGGTCAAACTTTCCATGCAATAGGCTAAAGACCACAGATAACTAGTATAATTTCATAATTAAATATTTCTTAATGTTTGAATTGCCTGAAGATAAATATTGTCAAAGACTGATGCAGTCCTCTCCTCTTCTAACAAAAATAATTTAAATTCCTACCTAAAGGAGAATCAAAACTAATTAAATCCAGTTTCTTAGAGAGGGTATAAACATTTTTTAAGAAAAGCTTTTTCTTTAATAAATTTCCTGTGGACGACTATTGACAGTGACAAAACAAGCAAAAGTAGAAAATGATCTAAAACTAAATAAGACTTTTTAACATTACCGTACAATCTTAATTTCCAGATTAGAAACAATTATACATGAACATTATATAACACCCGAACAAAAGTAACTTGTTTTAAACATATAAAATGTCAGAAAGCATCTGGAAAATTGCAGCAAACTTTAATGCTAAATCAAAGAGTTTGATAATTTAATTGTTTCCTTTTTAAAATTAATGTATGAGTTCTCTGTTGAAATTGGTCAGTAGACTTCTGGAGGGGATGGAGAGAAGCTTAAATCTCAGAAAATTAGAAAACATTTGTTTGAATTATAAATTTTAAACAAAATATTGAACTTCTTTGTTTGAACCAATTAAAACAAATGCATTTTTAAAACTAGCATGGGCATGCATTCGAGAAAACAGAGTTTTCCTTCCGACAGGAAACAGCAATAAATCTAATTTACACATTTTGAAGGAATCCGTCATGTCTCATGCATTAAACTTTTCTGTACTCTTTTTTGGATACTTACATTCGCGTATTCTTAAAATGTTAAAACTTCAGTAATAAATTATCCATTAAAAGAAACCTTTTTTTTAAAAAAATCAATTTTATTTTAGCAAAGAGCTTCCGATCGATTGAATGAATGGCTGTGGTGAACGAATCCCAATGAAGTAGCAGTTTTTCGGGGGGTTTTGGGTAAAGAAATCCATCAAATGAAGGAGAAAATAATTTTAAAAAAAAATTCAATCTACCCTATTACCAGGATTATGTTAGTAGCCGGCCCGAGGGAAGTGAGGCAAAAAGTCACTTGACAACTCATATCAAAAGACCGTTTCACGAGGTCAAACTTCTCTATCAAAACACGAGGTTCACGCTCTGCAACCAACAGCCCACGGGGAAGAAAATAAAACACCGAAGCACCCATGGAACTCGTTTCTACCCCCACGCTTCTTTACAACCCCTCGTTTTTTGGTACGCTTTATTTTTTTCGTGTGCTTTAACCTAGTTGGTCAGGATATCAGGGGTGGACAAGATCGCGGTTTCCTCGTTTATGACGACACTCAGAGAATGGAACAGAAAAAGCAAACAATGTTTCTCCATCCAGAAAAACAAATGCGTCGAGATAAACCTGGCTCGATCAAATGCTTTCTGTTTTGGATCGGTTGGTTCCAGCTTTGTTTGGGCAACCTCAGCGCATAGGAATTTTAATTGCTTATTTATATTAGATTGTTTGTGGGGTCGTGAAGCGATATCCATCGTACTTTGTTGGATCATCCATCGTATCCATTGTACCCAGTGTTTTGATGTTCGAATGGATAAGTGGACTGTCGCTGATTGATACTTGTTGAAATAAAAGTACTGATAGTGTATAATCGGGAATTACAAATAATAAACCGAAGGTTGGCGATAAGTAGCCGAATCGCGTCAGCCATGGCTGCATACATAAATACGATACGTTTTACATGGTCCAAAATTGAACACCACGGTATCTAAACAAACTTATTTATAAAAGATGGTTCGTTTGTTTTTTGCAGCATTCATTTTCAGCTGAACTGAGTCTTATTTTCTTTGCATGGAATTTCAAATACATATTCAAAAATAACTTACGAGTTATAAATATTTTGATAACAGAAAATAATCAGTATAAATATTGTTGTTTCTTATCTCAGATGTGGTGTAGCTTAACTTCACCATCTCCATACAACCAAAAATCAACAAAAAAATGCAAAAATAAAATAGGATTTCCCTAAACCTCGTCAATAGTAAAATTCAAGCAATTAAAAATATGATTGAGGGATCAGTCTCGTACCGATGACACTCTGGAATGACTTTCCAACTCTGTTGAAGATTGGATGTGGCCACTAAAAAAGCGTGATAAAGCCGTCTGCTGATCCCTAGGAATATTAAGTTGGTGACATCAAGCAGGGGGTATTCTCCAAAGTGCATTTAATTTTCTCCTTTTAATGGAAGAGAGTTCGGCAAAAGTTAGACAAATGTTATATTCCGCAAGGTGTCAGCAGTGACAGACTTGACCAAACTACCGGCTCTATCTCGTTACCATTCAATCCAATATGGGAGGGCACTCATTGAAAGTATATGGTGTCTATAGAAGAAAATCGAACCACAAGACCAAAAATATTTAGGCTTGTCATATTCCCAACAGTTGTCCAACGAGAAAGGTCCAGACAAAAGTCCAAAAAGGTTGTCACACGGAAGATAAGAATACGCTTAAGTCAAAAAACTACTAATATTTAATAATGTGCGATGAAATTCAGAATAGCAAATGCAGCATGGTAATGACTCCCAAGGAAACTAATTGACCTCAAATGGTTTAGTGTTGCCTGCACACTGCGCTTACCAGAACGTAGGTCATTAAATGTTTTCGTTTTTATAAATGTTTTTCTGCAAAAGCATATCATTATTTTTTGAAAGGCACCTCACACATCGCTATTGATAACAGACATTAACTTGAGGAACCCAAAGATAAGTGCGTGTTTTTATAAAGGCTGAGTATTATATTACGTAATAATTGTGATTGTTATCTGGAAAATGCTTGACACGAATGATGCAGGGTATATTTAGGAAGGTATGCATGTAGATAATCTAGATATTATCGATATCAAAGATCTTTCCTCTTGCATAAATTCTTTCATCAAACCTTTTCTTATCGTTTGTCTCATCAATTTATTCATAATACTATTTGATATTTTGAGCAAAAAATTTAACTTTAGTATACGTTATTTCCCCCGTACTTTGTATTAGGTGCGGAATATAATTACTTAATTTATGTTTCTAATTTTCCTTCAAAGATACATAATAGCAGTTTTGGAACGAACTGTAATTTTTAACCAGCCAATTTTCGCTGGTTCAATAAGATTTATTACTCAGAACTGTGTTTTTAGGAACGAAAGGTAGTACATTTCGTCACTGTTTGACTTATTTTCGATACAGTTTCTTAAGCTGTTAAATTTATTTTTCATTTATATTATTATTAAAATCATGCAATTACACACATACATATTGGGAAGCAGAAATAAGATATTTAACATTTTAAATTTTAACACAGGAGTCCTGAACGAATATTCTATTAATAAATGTTTCTGACTAAATCCCTGTTGCCATCATAAAACTTAAAAATAATTACTTAACATTACCAGTCCTCTACTGTATAGAAATGAAACGTAAATTTAACTTTTAAAAATGAATGTCATGTATAAAATGGAGATATATTTCAGAAAAGCTTCAACACATTTAAAACAAAGTGTTTTGTCTAAATCATACGTTTTAACATTTAACGAAAATTTTTTTCTCTGAATATAAAACTTCTCTTTAGTCATTATTAAGAGGCGTACATATGTAATAAGAAAAAAATAAAGCAATAAACACTCTCGAAGCTAGAAATGGCCTAAAACTTCTATTTACGATATTGGGAGTGGTAATAGTTCGGTTTATGCAGCTGTGCAGTATGTAAAGCAGAAAAAAAAAAAACTGCAAATTTGGACCGGAATTAACGGAACAAAGATGATGGCTTCATCTTATTAGAAGTTCAGAAATCTCACATTTTGCAGAAAGTTGCAAAGAGTAGCTTTACATTACAGGGGATGGCATTATTTTCATCTCATATCCTGATTCATTATTAAGAGGCCTGCTGCTAGCTGTACGCTTATCTAAATAGATAACACGGGTAGCTCAAGAGTAATAATTATCCAACAACTTTATAATATGCGCAGTATTAACTTAAATCAAAACACTACTGCTCCTTCAAAAATGGATTTATTTATGGTTTTGAGTTATTATTATGACTTGACACCATTGTCCGAAACTAACGTACAAGCGAAGACACGATGCAGAACTGGACCCCTTATAGACTCCAATTCATTTCACAAAACACAGTTATTCACAGGATATCGGAAGAGCGCATTGTTCCCTTCTAGCTCAGTTAAGAAGAGAAGCCACAGGACAAAGAATGCCCAAAAGGCACCCTTAAGAAAGAAAAAATAATCTGTTACGGAATTCATCTTCTCCTTAAAGATGGGAAACTCCGATAACTCTTTGCCCAATCTTTAAAAAAGAAGAAGCAACCGACCGTAAACGCGCGACCCAGTGACGAGGCTATCCGATCCGAGTACAATGAAATAACTCGGATTAAAGGGTGGTCACATTTTCTTTTGTTTTATTCCAAATTAGAGTTATATTCTTAGGTCCGAATTAGAATGGATGGTTCCCCGGAGCATGGCAGGACCTCACGCGAGCAGCGCCTTCTTTCGATGTCACTGGGCTAAAAGGTAAGGGGCTACTTCTCGGACACGCAACGGACAAGGGTGGGAGAGTTCTAAAATCAGTGTCAGTGGAGTAAATGATTCGTGGGATTCAAATCGATTTTTTTTTACCCTTGTCCATCAAATATTATAGGATTTTGAGTGGTTGCTCCAGTGACCGAATTTTGTATTCGCTGGTTATTTCTTATTTTTGTTATGAGATTGTCTTGACGGGTGTTCGGATTTTAGGTATGTAATCTGTTTTCAAGGTTGTAAGACCATTTCTACTCGTCGATGTAAATTGTCAAAGATCAGATGTAAAACAATTTCCGCAGGGAAGAGATTGGCAGACTAGAATAAAATAAGAATAGTAATTCTGTCTAATTACGAAAGAACTGAATTCATCTGAAAAGAAATCTTCCAGGATTTTGAGAAGCAAAAAGAGAACTATGGTAAGGGAGAGAAAATCACGTGACTTTGACGCTGTTCCACGTCCTCCGACCAAATACGAGAAAAAAGGGGGAAAGGGCACAAAATGAAATCTTTTTTACAAAAAAAAAAAAAAAAAAAAAGAGTTAAATAATAATTAGGGTATTTTTTAAAAAAAATTCTGAACTCCTTTAGTTAGGATTTAAAATTTTATTCAAGAATAAGATATGTTATTTATGCACACATGAAGGAGGAGGGGGAGGGAGGCTTCAGTACGGCAATTAGAAAAAGTACTATTGTTATTTAGCTAGATAAATAAAATGATCGAGTAAATTTTTTTTATCAGAGATGTTATTTGACTTCTTTTTACTGTACTCTAGAGCATGCTTTTTATAGTTAAAACTATCAAGTATATTAAATAATTTAATCATATTATTTTCCAATGCGTCATTGACTTCATGCACTTTTCTTTATATGGTTTAAATTATTTCTGTAGTCCACTAATAAAATGATGATAAAAAAATAACGAGAAAAATTCTTAGTTTATGTAATTCTTATTAAAATTATCAATTCCGTGCATATATTTGCCGTAATCTTCACAAAATCTGACCTATTCTAGAAATAACAGTCACTTCTAAAACAATGAGGAAATTTTTTAAATGTATTTATACATATTCCACTTAAGTATAATACGTAGAGAGAGTACGTTTTCAAAATATTTGCTCCTATGTTTTGAAAAATAAAATCTGCGTGAAATAATGTAAGTAACAGATTATCATAATTTTAGTTTTAATACGCTTTTCTCAATAGATATTTCACTCTCAATTTTTCTTATATCTCTCTTTTTTTAAATCCTATTTAAAAATTATGTATCTGCAACAAATCTTTTATTCAGATATGCATTGTTACTACAGAAAGTAACTATTTAATATTGTTGTTTCAATCTCCAGTACGCATCCATCTTCCATTTGTCATTTGGCTCCCTTTTTTTTAAATTTTACTTTTTTAAATTTTAAGTATGTTTTTTTTTTAAATTTATATGATTGGTCTTTTTAATTGATTTTCATTTGGTACTATTTCCATTTATAATTTATTTTCAAATTAATCACATTTATCTTTTATAAAATTCTAATGTACGTGATTTTAGGCTTAACTGATATTAGATATTTTTGTTTTAGTTCGTTAATTAGTTTTCTTGCACTATTATGTATAAATAATCTACCGAAATGAGAATATTAGGATACTATGAAAAACGCTCTTAAACCTCCATCATTGGTATAAAGGAGTGAGAGCCCTAGAATACATAATAATCTTGAATTTTGGTCAATTGACTCTTTTTTATTAATATATCTCATACTTTAGGCTCTGATATTCAGAATTTTATCTCCTGATTGGTTTATTCAATGCCAAGCTATTATTCTTTTGTTTTATGTTGAATATATATAAAAGTGAGCATCTATTTTCAATGAATGGGAGAATCTACGAGATTTTTGTATAGTTAAGCTATGGTTTGGGAAAATTATCTGGAGAACGGTTTGCGATGATGCGATAGCTTGTTTTTAGTTACATTGAACATTAAATTTTTTTCAAGGAATTAAAATTCTAGTCTAAAGTTTGACGTGATTATCATTGAAAAGGGGCTTTTGGAAACATACGAAAGCTTCAAACCATTGAAGATACTGAATCACACAATAAAAAAAATTCTGCTGTCAATTGCTAGAACTTTATTTCACAGACATTTTGAAGTAAATATAATGTACTGAAAAGTCACTTACCATCGACGCAGTTACTCTCCAGGTAGTCCACGCTCTCACTGGACTGTCCGAAGTACCTATTGGTAGAGGTCAAGCTCAGCGACGTCCTGTCCTTATCGCTGAGGAAGCACTCTCCGGTCATTCTGTTGTAGTTGGCGGATCGACATCTGAACTGGACTTCGTTGAGGCAGAGTTCCATGCAGGCTTCTCTGGACATGACGATGGCCGAGCTGCGCGCCACATCTCGGAGTTCGTAGCCGTTCACGCGCTCGAACATCCAGTCTCGATCGCACCTCTTGCGTCCTGCAAATGGAGTCAGATACGGGGGAAAAATAGTCATTACTTTGTAATAATAAGGAATAACAATCGCCATGTGTACAAAGTTTTGAATATTTTGGAATAAAAAATATGATCACATTGATTTTTTGAATTCGTGGTTCAGATAGCTAAGAGAAGTAAGTTTATCAAGTCAATGGCACAAACAGAATTAAAAAAATTTCATTTACGGATTTTTCAACGTTATCAGAGTGAAAAGAAATATTGTCCTTTATATTATGATGTAATAATTTTATTTCCTGTAACAACGTACTTAATTTAAAATATAAGTGGCAACAGATGCATACGAATATGTATTTATTCAATAGTGCAATAAAAGGACTTGAAGCCTGTTTTTAATAATTCATTTCTCAAAAAAACTCTTTGTTATATCAGTATTTAAACAAAAACATCATGTGATACGTTTAATCGAAAGTGATCCGAAATTTAAAAGATTGCTACATAGAAGATGGGTCAAATTTTGGAAATTTAAAACTATGTATTAATAGATAGTTATGGAACGAGGGAACACACACAAGACATGAAATATTTCTTTTATAGGAACTGAACTTTCAACGTACCCAAAAGGCACACTTTGTGAGCATAAATGGTGAAGACGGGGAACTGAGAGGGAGTGAGTGCTGCTGGTCGCTGGGACGCGCTGGAGCTGAAGAGGACGCACAGTCCCGTCTCGAAGTTGATGGCCTGGCAGGTGGCGTTGGCACTGCACAGGGCCAGGCAGTCGGTCAGGCGAAGGGTGCCCGGCACCAGCTCCATGGTGTCGCTAGGAGATGTGTACACGTAGCCGGTAATCAGCTCGAACGTGATGAAACCGCTGCTGCAGCCTGGAAGAAAATAGTAGAATTATTAGTCATTTTTAGTTGTCCCTCTTCAATTCGCTTAGGAACGAGAAGCATTTTTAAACAGAAATCCACCCTCGTGAATTTCTAGTTTAAAAACTCTTTCAAAAATGTTTTAAATGCTATTTTCCGGAATAAGATTGTTTTAAAAATGTATCTTCTATTTATCATGCTTATAGATTCAAGAAATAATTCAATTTAAAAAAAAATAGAAAATTTAAAAAACTAAAGATTATTTTCAAAGATAGATTTAGATTATGAATAAGAAGATTTGGTGCATAGTTTAAATCTAGGCAACTCAAATCGCGTAAAAAAACCTACTCATGCATAAATAAAAAATTAAATTAAAGTTATCTACATTAAACTTCCGCGAACGAACAAGTCCTATTTCAAAAAGCAAGGACGTTTTGAAAATTTGATTCCCAAAGGAAACACACAACATTGATTTGAAATGTGTGAAAAACGAGAGATTGTGGTAGTTTTAATAATTAACTCTCAGCATTCCTTATTTAACAAAAAATTCAGAGTGAATAACAATCGAAGCAAATTCAGTACTCATTAATATGAGAAGTATAATTTCTCATTAACAGTGACAGATATAGCGAAGATAAATTTGCCTTTTTTTACACGTTATACTGAACTTTATTAATTAACGGTTAAGAAAACATAAAAAGTGAGTACGGTGAGTGCTGTGAAAACAGTTTCCGAAACGAAATTTTTATTTCATTGTATTCGTTGAGGTATGAAACAAATCTTCCCTTTAAGCGGAAATACAGAACAGATGATGTCTAAAGATAAGTAACAGAATTCGACTGAATGTTATTACTCCATATCAAGTATTTTCAAGAAGAAAAAAAGTAACGAATTACTGCACAGGTGTCAAGAATGACTTACCAACGCTGTTATTACGGAAATATCCAAATTAAAGGAGATGAATGAATTTTTTAATTTTTTTTTCGAATGGAGGATTTGCTGTTTTGACACGCTATCATTCCGTGATAGTTCAGTTCTTGCCAAGTTACAGTGTTATTGTTTGGCATATAAATTAAATCAGAAGTTGTTATGCTATTTTAGACTGATGTTGAGTAATTGGGAGAAAATACTTGTGAAGGAAATGGAAGAGAAAAAAAAAATTGATAAAAATTTGATCTAAAATGTAATTAGTGTAAGCTTCGGAAAAGGGTTTTACATTTATATGAGAAAGGAAAAAAAATATTCGTTTCAAACTATTTAATTTTAATGCAAGCCAAAGAAATATAACCAAAGACGAAGTCATTAATATAATTCAACAGCTATTATTCATGTATTTTGGGCTTGAATGGCAACTGTCATGTCTGAAATCACGAGTTTCAAAAAAAATTCGTGCTTAGTGTCATTTTAGAAAAAAGGTATGAACTGAGATAAAAAAAATATGGAAATCGTTTTTTGCGAAAAATACTTTGTAAATTAAATTTCTTTATTTTGTAAATTAAACTGTTTGCTGATTGCAAAATTTTGGTGTGGGTGTTTCGAGTAATTTATTTATAAATATTTTTTACACTAACGAGTGGCAGTTTGGAGTAAACTTCGAGCAAAACCTTTGCAGTGCTGAAAAAAAGGTTTTACTTCTAAATATTTTGAGGAAAAATGACTCATCCTATAGAATAGAAAAAAAGAGAGAAAAAATGCTATCGTATCTCTCCGTTTTGTTTCAATTTTCTGTTTTCGATTTTAAAAATCTGCTTTTGCTGAGTGCTTTTCGATAAACCCCACAAAACGCGCATTTAGAATCTTCGAAAAAGCTGTTTACTTGACTGTTTATGAACGTCACTTAAAAGACACTCGAGCTATTGGCAACGCATATTGTAATTTTAAGCCACTGCCACTGAGCTGGCATCCCTTTCAAAACTTCCATACCCCTCCAACCCGAAAACTCGAAGCCTCTTCAGATTTAGCATACACCAGCCCCACTACAAGAACTATATTAAGTACCATGTATGAAAACGTTAAAATTGAGAATTCAAGTTAGCAATATATTCCCCCTCCCATATTTATAACGTGGTGAAATACTTAAAAATTAATTGTACTGAGAATGAATACATTTGAAAAGAAATATTCTTTCTCACTCTTTTATCATGCCTCTCACACACAGTTGCACATTCTGAACTCGATCTAAACTCTCACGGAAAGCATGAGTTTCGACTTCCTCATTTCGGAACTTTACCTTTGCTTTACAGGAGGTTCAATAGTTTATTCTTTGACAAACTGAAAATCAATCAAATTATATATATGTATAAGCTAAGAGCACTTATTCACCTTATGAACTAATAATTAATTGTTTTTCGTAAGTTAGTATCTCTTATCAAGATATTCAATTGTTCGGCTTTCTCCTTGAAGCAATTATTAATATATGAAACTTTTTCTTTGAGTAATCTTTACCAGGGCCCAGTATTCACACAACACATTTGATCTCAATTTCTAACATTTGCTCTAGAATATTTTACAGATGAAAGTGTAATCAACATCTCTGTGCTGAAGACAATGATCCCCAGACAAGGAACTCATTCTGTAACACCTACTAAACAAAAGAAGCTGAGGACGTCTTTGACCTTTACTGGTAGGCGACAAATGCATTGATTGTTTTGGGGCGGTGACGACCAAGATGACGTTACGCCCCTCCGGCTACAGGCATGGGCTGAATCCCAAACACGGAGGCCTGCTTTGTATGCGTAGGACGTCTTGGGAATGCAGTCGGTAGGTCTCATGTTTTGGTAAAGGTTTCCTGGAGTTCGTTTGGCGTTGAGACAGTCTTTTGTTTACTTTCGTTTTCAAGTTGATGCGAATTGAATCCTGTGCATGTTTCATCGTGTTGTGCGCTGTGGAACAACAACCAAGTAAAATCGAACCGAAAGTTTTTTGAAAGTTAGAGAAAAAATTGTGTTTGATAATCATCAGTGGGTACATCGAATACTTCATAACTGACGTGGCTCACAGTCACTAAAAAGACTTATTTGTCTTGTATCACCTTATGATTCCCTCAGCTTCAATAAAAACATAACTTTACTATGCAAATAATTTTTTTTCTACAGATATGCCCTACGTTTGAATAGCGCATCATCTTAAGGACGAATGATTGTATTCTCATTACTAAGGTATAATACGCGGGGGCTGCGGTAGCCCAGTGGTTAAGGTATCGGACTATGGCAGGCATGTCTCATGAGTTCGATCTCAGTACCACTAAAGAACCTCCGTGTAGGGCAACGATGCACGTTAAATCTGTCGAGAGCTGAAACGTCCTCCCGTTGGTGTGGTGTGGTAGTTAGGAGAGGGGGTGCCAGCTCAGGTGTCATCCACGTCACTTGACCATGGTTCAAAATTACGTGGTCCGTTGCCAAAAGCCCTCGTGTAGCTGAACAGTGCGACGTTAATACTCACTCACTCAAGGTATAACACGTTCCTATTACAGTAAGAAAAAGCTATTAAAATTAATAAAATATGTTTCGATTGATCGTATCATCTTTTGTGTCTTGTGTAGGACATTAAGGCTATCAGCGACAATTATTCTGAATAGTCCAACAAACTATGAATACGAGACTATGGAATTATTTTCATCCTCAGACTATGAATGTTTCTCCCGATTCAGTATTTTCATAGTCCTTCTTTTTTTATTTTCCTTAATGGCATTTTTATTTTATTTATTTATTTATTCATATCAATGTGAAGTAGCGGTAGCTTAGTGATTATGGTCTAGCGGCCGCAAAGTTGTGGGTTCGAATCTTGGTGCCACAGAAGACCCTACAAAAAGAGGGGCCGTGCACATTAAATCTGTCGAGACTCAATGTTCTCTCGTTGGTGAAGTGTGGTAGCTAGGAGAGGAATTGTCAGCATGGATGTCGTCTCAACACTTAACCAAAGCTCAAAATTGCGAAATAGCCCTCGTGTTGTTTCATAGTGCGACGTTCATTAAACTCTCACATTGTCATACTCATAGCATTGTTTCACTCATTTTATTTTATTTTTTCTATACAATTTGCGTGAAAATTTTAAAAAATAATTTCGTTTTGTTTCCTGCACCCTGTCTAATGTACCAGCAATACCAATTTCAGCGAGTGTAGGGGAAAGGGTCGTACAAGATCAAGTTTTTTTTTGTAGTAGTATTATTGCGCTTTTATTTTCTGCCATATAACCCTCTTCTCATTCGTCCAAATCATAGTAAGAAAATCGTGCTTCTCCCAAAGGTACGAGAGTGTTCAGGGAGCACGAGAGACGTGGAATGATTCACCGAGCGATGCGGAGGCCATTAAAACGGAAATCGTTCACTCGTTAAGTAGTTTACGTTTAGTGTTAACAATGTCTGGATCTCCTCTTGGGTCATGCCTGCAATTAGCAGTCTGGGCGAGGTCACGACGTGCGATATTAAGAATCGAATCAAGGGAGCCTTGAAATAACAGATTTGACAACTCGGATGGGATGAGCAGGGAACGTGCCCTTGACGACTGAGCTCAGTCTCCTCAGATAATAAGGAAACTTAAGTGTTGAGGTGAGATCAACAGAATGTAAAATGTGTTACGATGTTCTGTAGCATCCTTCTGCTTAATGGACTCCGGTTTTGAAAACAAATGTCTTTTTAATTGGGTAATTAAAACTCAAGAAAATAAAACAGAATGTTTCTTTGAAATTGTAAATAATTATATTACCTTATTTTAAATGCACTCAGTAATCCAAGAAGTAGGACGAAATTAATAAAATAAATACGAGGAGGGATGTTTTTTGTTCAACTCATTGATCGTAGAATATTTCTTCAGTTAGTTGCCTTTCGACAAATAGTATCAACTTTGCTAAAAATTATCATTAATTAGCGTTTTTTTCCTGATTTCTCATTTTTTTAAAAAACTCTTTGTGAAATATAAAATTTTATGTAAGGTCCAACATGTCCCATCTTTAATCCATACGTGAAGCTTGGAAATTTTCTTACATTTGATACGTTTAAAATCCTGAAAAAAGGCTTTATATTATAAAGATTCCTATTACATTTTCTGCACGATAAATGACAGAACAGTTTTTCCGCCGGTTCGATCCACCTTTTGCAGTGAACAGGCCAGGCGCACGAAAAAGTCCTTTGGGATTAGAGAAATGAGGTCGAGTTGATTGAACTGTTTCGCATATTTTATACATTTTCTCATTAAAAAGGTTTTTTGATTATTTTTATATAAACTACCTTAAAAAAAGTAGATCAACTTGTGCCTTTATATATAATTAGACTAAAGTTATAAGTAAATTTTTGTATTAAAATGTTACACTCACACACACACACACAAAAAGTCGTTTAAGTTCTGTGCAATTTCAGAAAATATATTGTTCATATATGTGTGTCCGCGCTCGCATGCGTGTATGTAATATATCAGTAAGAAGGTATTCATTTGAAGAACTGTAGAGTGGCAGTAAAAAAAACCTTCTTAATATTGATCACATCATCGTTTATTTAACTTTATAATCAGGAAATTTACATTGAGAGTTCTCTTCACTCAAATTCAAAAATACAAGAGAGAGAATTATTCGTTTTTTACATTTAAAAACTCAAGGTAAAACAAGGAAAAATGTAATATAAAAATATAATCACTTGTTCAAGCGATGAGAAATGTAAGTTATTTTTAGAAAATATATCAGTGTTCTGGGGAAAAGGTTCTGGGGTAAGGTTCGCGTATAAGCTGTTATGATATTCTATTACTAGGAATCACCGATAAATCTGGCCAAAATTCAAGATTTAATCTTTTTAACGAGAAAAATCACTAGTAAATCTATCAAAATACATATTTTAATTCGTTAGTGCGAGATGAAATGAGAGATGTGTTTTCAAATAGGGTATTCTGATTTATAATTTAGATATTAAAAATAAATAAGATTCGAATTTTAAGTAAACATTAATTTAAATAATTACATATATATATATATGTGTGTGGTTATCACATCCTTTTGTAGAGTTTCGTTCGTTAAAAAACTACTTTTAAAAAATTCCACGAAATAAGTTATTGCACGCAATGCAATGTTAAGAACAACACTACGTATATAAAGTTATTAAAACGATCGGCATTGAATGAAGCGGTGAGAAGTCTTATTGTAAAAATTCCCAAGCTACCGGTTCAGCCACCGTTTCATTAATTATAAGCGAAACACAGGTACAAATTCTTTTCTAAAATAGTATCTGCGTCTCTTGATACGAAAGGCGCTTATTATACTTAACGATTTTGAACCTTACATTTTCACTGCTAATGAAATTATTTGATAGATCCAATACCTGTTATGCAAATATAATTAATTGCAACTGAAACAAAAAGAAGCTTCCAAACAAGGCATTCGAGTGTAAATCAGTTTCATGAGGGATGTAGGGGGGAAGCAATGGGCCATAAAAGGAGAAATAATGTCAGAGAACTCTATCTGAGTTTTTTGTGGTGGTAATCTTGTGAAACAAAACAAACGATACATTGTGCTGAGAGCTACTTGTCACAAGAAGTCGCTGAACCGAAAATCGTTTGCTCGCCCCCTAGCATGCATGCGTTGTGAAAAATGTTTCGCTCGTATAGACCCTACACTCTCTGTAACGGTAATCTCTTCAAATTAAGCGCCTTACTCTCGCCCAAAGCAAGAGAAAATCTATTTCACCTTTGTAAAAGCGATTGGAAGAAACAAGAGAGGATTTATTGGCACGCAAATATTCTTTCGAAATCTTTTGTGGAATGTGTTTTTAAAACGATATACACACGTGTTCTGACAATTTCCCCTTGTTACATCTTTAAAAACGTGAAATTGAATAACTAGCTTACTCTAACAAATAGTTATTAGTGAACGGCGAAGTGAGCACATAAATTCTCAGCAAAAATTACCACTTATGCTACGAAATTTCATTTGCTTGGCTCGGCAGCTGATCACTCAAATTAACAAGCCGTAACGAGCAGAATATCATACAAAGTTACTGTGATATTAGCCAAGCATAAACATAAAAAACGTAACCATTTTACGTAGCTACAGAAGTATGTACTCAAAGTATCATTAGCCCGCAAAATTTGTCTACTATCGCTGTGTTTTGTTTTACGAGTTAAATTTTTCGATCGTGTATTAGATTTTAACCAAAAATTGTTTGAGAATATCTTCGTATTCTCAAAGAAAGACTTGATAAGAACTTCAAGTTACAGGTTGAAAAGCTGATGTGGGGTACATTACATTCACTTGGCAATTGGTACAAAAATTACTTAAGATAAATTACTTAAGATTACTAAATAAAAGATAAATAAGCTGTAGTGTTGTGCACAAAAATCGAATGAAACCAAAGCAAATTGGAATGCCTAAAATCCTCAATTATTAATTAAATGATAAAGATTAATCCCAGGTTGATGCGTAATGGATCTTCTGCGAAAAAATTAAGATTATATAGAATATATAGTTGTGTGTGTGTTGAAATAAAAATTGATATTTGTAAGAACGTCAATACATCTCATAAGGCTACCTTTCAAATAATCCTCGTAGTTTTAAATTCTGGAATTTTTAGTGCATTACACACATTTGTCATCTAATAATGCCGCTCTGAAAAATCCCATTTAGTGTGTATGTTACCAGCAAAGTATGAAACGCCGGTATTCTATAGAATGCCCAGGAATACAATCTCGGAAAGTATGAAGATTATATTACATGCTTTCCCTGGGCATTCTATAGAAGGAAAATGGCTATTTAGACAAAGTATTGCAAAAGGTGCTGATAAGGCTTTTATATAAATGATGTGCATTCCTCAAAAAAATACGAATGTATTCTGAAAAAATATTCACTCAAAAAACATAAAGAAAATAAAAGCTGTGCAAAACAATATTTATATACAGTCCTTATTAAGGGAAGCACATTTTCTGGCAAGATTCACGAAGGTGCAATATCATGACGTGTAACATTTTTGCGTTTGAACATTTTATCAAGTTTTCCCGCGTCCAATAGATAAATGAGCTACATAAAATACGCGTTCATGATGCAATACTGTACAGTACCAACGCTTTCTTTAATTGGATACATGAATTTACTTTTATTTTTTCCACAGTCATCAAATAAAAGTGATTAAGCATACATTAGTCCCTGGGTTCCTTTTTAATAGTCATTTTGGTTTTTTGTTCATTTACTAACTTCTGGAATAAGTATTGGTTAAGAAAAAACTGTTTTTTGCAACAATAACTCGAATTCTGGACACTTCACCATCGAATCAATGTTTCGTGTCTATAAACCTTCTCCGGCGTGCTCCTCCATTTTCATGCAGCACAGTAAAAAATTAATTTTTGTTGAACAAATTTAAGTAAAATTACGCATTTTGACACTCCCGGACAGACCTTAAAGTACAACTGACAAATTCTGAGCTTAAGGCCCTCGTTAAAATTCACTTGCCTAACCACGTGATATTCAAAACTTATCGGAGATGCATTTCATTCTTTGTCGGTGTCTCATTAGGCATTCTATGTGACGCTTCAGAAATGTGGGAAATATGAATCGTTTAATTTATTGCCGACTAGTTTTAGGAATTATATGCAATGGCTGGGAGTTGCATAGAATGCCGGATTTCAAACTTTGCCGGTAACATATATCTAAAAAAAGTGCATTACTTTAAAATAAAAATTAACCCGTGAGTGTACTCATTTGAATGTTCATTTCCAATGTAATATCTTGGGGGGGGGGGGCCCCACGCTTCTCTCAAATGACGATATTAAAGTAGCGTTTAGGAGCACAAAAACAAAGAAATACTTCGCATCTAGAGACGTAGGGTTTACTTTCTTGTTGAATGAACTAACAATTAATACGGAATATAGAATTAAAAGAATGGAAGGATATCTCTTTTAGAAAATGTCTTTGCCTTCAGAAGATCCTATTTTAACCCTATTACAGCGTTCCTCAAACAAAGGGGGGGGGGGGGGGCCCCCGGGGGGGGAATAACCCACCGCCGGGGGCGCCAGCATACCAAAAAGTCGAAAATAAAAGATAATCTAAAAATGTTACTAATTTATTGAAAGGAAGCAAAACAAAATACATTCTGACGTAATAAAAAATAAAATGCACGTTTACGTTGATATAATACACTTATAAATGTATCAGTACTGCACACACAATGTATTTTATAATTAATTTAACAATTTTAAGTTAAGAACAACATTAATAATTACCAGTGGTCCCGTGAGCTTGCAATATATAAAATTATGAACAAAATTTAATACTTATCTTGCAATTTGTACGGTTCATAATTCAAGATTTTTTTTATTTGTAATGGGCTGCCAATTGGAGTTTTTCCATTGCAGACCTGGATCTCCGAAAGCTGGTATCTTTTTTTAGTGCGGCGCCATATAGGTAGATACCAATCGCCGCTGTTATTTTGACACCCGGTTTCCTCCCTAGAAGGAGGCACCTAGGTTCTGACGATGCGAACCTGTACAGGGATTTAATTTTTCCTAGAGCACCCAAGCCAAACAGACACTCTAGGGATATTTTACATGTCATATAATCATACGACATGGCCGCTGTCAATTTTCTGCATCATGAAAATCCCCCGACTTGGACCGGGGTCGAACTCGCAACCTTGGTTGCAGAAGGCCAGCGACAAACCAACCAAGCCACCCAGCCGGTCATCATAATTCAAGTCGTAATTTAGATTAAGTGTCAAGTGCATTATTATATTGAATTCAATACATTGTTATTGTATCGAGGAGGAGGTTGAGATGAAAATTATGATTGAGAATTAGGTTTCAAATATTGAAAGTTTGAGGAGCACTACCCTATTGGGTACCAAAGGTTCCTCAACTATGTTTCAGTCTACCTTCTGATGAAGACGAAACCATTTTATAACACGGGGGGAGTTTAGCTTCATCCGGTTGATATTTTGGCTTAAAACTTTCATCACGTGATCTTATCCCTCTCCTCCTATTCTCATGTGCTTTCAGAATGGAGATGTTACCCCTTCAGCATTTGGAAATAAATAAGCAAGATGCATCAGTGGATCACGTCTTCCTGCGGCGTCTTCATCGCAACCACCCACAAGAGGGAAGATAATGAAACCGCAGGTAAATAAAAGAATCTCAACTTTGATTCATTGAACAATGTCTGTCTTTTGAGGACTCGGCGGGGAGAGAGAGAGAGAGAAACATTTCTCCTGGAAGTGCAGATCGCAATCGGTGCCATGCAAATCACGGCGCTTTGCGATTCATCGCGCATCTTAAAAGTTAAAAAAAAAGAAAAGAATATTCATATTGCTCGGAAGGTTTCCGTCAGAGAGGAAGGTGAGATGCAAATCATCCCATGCGTGACTAATGCAAAAGGAGAGGAGAAAAAAATTCCGTCGATGGCTGGGGGGAGGGAAGAAACATATCAAGCCAAACGCCTCTCGTGCTAATTGAAACGCGAACTAATGAAACGTTTCTTCACCAACGGGTGGTCTCTGGTCCCCGACATTTCACTCCGGAGCAGTTTTTTTTTTGCTCGTATCCATCGGGAGCGGAAAGTCTTTAAATTGTTTTGAATGACGATGGATCCTCACTGAGGCTCGATGACAAATGATAAAAAAAAACAAGAAAGGAAAAGAAAAGGGAAGATGTGTCGTGTAAGGATCATAGAATTCCGTGGGAACGGCAGCCGCCGAGGAGGAAAAGAGAATGATCAATTAATAAAGCGAAACCGCAAACTCTCGAGTGATTGTGTAACTTCATCAGTGGCTTTGGGGCGTTGACCCAGGTTGCTGACGCTTTAGGAACTATCGATGGCTGTCAGGTCAGGCAGCGAAATACTTGCAAAATATCTGGAAAAAGGTGACGCGACACCGAGGATAAAATTCCCATCCGTCTAAACTATTTCCTTCACTTGCTTTTAAATAGGGTGGACTCATCTCAGTTGTGTGAATGTGGCATAAGTGCTGCTAGGGATAGCCCATACCATTTTATTGAGAGTAAATAAAAAACAAATACGATGAAAGCAAAACTGAAGCCAATCGAATATTTGTTCATGAAAATGTGTTATGATGAATAATTATTCGATTGATTACATTTATTTAATTTTGTTTTAATCAGTATTTGATTTTATTTACTCTCAATAAAAGAACTTAACAGCATTATAAACTCAAACTGAAATATTGATCATTTTTAAAGATCTAACAGTAAAAGTTTTGAAAATAAAAATACAATCAAATTTTCAGAAGACATTTTTTTGATAGAATTTAGACTACTCTAGTGCGAAGGAAATCAAAAACAATGGACTTGAATTACATTAGGGTTTTTTCCTTTTATACAATAAAAAGACACCCTTCCAAATTTTGTTGTAATTTTTTTTAACAAGCAGAGCTAATAAACTTTGGTATCAAATAACATCTCCATCCATTAAGAACTCAATAATTAACTTAACTCAGTGGCGCAACAGCCCATGAGAGCCAAGGCCTGGGCCTTGAGATGCATGAACATTTGTTCCGGTCATGTGGTCAGTCTGACTCGAAACCTCCAGTGTTAAGTTCCCAAGCAAGCTTGGGACTCATTTATCGACCGAATTAAAGGATGGATGGTCAAGTCGATCTTGTCTAGACCGAGGTTTGAGCCTCGGACCAATGGTGTGGAAGAGCAATGCACTTCCACTTAGCCAGCCACTGGGCTAAAAACTCAATAATATGATTGTAATTTTTTTCCAAATTTAATTTTACCATTGCTAATTTACTGAACTCTTCCCTCAAAATTTCTATAAATACTAATACGACACAGCATTACTTCCTTTGTACGGTAACAAGAAAAAAAATTTCATCAATAAATAATGTGTTGCTTAACACAATTTTTTAAAAGGAACGTTTTTATTACTTGAAAGTTAACATAAACATCTCGAAGGATCAGTTTATTTTACCAAAGTTTTCATAAATATTCTGTAGAGGAGATATTTAGCGACAGCAGCACAATATGTCTCATCACCAGAAAACTTATGATTATTTTTAAAGTAAAAAATCTCAAAGGGAAGGAATCGTTTTTGGGCTTTGAATACCTTAATAAAGCCAACTGAGAGGGGATAGCTCGCAGATATAATACATTTTAGCTAACATGTAAAGAAAACCAAAATATATTTTAATCGAAGGTGATAAAAAAAAGTAAACTTATTAGGTTGATAGCAGAATCAGTTGAAAATATACTTCAAGCATAAATTTGCCCAAAAATATGAAAAGATTTTTGGCTGAGAGATTTCCCCAAGTTACCTGACTTACAAACAATTGTGAAAACTATTAATTATTTCCTAGACAGAAGGAGAAATATCTATGAAATTTTGCTTAAAATGCTGAAAAATGTAAAAATGAGCGCAATACGTTTCATCTGAAGTAGTATGGTGTAATTTGTGCTTTTGTAAAGTCAATGCAAAAGGAAAATGCCGTAACAAATAAAAAAGAATATTGAATTTGGAATAAAATAGTTTATTTAGAGAAAGCATCAGATTTTCTTTCATCGCAAAGCACATGTGATATTCTATTAATCTTTGAGTACTAATAATGACCAGATACTGAATTGAAAGTGCAATAAGAGTCCTCCCTAAGAGTCAAACTTCTCTCTCTGTGTAAATAGATCACAAAAGAACAAAATTCAAATTCTCTGTGACCTTAAATTACGTGACGCACCACATTTGGGAATAATTCTTCTAAATGCGCGCCTCAACAACCCGCAATAACAGTTCACGCAAGTGTTTACTTTGTTTCTTGGTGGTTTAAAAGGAAGGGAAAAAATGCATCCGCAATTGAGAATGAGTTTCGGAAGAACTCGACTTTCTACTTAGCTCCTGTTTTTAAAAGCAGTCATTTTGTTCTTACAGGTGCAAGACGAAAATAAGGTATAATTTTTTAAAGAGCGAATCTTTTAACCAGTTAAAGGAGGAAAAAGAGCTTTGCGAAAAAAGCTTAAAGAACTTTGGTTTTTTTTAATAGTTTGTTTGAAACTGACTTGTGAAAACAAAATTAATCTCTCATAACAAATGCATTAAAATTGGATAAGTTTTAAATAACCTCTTTAGAATAATTCTTTGGCTTTGATTTTTTAAACCTTTTGTACCAATGTTAATTTTGAAATAAAATTTATTTGAATCTACAAATGTGTTCATTACATTTAATGGAACTATGTTAAATGTTTTGCATTTAAACACACTCCAAGGAAAAGTGAATCAAAAACTGACAGACTTTATTTACATTTTGATGACGGTTCTTGTAACTTATTATTGTCTGTATCTTATTTCTCTGTATATTGTCGTATATAATAGTTTATTTTAAAGAATAAACACCTTAAAAATGAAATTCTGATTCAAAATTTAATCAAATCGACTTCGATGTGTTTAAGCTGTTCCCAGAATGCAAGAATTTATATCTATTTCTCTCAATAACTGAAATATAACACGCAAAAAGTTACTTCTTTGCAGAATATTATATTTGATCTTTTTCTTATATCTCTTTGTTTAAAATGTTGCTTACTTTTTGAAGTATCTCGGTGCAAATATTTCCTTAGGAGAGTGTTTTTCTAAAAGATATAGCAAAATAATTTTTAACAAGCAATTAAAAAATATTTTTTTAGCAGGAATAAATTGACATATACACTATTACCATGCACATGATACGAGATGAAATCATTTAATAGCGAATAAAAAAACTAGGAATGAAAGAAATGACATATTTAAAAATTTGTTTGGTAATTATAAGTATCACTCACATAATTTTCAAATGTAAAGCAAGTTTCTGTAAAATTTTCTGTTCACGAATTTGAATAGACGCGGTATGATTGCTGTCTCTCATATACAATTCATATGAGTTCAGTTAAACGTTTCTTTATAAAGAGCATTTTGTATGGTAGGGGAAAAACGAAATTTTGGATTCAACTTAAACTCATGGATGATATTTGAACATTTTTAATGATTTTAATTTGATCAACATATAAAAGATATTATTAAAGCTAACACCACACAAATTCTCAGAAAATATAAAGGCATCATACATTTTTAACAAAAGGCATTCTGAAAGGGCTTAGAAACAGTTACATCTTTACATTTTTAACAAATCGAACATGCTTGGAAACTTTTTGCGTTTTGTTTTTGTTTTCTGGTTTAATCCTACGTAATGTATAAAATTAAAGACTGTTAAAAAAATCTCCTTTTTATTTTAAGAAAGAATACTAAAATTATTTATGCAAGGGATATACCAAAGGGTGATAGAACTGAAGAGTTCTCCTTTTTTCTAAGGAGTTATCTTTAAGAAATAGCTCCAAATGTGTTGATAAAATATTTCAATTATGAAAGATATAAAGAAATAATTTCGACCCTGACTAGTTCCCATGTGACCTTTTAAATAATTAAACTACATATCACAGTGATAATCTATTTTAATGGTGGAGTGTAAAAATATTTGCGACAAAATGATCCATTGGTGTCCTAGTGGCATGCAATGTCAGTGATTCAAGTAATGCTTGTGATTTCATTATGTGCTTGAATGGGAAAGATTACCACATAGGATATTGTTTCGTTGAGGATTTGAAATTCTACAAAACAATTGATCAACGCAAAAACAAGAGCTTTGTAATCGCTGAACTAACTGGTAGTAATTTGAAGTCATGGTGCATCACCCAAAAGAGGTGACCTCAAACTTTCCTCACTTTAATGGCGTAGCTATGAAATTAAGCTGCTTCGGTTTCTATCAATGAACAGAGATCGAAATCGTGCGAATGGGAGGCAATGTATTGACCCCGAACAATGCCTTATTGGCAACATAAAGGTTTCAAATGTTTATCTTGCTTTTGTTTTCATTTGAAATCGCTGATTTATCTTTGGAATGTATCTCTATTCTACAGCACTTAAAGGGAATTTTAATAAACAAAGAAATATATATCATTTGACTCAAGAACTCTGTACTTTACCAAATGCGACAGATCAGTGGCTCTTAAATTTTCAATCGTAGCGACACCCTTTTCTGCATCAGACTGATATCGAGAAGCTCCCAAGATGTTGAACATTATTACCCTGACTCCCAATACAGGGCGCTGAGGGATTTAAGGGTTTCTCAATGATTCTAAGACTGCCTCTGATATTTATATAGACATTTTTAACATTTCTTTTTTTTTACTTTAAGAAATCAGTAAACATCTAATTAAAAATATTAAGAAGTATTAATTTAATAGTGACTGAGTTAATATTATTGATTGAATTATGTGTTCTAACAGAGGTTTTTCATTGGGGGGGGGGGGACTTGATAATTTAGTCTAAGCTGGTACATCTTTAAATTTTTACACGAGGCCTTTCAGAGTCTGTAAAAGAGGAAAATCTTAGCAACGCATGAGACCTTCCTGGACCCCCCGGGAGGGGGGGGGGGTCCACGGACTACAGTTTAAGAACCGCTGCGATAGATGAATCTATAAACTCCAGTTAGTAACATTAAGATCTTCAGAATGCATTTCTTCCAGGGGCTGCGGTAGCCCAGTGGTCAAGGTATCGGATCATGGCAGACATGTCATGAGTTCGAGCCCAGTACCACTAAAGACCCGCCGTGTAGGGCAGCGATGCACGTTAAATCTGTCGAGAGCTCAAACGTCCTCCCGTTGCTGTAGTGTGGTAGTTAGGAGAGGGGGTTGCCAGCTGAGGTGTCGTCCACGTCACTTGACCATGGTTCAAAATGACGTGGTCCGTCGCCAAAAGCCCTCGTGTAGCTGAACAGTGCGACGTTATATTCCCTCACTCACTCACATTCACACTGCATTTATTCCACAAACCACATTTATCATTACATCAAACAAAATCCTCTGGTTTTCTTCATCTGCATTGCTAAGAATTTCGCAGTTTCCATTTCCAAGTTTAAAAGGATTCCCTTGCACTTTCTCCTGATTCTAGAAGGTACCCAAAAGATAAGCAAATGATATTCACATTGGATGCGAGTCTGCCACATCCTGCTGAATAAAAAGGAAAGAAACCGAGCTTTCTCAGAATTCTCTGTTGAAACATTATTAGCACAACGTGACCATGTTCAAGAGCATCGAAAAATTAGAGCGAGATTCGTATCGCTCAGAACTGCATACGCACATTTTAGATGACAGTCTTTTCAATCTCACGTAACTGTGTGCAGTATCCAAGAATCAACAAATGTCATACGCTATCATGAATGAAAATATTTCAGAAGCCTTTTCACGGTCCGTTATTTTTTGCACTAAGCGTTCTCTTTGTACGATTATCATTTTGAACTACAACAGTCGCTCGAGGAAAGCTCAGGGAGATACTCGCAAGATTAACCGAAAACCGCGTCGCTTTTTCGCTGCAAAGTTTACATGGATCTTATCCACACGGACGTGAACCCGTTACATTCAGAAGCAAGCTTATCGATAAGAAGCTGGTTGAATATTCCCTTTTTCTCTCCAAGCAGATTAAATGTGGAAATGAAAACCGCACTCGGAATCTTCTAAATATCTCTGTTCTGATTATTGCAAATTTCCTTCTATTTAATCCGATGAGAAAACCAATTCCAGACTAGCATTAAAAAAAGAACAGAAGGATCATTAAAGTGAGAGAAAAAAAAGAGCGTATTCGCGCGCTCCTTAAAGAGGTGAAATAGTCATTGGGGCAACCTCAGAGTGATTGCCCCCCCCCCTCCTCCAATCGAATAGATGGCATCTGTGCAGAAAGGTTCAGAATTTTTAATCTCCCTTCGTCAGATGCAAAACAGTTGAATCTATTCTTAATGATTCCGACTCGCATCAAGTCCTCGTTGAAGAGATGGTAAATGTGCGTTTCCTAAAATTTTATTCTTTAGCACTTATTAGCGGTTTTACATCATTCTCTAACTGTTACGTCAATAACTTGTGAGTGTACTTTTGTTTTGGCTCCCCTATAGGTATAATACACTATATATTTGTTTTATCAACGATGTTGCCGTCTTAGAACTTCTTTCACCCATCGGACAGTTCCGAACAATGTAGGGTTTTATTCGGTTATTTCTCTTTAAAAAAAAATTCGTATATTGTTAGACTATTTTCAGGTTTTCTTCTTTTTTTGATAATGAGCGTTCTGTAATTAACAGTAGTTTAATTTAAGAAGAACCTTTATAAGAATATCATAATTAACTGCATCATACAAATTCACTGCAAATAACTATTATTAAGTTTACGAAGTTACAAATAGTTTTAAAATTAGATAATTTTCAAGCATATGAAAACCATTTTTTTTGCATAAGTTTTTTAAATTACCTTAAAATACGACGTATAACGCGTACTTTTAACACAAAAAATGAGATCAAAATTTACGGATGCGCGTTATACGCCGGGAATAAAAATCAAGAGCTTTAAAAATAAAAAAAAGAGATGAGCATAAAATAAATTAAACTTCGACATCTATCGAAATACTTTTTATTAAAAGAAATAACATTACTTATGAACTTAAAGGATTGTCGTTCTAAAAGTATACTATTTTTTCTAAAGCTTAGAATAATACCTGGAATAAATGACTTAAAAAAAGAGAATTGCATACGCATATGTCAGGTTCCTTCTTAAAAAAGGGGCTGCTCGTTATACGGGGAATATACCCAAAAATAAAAAAACGGTGTGGGGGGGGGGCTTGAAAGTGTAGGTGCGCGTTATAAGCCGCTGATTCTATGGTACTTTCAATGATTTTTAGGTCATTACTATGCCAGAGAGAGAAAACAAAGGTCAATACATATTCATTAAATATAAAAAAATCCCTTGTTTAAATCTTAATTCTAATAGTTTGTAGAGACAAATTAACTATTCTTTATTCCCGCAGTTAAGATTTAAAAAAAAATTATTTTAAATAACTCAGAAATCCAATTACTTCAATTTTGAATTTTTTTTTTCTATCTGATATAAGAATATTTCCCCGAATTTTTAAAAAATTAAAATATTTAATTCGTTAGTGAGATTTATATAAGGTTTTTTTTTTCAAAAACTGCTGTTGGTTAAAATTATTGCCGTACATTTTTGAATAATGCAGAAATCACTCGAGCAAAGAGGGTTGTAGGTAAATACTTAACGCATCATTTCTCACGTTTCTAGAAGGCATACATTAATACCACCCAAACGGGTTATAATTCAAAAACCTTCCCAAAAAAATGCATATAAACTTTCTAACATAAAAACCATCTCTTTGAACAGTTGTAAGCGAGATATATTAACTGTTAGACATCGTTGATATAATAATCGTACACTCTAATAATGCTTTAGGAAATGTTTTGAAGCGATGAAATTATTCAAGTTTAGGATACACGACACACAAAATTTACCGTGTTTTTTTTTTTTTTTTTAAATCTATTTTTTACTATTAGTTATTCTTTTTATTAATATTTATGGGTAATTTTAACAATGTTTGAAAGGGAAAAAAAAGAATAAAATACATTTTTAGCGTTTTTTTTTAATTTTTTTTTTAGAAAATGTAGTGTGTTTTTAAAATTATTATCTGCATGCGCGTTGATTGTAACATTAAAAGTAAGTTTTATTTTCATTTTTCATAAAGCTTTTACCAATATCTAGAGATTAAAAAACTTCCAATGAAAGCACAATTTCATAGAGTATAAAAATGTCTCACAGATTAAATTTTTTTGAATGAAACCATTTGTCAACAAGTTCTCGATGCGTTTGTGATCGTTCAAGACGTGACTTGACAGAAAAATATCTTCTCTCACCTATTACATTGCTTTTAAGAAAGAAATTTAATACAATGTATTTCATTATTCAGACATTGATAAAAATAATTTTCTACGTCAAAAATCAGATGGGGTTGAATTGATTCACATCGCATTCGAACTGCTCCCTTCTCTACTGACGATGAGCAAAGATATAATTACATCAGTGATCATCAAGCAATCGATCGTGGCTTGCTAGTAGCTCGCGGCGTTGAGTAAGTGAGTGAGAGTGAGAGAATATTAATGTTGCATTTTTCTGCAACACCAGGGCTTTTGGTGACGGACCTCGTGATTTTGAACCATCACGAAGGAACAAAGACGACACCTGAGCTGGCACTCCCTGTCCTAATTTCCACGCCACACCTCGGCAAATTTCCGTACATCGGCTTCCTCTGCACGGAGGGTCTTCAGCGGCACAAGGCTCGAACTCATGGCATGCTAGCCACGACCACTAGGCTATCGCGGCCATGAAAACATTTTTGGTAGTTCGCGTTAGCGCTAATTTTATTAAAAATAAGGGCCGGAGAATGGAACCATGGATGAAAGCTTGTACAGTTGTATTCGAATGGCGGCCACTGCCTACTCTCCTAACATTAGAAAGTTTGATGATGATAAAAAAATAAAAGTGAGCTCCATCCTTCTCACAAAAGTTAATGAGTTTTATTTATAAAATTTGCGATTACATTTATTATTTACCACTAACTACTCTTCAATTTCTTTCTTATGTACAATTTAAATTCAGTGATTAAATATGTATTTATAATAAACTTCTTTACTGGAAACGTTAGTTTATAAGCAATGAACAAATGTTAGATTTTTGTAAAAAAAAAAGTGGGTAATTTTTTTTTTTTTTTGGTAGCTCACAGTGGAATTTCGAAACAGTACGGTAGCTCAGACACTTCATAAATTTGGTGGCCACTGTAATAGGATATGATCCAAAACATATTCCTAAGGGAATTTTCAGTATTTTGTTCCAGAAAGGAAGTAAAACGAGGGGAGATGAAGTTTTTTCGCTCTTCAAGTAATCAATACTAATTCTTCCTGCTGCCATGAGCTCTTTACCTTTATACATCGGACACTGAATCTATTATAATTTTTACGATAAATGGAGGACATTTATATCAAGCCCAAAGATTATTTTGAAAAAATTTTCCCCTTTCTTTCCGGTGGCACACCCTTCCGAAATCTATCGTTTGAAGACCCTCCCTGAAGGGAGTCGTCTTCAACCTCTACTAAGCACCCTGAGACCGAACAGGAGGGTGTGTAGTACAGATTAACCCTCTACTTTAACTTATATTTTGCATACATTTTTAAGTAAGCATGCGCCATCTCGTCGGCTGAACCTTTGTAAGGTCAATCAATTTATAAAAGTCACGAATTTCTCTCTTAAAACCATTTCTTATTAAATTTCTTGAGCATAAATTAGTTGCTTCAGCAGTTTAATATAAATATTTCCTTAATATATGCAACAACAGTTCATAAAATTATGTTAATAATTTTCATTAACATAGGGTTCTTAAACTCCTTGCAATTTATTATATTTTTTAAAGAGAAGTGTAATTTCAAATTTCATATATTGCTTATTTTGCTTACGAAGACTGTTTATAGAACTCATATTAATCATATGTCTCAATACTTGACATCGATTTATATTTTTTAAAGTGAATTTGTCTTTTATTTAATTTACTTTTTTTTCCACATAATTACCGTAAAATCCGGTGTATAACGCGCGCGCACACACACACGCACCTATACTTTCAAGCTGCTTTTTTTCATTTTTAGGTATATTCACCGTATAACGTGCACCCCCTTTTTAAAAAAGAATTTGAAAGGTACGTATGCATTTCTCTTATGCTTATCATTCGAGTCATTATTCGAGGTATTATCCCAGGTTTTTTCAAAAAAATAGTGTACTTCTAGAACTATAACCTTTAAGTCCATTTGGAATGTCATTTCCTTTAAATAAAGAGTCGTAGAAGTCTAATTTTTTTATACTCATCTCTCTTTTTTTTAATTTTGGAAGTTATTATTTTTATACCCGGCGTATAACGCGCACCCATAAATCTTGATTTTATTTTTGTTTTAAAAGTGGACGTTATACGCCCGATTTTACGGTAATAATAATTTAGTAATTGTGAGTTAATCACGATAAAATATTCCCCGAACAATGTTCCAGTAAAACAATGGAAAGATTCGTAAATTAAGTCGTGTTACAATTTCAAATTATTATCTATGTAGAGATTCCCAATATTCAAAATCCTGACTTAAAACTGAACTCTTATTTAAGTGTAATGAGTCACGTGGGATTTATAAAATCAAAGTATAACTGAAATTTTTTTTATAAAAGGACATTATATGTGTGTTGTAATCTGATTTTGATTGAATGGAAATTAATCAAGTGTTTGTTTTCCAGCGAATTTATGAAGATTTGATAATTAATAGTTTAAAATTTTTAAACATTTTCCTGTTGAAATAAAGAGAAAGAACATTATAAGACTTCAAGAAAAGCTTTGTAAAATTCTGTTTCTCTCCTTTCTGATATATTCCCCTTTAGATTCATATTACATCCATAAGTCGTACGTATTATAATTTATTGCATTTAAATCATGTTTTTTCGTTGCTATTTCTTACTCTTAGCATACAGAACTGATATTTGCAAAGCGTTACAGATAAAAAAAAGTTAGCTGCAAACATGCATGTACATTAGACGTGCAATATTATTATTATAAGTTCGCTGAAAGACTTGAATGTGAGAGCCCTACTTAATTTAAAACCAACTTTAAAATAGACAGTTTATGACACTACATTATTTTAATTATTGGTAGCATTCTTTTAGGTTATTTTTAGACTTTTTTTCCAGAATATAATTCACATTTGGTTAACCTTAATGTGCCATTGTCTATATATACATATAAAAAAATTTTCACTTTTATATTAAATTTGAAGAAATACGCAATAAATCATTAATATTAAGTTGCTTGAAAGCTTTTTCGTTAAAAAACTATTCAACTTGGAAATCAAGATAGGTCTTTAAATTTCCAATTGGCCCGATGTGGATATATGGGCAACAAAACATTAGCTTAGAGTATCGTCCTCAGCATTTGACCATCAATTTAAACGACGAGGCCCACAACTACGTTAAATCATATAACCGCAAATTAAGTCAACAATTACGTGATAATTCTATAACGGTAAGCTCATTTCTATGTGTGATGTATTTGTAAATAAAAATAAAATCTCTTACAGTAGCTTTTGGATAGAAAATTATATAATCTTTGATTAAAATTTTTAAAATTATGTCAACATTTACGCATGTTTTTAAATTAATCGCATCATCGATATGCCTTATTTTAATCCATAGAACTGAACAATTTCATTCATAATTTAATTTTTCATCTAAAATTTTATTTATATTCATATTTAGATTTGATAGGTATGTTTAATTTCATAATTGATAAAAAGTATAAAGTCATTATTTATATAGATTAAACAAATAGATTTTTTTATTTGTTTTATTTAAATTGTGATTTTATCCTTTTTTAAGGCTATATTTTTAGCAGTTTTAGAATATTTGTGTTGTTTTAAAAAATTTCAGTTGGAATAAATATTAATCACGATTTGAAGAGTATGCTAACGGTCGAAAAAAATTTCACTTACATACTTAACTTAAAATTCACGTTAACAAACATTTTACTCGAAATTTCGAAGGTTTCTTTAAAAGTAAGGTGAATTTTTTGCAAATTGAAAAGTGTACAAGCACCTGAATAATTTTCTTTTCATGTGTTTGAGGGATTATTTTCTCAACTCTCATTAATGAAAACAAATGTCATACCAATTTTGACATTCGTAAATTTCAAAAATTGAGAATCATTGTTCAGAAAATTATTCGTTTTTTGTGTGAAAGACCTGTTTTTGGAATCCAGTACATAACTCATTCCTCCTATCACGAACAAATATTTATTGTTTAACGGATACTGCTCTGAGATCAACGATTTATGGAATTATGATAAAAAGGAAACAAATATCCGTTTGGAATGTTTCGGCGTAAGCATCAACAGTCTGCACCATGAATGGATCGGAAAGCGTTGTCGTGGTTACAATTCTTATTGTGGTCAAAACTTTCTATTCTAAACACTTCCGATGAATTCCGGAAACGGGAAAGTCGGAACAAACCTACACACCACTTTCCTGTTGGATAAAATTTCACTTTCGGGTCCGACTCTTTGTCGTAAAAAAACATTCTCTTCCATACACAGTCATAGTTATCAGAAATGAATAGATAAAATAATAAATATTCGATTGGACTTGTTAGTGATTTGGGATATTGTTTTTTCAGAAGCACGCCGATTTTTTTATTTTTACATTTTCATCCAATTCTCGAAAGAGAATAATTTATTTAATTCAAATAAATTAAGAATATTTATTTTTCTAATGTTTGAAAATTATAAATGTAAATATATTAATGTCAACAAATGTATGTTATAGTAAATATTTATGTATAATTTTTTTTTGTTTAAACCATAGAGACACTTGTTGAGTTTATTTGTATTTATTTCTTATAACCGTGTAAATTTGTTTTCAGAGAAGTATTTTGGTTTGGTAGAATGGCAACTTTACTGTTATAATTCTTTGATGCGTGTTGTTTGATTGTATTTGAGAAGTGCTAATGTATACTACCGAGCTATTTGCACTGAAATGCGGCTACAGATTTTTACGTTATTTCCTTGTCTCGCGAAAGAAACCAAGATTAGTTTTTAAATATCTCCTTCCACCACATTTTATTTCATGAGATATTACGTAGAAATTCGTAGAGTTTCAAGTAAAATTAAATGTTAGCTATTATTATAGATGTTCTGAGGATCGGAAGGAAAAAACAATTTACTGAATACACAGTGAAAAAAAGAAGGATTTAAGAATAGTGTGTTTTCAATAGATTCAGCTTAAGAAGAAAACATCAGAAAATATTTAACATTTTCGAAATTTGCTGAAATCTACTTGCAATCTTTTTCTAAACTATACTTTCTTTTGAAAATTTAATAGTTCTTAATATGTTTAGATAAAGAAGATTCAACTGAAGTGGATCTATGAATTAAGGAATCCGACTACGTTCGGAACCATTATTTTGCAAAAGCGTACAAACGAATATTTTTTAATATTTAGTGTTACTTATAGATTAGAATACACGCATAAAATTTTTTTGAATAACATTATTACATCAAAAAACTATTTAAATGCAGTAGTTGGTCAAGGAATGAACTTAGAACCTAAATTCAAAATATCCTCTTTTTATCAAAAATGCTTCTATAATATGAATATTTTGTTTATACATTCCCAAGAATTCTCCAGAAAGCCTGTACTTGAAGCTGCTATCAATTGAATTAATTTTATCAGTGTTTTTTGTTTTGTTATAAGTTTCTCCCCTTTGATGTATTTAAATATGGATAGTTATATATTATAAAAGTTAAGTTACTAAGTTATATATTTCAAAAATCCTAATTCGAGCTCTGTATAGAGATCTGAGCTATATATAGACAAAATATTATTATTATAGAAGCATATTCCATAAAAGGAGAATGTTTTAAAAATAGGAAATTCTATGTTCATTTTTTCCCAAAATGTTGCATTTAAATAATTTTTAATTGGAATAATCTTTTTAAAATAATTTTATACGCGTATATTCTAATCTAAAATACATTAAATATTAAAAAAATATTCAATTGTACCCTTTTACAAATTCATGTGATTCCGAACGTAGTCGGTACCTTAATTACTATAAATAAAAATAAATGAATATATAATTTTAACGACCCTTTTCGAGTAATGCAATGCATACTTTTAAGATTTATCATTTAACACAATTGTCAAAAGCCATCCCCTTCTGAAATAGTTCAGTACTTAATTATGTTTTTCTTATTAAAGATGTTTTAGGCCAATTAAAATAAACACAATTTGGTTCAGTTTATAATTTTAACTTGAAATATAAGCATTAAGTTGAGATATTATTTGATTTGGTGATGATCGTAAGAAAGAATTACCGAAATCATATATTGCGCCCCTTGAGTTAAAAGAAAGAACTGCTAGTGTCATTCCTATTAAGTGGAAGTTCTTTTAGAATTTTTACTTTAAATTCCTCTTCTAAACATAAATATAAGAACAGGGAGCAATATATAAGAAAGAAATCTAAGGGAAATTTAAAAACCTTTTTTAAAAATTAAAACCCAGAAGTATTTCTTATACGCTGCGCAGGCATTGCACATGCATTTTAGATTAATATTATTCGCTATGAACTCAATAACATTAAATTCGTCGCAGAAATAGCAACCACCACCAAATTAATTAAGAAGCTGTTTAGTTAGATTAGTTAAGATGCTGAAACATAAACTTTAATTAATTATTACAGTCGAACATCTATTTAACATTGTCTCTAAATCCCGAAAAAAAGTTCGTTATGTGGAAAATTTATTAGAGATTCATCGTTCAATTTACTTTCCAGGAAAAAGTTCGCAAAGTAGAGATCTGATAAGATTTTTAAGGGGGGAAAACATCAACAATATATTTTAAAAAATCTGAATATAAAAAATTTAATATATGTATTTTTGAAACATAAAAAAGATTAAAATCAGATTACAAAGTAGAAGAAAAAGTAGCTTTCTAAATTAACTATATTTCAAAAAACATTAAAATCTTGCACCCTAGTTTGAAAAATGGGAAACATTTATTTTAATAATTTAATGCTTCTAGTATTAGTTCTTCGGGAATTGAGAAAAATGTAAATTTTAAACAATAAGAAAAATTTGTATTCATGAAAATTAATTTCAAAATTCATAGATCTGTTTCTTAAGTCTAATTATTATAGTTAATCATAAATAATAATGTCACTTGAAAAAATAGTTATCTATTTTATAGAAGAATGCCAAAAATAAAATTTTTGCAGTTTCAGTATCCATTTACAAAAATAATTTTCCTTACATAAATAGGAAAAGAGTAATTATTTATTACAATGGAAGATTTATTTCAAGTTTCACAAATATGAATATTTTACTTAAAAAAATCTTAAGGGAAATGAAAATTCAGCGAGAATTTATTTTTAAGTTAAAATTTTATAGAACTGTAAATGGATTTCAAAATTTGGAAAATATTCAGTTTCGGTATAAATCATTTTAAAAAAATTTAGAATTTCTTAAATACATCATGGAAAATAAGAAAGAGATAAAAGTAACTTACCATTGGCTAATGCGTTCTGGAGACAGAAGATAGCAATTGCAGTACTAAGGCATATCCTCAGATTTTTCTTAAAATCACCCATCTCGCGAGTCATTTTTCACCAAACGAGTTTTTTAAAAAGAACTAATAAAGAACAATTCTTTTTTTCCTAAAAAATATTAAAAAACTGAATTTCGCTCTATATAAAAAACAACTATTCGATTTTCAAACTTAATAGTTAATCACTCTTCCACTCATAAGGGAATATGAGAAAGGATCGTCTGCGGCTCGAAAGGAGAAGTTGGGAATGAATCCGACCTTCGGGCAGGGATGAGGAGGAGAGGAGATCAGGAAGATGCACCGCTCCTTCCGATCGTCAAGAGCGAACTACCTGTTGAGGAGCCGCTGTCCCTGAACTTGAATTAGATGAGCGCTCGCGTCACGTGATCCCTTCCACCATTTTGGTTTTCTCTTTCGAAGCCCATTCCGGGGTCAACAGCCCTCGTAATAACGGTAAAAAGAGGAGAGGGGAGGCGGTGTGATGAAGGCGCCAATCGCTGTAGCAGGTGTTTCCATCGCCAAATTCCATATCTTCTCCAATGCATGGTTGCGTTTTGGGTTTATTGTTCGTCTCTTACCGCGGGAATCGCAGCAGCGCTTCTTAATACCATGAGAACGCTAATAAATTCTTCCACTGGGTTTTTTAATCGTCGCAATGTCACCCTCTAAGAAAGACGTACTTGAAATTGCTGTGCGATAATTGATAGGTAACTTGTTTGTAGAAGCTTTCGAAAAATAAATAAGACCTTAATTGGAGCTCAACGGGCAAGAAGAGGGATGGGGGAGCTGTCATTCTCTCAGAGCGCGCTTCTGTTTAATTTAATAACATTAGATGCTCTTATATGGATGTGAACGATTTTTTTTTTTAAATCTTTATCAGAAATATTAAACAATTAAATCATTAAAATGAATCCCATTTTTCATGAAATTTTTTTCTAAAATCAGAATTGTTGTAATGACTGTTTTCTGTACCATGGGAATGAAAGCATTCTAAATTAAATGATTCCCATTTAAATAATTTTAATGTCACCTATCAGAGATTCCATTGCTTAAATTGAATGTGATGAGTTGTTTTCGTGACCGAAATTAAATACCTAACGTTATAATTAGAATCCCTTGGAAAGGAGCCTTATTTCTTCCCCCCAAGACATTTCACTCGTTTCAGATAATTCTACCTCCTTAAAAGATAATGGGTGTTATCCATGTGGCAGACAACTTTTTGTGGAGCTCGTCTATCGTAATTATGAATGGGGAATTGTCTCGACGCAAACGATAGTTTTCAATCAAAAGGTAGATAAAGTTTTCAATTAAAAGATAAATAACTTATCAAACATTAAAAAAGAAAAAAAATTAAACCGTATATAATCAAGTGAAAAATAATTGGTTAAACCACTTATCCCACTATATACGATAAACATATTTTTTAAATTTAATAAGAGTGGTTCAGTTTTTCTTTAGCTTAAGAGAGGCTTTCTTTAAGGTTCTTTAAAACCATTTTCATAATACTATACAGTTTTCTCATTCTCACAGCATCGTTTTAATTTTTTACGCAGGAGATAAAACTTTAAAAATATATTTAATGCATATCATGTGCACACACATCTAAAAGAATTGAATTATCCTGCCCTATTATGATGCTGTAAAAGATTCTGTAATAGATCTTTACATAATTAAATATATACAAAAATAAGAAATCTCTCGCCATAGTTTTTACTTTTCATTTTCGAATATATTATTAGTTGTAAGAATATACTAGTCGCCTTATACACCGAGTACAATGAAGAAATCTTTTTTTCAGTTCTTTCTTAGCCAATTCTTTTATTAATTTTGTCTGGTGTGCGTGTGTGTGTTTTTTTTTTTACAAAATATTCTTATAACAAAATTCCAATCTGCTCTTTGTTATTTTATAACTTCTTCTTGCCCCACATATGCATAAATTGTTTTCTTGGAAAATTAATACATTTCAAATTATTTATTTATTATAAGCAACTCTAGGCATTCACATTAGAACAGCGATTTTGACCAAATAGTGCAACATTTTAATGATTTTATTAAAATATTTTAAATTTTAGTTTTCTCAAACGGCTTTAGATTTTGAAGTTGCGTTGACAAGAAAATAAATTACAAACTAATTTGAACTTGTTTTTGAAATGTTAGATAATGCATACATTAAATAAAAGTCAATCTTTGGGAAGATTTATATATGTATATATATATAAATTCAGAAATCTACTTATGAAATTTTTGTAATCAGTATACACTAGTATATAAAAAATTTGCGTTCCTTATTTTGATATATTGTTTTGTAAAAGAGAAGCTCGATATTTTGTTAAAAGTGTACATTTATATAGTTTTAACTTAACTAAATTTAATATGGTAACAAAAAAATTAACTAACATTTTTTAGATGTTATCTGGATTTGTATCATGTTTACAACCCTAGTTCATTATTCTTAATAAAGATCAACTCATAACATATATACCGGTTGATTCAAAAATAGTGTGACCAATTTCAGAGAATCATAAACTTTTTTCGAATTATTTACATGAAATTTTCAATGTGGTTTCCTTTGGCATGGTACATTTTGGGTAAAAGTTTTCGTTAAGCCCAAAAGGCTTTTTGACCATTTTCGGGGGTATTTTTCCAGCTTCCTCTTTGATTGCTGTTTGAAGCTCGTGGAGAGTTCTTACTTTACGTCGGTTTAATTGTTTTTTAAGTATCCCCATGAAAAAATAATCGCAAAGAACACAGTCAGGAAATGATGGTAGCCATTTCTCAGGTGGCAGAAAATTCATTTTTTAATCTTTCAGCCATTTTATAGTTGATTTTCAGTGTGACTTGGTGCAAAACAAAGTTTCCTTGAGGGTAAAGACGTTTACTTTTTTTTAATCAAGTGTTTCAAAACTTTATTCTGATAGTATTTGGCATCAATTTTAGCCTTTCGTTCTACAACAAATGATTTTGTTAAGCTTTGAGAGAACATTCTTATCCATCTCATAACACCTGAAGGCCAACTTGCATTTTGCAAAACAGCTGCGTCTTTTCGATGTTTTTTTGCGTTAAACATATTGTATCTTCGTTTTGTCATTTGTAAATGATAGATGAAACAGTGTTTCATCCAAAGTTATCCATGTTTTGTATCTACCTTTACGCAATATTAAATACAGTGACCAAGAACGTTTTCTACGGCCTTAACAGACATTTGAAGACAGGCTGGTTTATTTACTTTTTTTATAGTCAATTTTCTTTATCTGATGACACATTGTCGATTGCGATACTTATAGTTTATTTACTGAAGTTTTTGAGGTTGAGGATTTTCTACAGCTATAAGTCTTTTCAGCTTCTTTTTCCTTAAGGAATTCCTTTCGTCCACACTTTTTTCCCGGAGCTTTTGATTGCGAGCCACTTTTATTTCTTTTTGAAGTTTAGATAGTAATCCATTAGCAAAATGTCTTTTATGATTTTTAAATGCTTTATTTATAACAGATTCTGAGCAAACATTCTTCAAAAGCTTTGAAATTTCGTTTCGGGTTTGAGGTTTTAATTTAGAAGCTATAATTTACTCACACTAATAAAAATAGTTAGATTGGTAATTTAAATGCTTCCTTTTTACAATATAACTCGCAACAAAGCAATAAAAATTTACCATTCATAGTTATATGCTTTTAAAATTGGTCACACTAATTTTGAATCAACCGGTAAGTACAAAAACCATCATCTTTTCAATACAAAAATTTACTCTTAAGTAAGGGTTTTTGTTCACAAACCTTTTGAAGCAATACTTAAAAGCAGCTATTTAAAGAAATTTTTCAGCATTATTTTTGTAAATATCAAAAACTGATTCATATTTTTCGTTCCCCCACAGTACTTTTTTTTAGACATCTTTTAGAAAGTATTGTAATAAATGAATGAAAAATAAATTCAATGAATTTTTCACTCTACACAAAGCAAAATTAAAGTTCTGTTTAAAATTAATGTTTCTTATCAATTGCGTTTCATTAAAATCAATTTATTTTATAAATAATTAATTTTAAGTGAGAAAAAATAAAAACTTTTTTAGTGTGATGGCAGAAATATTTCAACGCAAAAATATTTCATAACTTAGTATATCTAGTCTTGTGAAATGTTCTATTGCTTTAGTTGTGTTATTTCTTACAATCAATCATTTCAACTATTCATTTGTTTAATTTAGAAAGTTAAGCGAATATTTCAGCAATACGAGTTTACTTGAAAAATTTCGGAGTTGGAATTTTTTTCTTTAATGAAAAGTGTCCTACTTTTTAACAGGATAAAAATTAACAGGCATTTCTTTTCATTAAGGAGAAAATAGTTGCAAAACTTTTTGATAAATCTCAACTTTATTATTATTGTATTGCACTCATTTGTGACTGTTGTTATCTTATAGGATAATTAAACAACATAAAATTGTTAATGCACTTTTGATGTATGACATGTCATTCGGTCGTCATGATATTCAAAAACACAACGCGTATGCAACTTCCATTCCACCCGTTAAATCTGATTTCCGTTATTCTGAATGTGCAAGAAAACCTTCTGAGCTATTTATACTAAGTAAGATAAATTTGACTCTAATCTTCCATCCAATAGGACTTTTAAAGAGAAAAATGTGCCAGGATAAAAATATTCAGTTTTCGGAAATGGCTAAAGAAATCTGCTTTTGCCACTGAATATTGAACGGCAAAAGCTGCTATTTATTATTATTATTATTTTTTTTTTTTCGTCATTATTACTTTCGGCAATTTTTTGCTGTAATGGGCAGACGACTTTTCATATTCAGAATCTTCGTTTGTTCACTCTAGCGGGAAGTTCACGAACAGGAATAAATTCTTTTCATTTTTTTTATTTTTTAGACATCAACAGAAAACAGAGCGGAGGAGAGGGGGATGAATAGAAAAAAAAAATAGTGCAGAATTCCTTCATTTTATAGTCTTTTCAAAACGAGTAACTTTTGAACACAGTTACTGGGGGAAAAGAAAACGTGATTGGTGAATGTGTTCGCATGCCGCGGCTCACATAAAGAAAACCGTTATTACCATTTTTGGCTGGGGGGGAAACGAAGACTAATGAAACATGGACATCATTCATCATAAAATGCGCTCTGAGGCTTCTCGAAAAAATAAATCGAATTCGATTGTTAGGTGGAAATAAATACATTGAAAGTCGCTTAACACGAAACTAAAGGGACTGAAATATTTTTTCGTGATAAAGGACATTGCAAAGGGAAAAAAAACCATTTTTCTACAAAATTAAGTTTATTAGAGTTTATTTTATTTACAAGTATATGTATATATGCATACATTTAAAAAAAATTAATGGAACAAGAACACTTACAAAATCTTAAAGAAATTGAACACAAAATATTTAAAAAGTTTTCAAAAAACAAAATATTTATTGAGTTTTTGAAAAAGAATCAGCATCAAATTGTTTGGTTTCGACCATTTTGTTATTCATTTCACTGCTGGAATGTGCATCTAAATAACTGAGCATACTCTTCATGGCGTTCCTGATGATGTTTGAATAGGAGCTGCATTATTTATTTTATTTTCATCGTCGGAATCCTGCATCATTGATATTTTTTGGAGCTTTGGACAAACTTCAAAATGTCTTTATCTGCCATTATTGGGGCTTTACACACCTGATCACCATCTACTGTAATAAATTCTTCCGACAATAGAATAGGACAGTCCAATCTACATGGTGTTTTCTGTATTTTGCTCATTCTCAGAAGGGAAACCTTTTCGTGTTAAGCGGTTTTCGTTTCGTGTTACGGGGGAAAAATACATAATACACTCTATAACAAAAAAAAAAAAAAAAAAAAAAAAACGACGCTCCAAGAACGAGTTGTCCGACAAAGACAAAAATAGATGGGTAAGAAGATTACGTACAGAATAGAAAATGATTAAAATTTCAGAAAAATTGAATGATTTTTTTCAGAGTTACATAGTTACAAAGTAACGAGCTCACTAAAGAGTTGACCTACCTCTAGCTGCCACACGACGTGATATGGAATGAAAAAGCACCCCTATGGTCTCCTGCGGTATTTCTTGCCAAATTTTTTTACAATTGTTGGGCCAGGTCATCAACATTTCTTGGTAGATGCTGTCGCCTTCCCATCCAGTCCCCAGACATGTTCGATTGGAGAGAGATCTGGCAATCTGGATGACCAACGAAGTGCTTGATAAGCTGTAAGACAGTTCATAGCAACGCGTGTGGTGTGTGGTTTGGCATTATCTTACTGAAAAACAAGGCTAGAGTACTGCAAAAGCAACGGTAGCAAAACAGTTCTCGGAATGTCGTCGACGTTTCGATGTGCTGTAAGTGTGCTTCTAATGACGACCAAAGGGGTCAGGCTTCGAAAAAAATGGTACTCCAGACCATAACTCCTTGTTGAGGGCCTTTGGGACGTGCAATAGTGAAAGCAGGATCGACACGCTGTCCTGGTCGTCTCCAGACACGTCTTCGATGATCGTCAAGACACAGATGAAAATGGGAGTCGTCGCTAAACACTATACGTCCCCAGTCAGCATGATTCCAACCTGATTGATTCAAACACCACTGTAAACTAGCTCAACAGTGTGCAGGCGTGAGTGGCAGATGGCGTAGCGGTCGGTACGATCGTAAATTTCACTCTATCTGCCATCTGTGAATGGTCATGGTGAACACTCATGTGCGGGTCTTACGTCTGAGGGTTGATAATGATGAATCAAGCCCTGTGACAGCTGATCTGACAATCAATCTGTCCTCCTGATCTGCTGTGGTCCTAGGTCGACCGCTACCATCATGACACACACTGAAATCTGCCATTGTCCACCCATTCTTGCCAGAGTCTTCTAATGGCCGCATCGCTTCGACCCATATGACGAGTGATTTTCCGATTTGCCCAACCTGCCTCTTTCAATCCAATGATACGACTTCTTTCAAACTCTGACAGTTGCTCGTAATGAGCTGGAATCCTGCGATGAGGCATTTTTTTCTGTCGTAGAAAGGTATCCTAAATCGCAATGCAAAAAATTTTTTGACCATCAGATTGAGAATCGGTTCTTATAGACACCTGCTGAGTGCGCAGTTTCGATCCGCTGTAGCTCCCGCAATTTATTCGTTGGACACCAGATTTTAATCATTCGCATGTTCGGTACAAATGTCTTTTCATACGAAATTTCATTACAATCGGGAAACTACTTTGTGTGTCGTTTTTTCTGTTATAGTGTGTAGTTTGTGGGGACTGTTGTATTATTTCGTGTTAACCGATATTTCGTCTTAAGCGTTTTTACTTTCAATGTATTTAATTGTATTTCTATCACACATTTTTACATGGTTGTTTGTAAATGTAATATGTATGAATTAAAATATTGAAAAGATTAAACTAGTATATTAAAAATTTCAAAACAATCCATTTACACTGCTGTGGCCACCGTAAATGCAACACTAAGAAAGACAAGAGATAGCACAACAAACTTTATTTTGTAGATAACATGTTGACCAAGTATCAAATGATTAAATTTATAGAGTTCTGTGAAGTGTGGTTCCTGCCAGAATCAGTTGCCAGAGTAGCCGCCATTGTCGGAGATCACCGCTGCCACACGCCTCGGCATTGATTCAAAGAGACTTCGGATGTGTTCTTGGGGTACAGCAGACCAAGAAGCTTCCACACGTTACCAAAGTTGATCTGGTGTGGCAGCTGGGGGTGTAATCTGGGTCAATCGTTGAGCAACCATGGACCACATGTTTTCTATCGGCGAAAGATCCGGAGAGCGAGCCGGCCAGGGAAGCAATTCAATCTGGTGATTGACGAAGAACCTTTGGACAATGCGTGCCACGTGTGGTCGTGCATTATCCTGTTGAAATATGGCTGTGGCCAAGCCCTGAAGTTAAGGAAGGACAACTGGCTCCAACACCTTGGGGATGTAGCGCTGGCTGTTTAAAGTACCGGCAATGCGTACTAGAGGAGTGCGAGAGTGATATCCAATACCACCCCATACTATAATACCCGGTGCAGGATCAGTGTGGCGGAGCATAACGCAGTTGTTCAGCATCCTCTCTCCACAATGTCTCCAGACTCGAATCCGATCATCGTGGTGTTGCAGACAGATGCGTGACTCGTCAGCAAAGACAACTTCATTCCATTCTGCCGCCCACATCCTTCTTTCATCGCACCATTGGCGGCAGAGACGTCTGTGGTTCTGCGTCATGGCTAGACCAAGCAATGGACGTCTTGCGGACAGACCACTCTCCTGTAAACGGAGTCGAATGGTACGCGCAGACACTGAATGATGCGTTACAGACTCAATGTGCTGTGCTATGGTTCGTGATGTGACTGAGCGATCCGTCACTGCCATGCGCACAATTTGCCTGTCCTCACGTGAAGTGGTGCACTGAGTCGTACCCTCCTGCATCCTACGGTCACATATCCGCATTACAGTTCTTTGGTTTCGTCCACAACACGACTACCGATTTCCCTGAAAGATAATCCACAATCTCAGTAGGCCACTATCCTTCCTCTGTTGAACTTGGATACTTGATCAAAAGCTGATCGCTGTTTTCTACGAGACATAACTGATCGTTTTTTGAAAAAAACCACAAGAAAAACACAATTGTCACAATTACCGAACTTGAAATCGTCGAAATCTCCAAGCCTTAAATAGCGCTTTGAGGTGGCGCCACAGGCACGCGTGATGTGTGTCTGCGCTGAAATTCTAATCATTTGCATATCTCACCTCCGCTAATGCATGCTGTAAATTTCATCTTATTTGTATACTTCCTTCAGGGTGTTGCATTTACGGTAGTCAGCAGTGTATTTCAAAATTGTGAAAAATATTTAAAAGCTTAAAGCACTTTAGTTATATTTATCGTACTGCTGAACCGAAAAAGAAAGATAAAATAATTCTTATTCAAATTATAGGAATAAAAATTTCTTTTTTGAAATTTAGTTACTGATGTTTAGGAAATTAAAAAAGTTTTTAAAGACATATCCTAAATAGAATTTTGCATTTACCAGAGAGAAAACTTATTTTTCTTAAGAAGCAACTGATTTCTTATTCCCATTTTTGGTAAAAAATAATCTTATAAATGTGGATTAACAAAAATTTTGAATATCAAATTCTTTGAATATCTATTCATTTACAACAAAGAAGAGAAAACAAAGACAGCTCTCCTAACATTGAACACGTTTGTAAAAAAGTGTCATTTCAATTTCTACCACGCACGATCAGAGTTTTGTTTGAAAGTGATTTTAAAAAAATCATTAGACGCAAAAACGTAAAATACATTTTATTTTATTTCATCTACAATCCTATTAGGTATTTTTAATTAATTCTAAATTTATAAGAAATAAGACACCAGTTTTGAGAAAAATATTTATCACACGATTCAAAAGAATGATTCTTTTGAATACAAATAATTCCCAAATGAATAAATTAAAATGAAATGACCAAATTGCATTAATATTTTTGATAAGAAAATAATTTTTTTTTCGATCTTCTGGAATAGTAAAGAAAACCATCGTATTACCAGCTTGTTGCTCCATTAAGAATTTTTTTAAAAAAAATTCGTGAAAAGTATTAACATTTGTCTATTCAAAGTTTAAAAAAATGTTCTAAATCATTTCTATCAGAAAGAAGAGGCGACCTTGTTACAATTCCTCGAGTACATAATGAATTAGTTTTTCTTCCTTTATAAAATAAACATGCTTTAATATTTTGCTTTCTTAAACACTTTGCCACCATTGACAATTTATTTACACTGATGATAATTCAATTAAACTTCAAACAATATTTACTATGATGCTTTAAATAATTCATAGATTAATCTGAATTTAGAATACAAATATTTAATTACACACAAAATCACCAAACAATTTATTGAGGAATAATTTAGATAAAAATTGTTATGAAAGGAAAAACTGTTTTTGTTGAATCATTATTATTTTCATGCTCTATTCTTTTTCCTGGCGCATACAGTCTTAAAATGAATTCACGCAATGGAAATCAACTAAGAATAGAAACAAGAGAAAGAAAACAAAATGATTATATTTTTTAACGGTAACATGTTTCACTTATATACAATCTCCATTGTATATTACCGGTTATAGTTCCGTAAAATTTATGCAATAAATAATTTTGTTTTAAAAAATCACATTATATTTAAACCTATTTACAAACGATGTTTATTGCTTGAGTTATACTGATTACAGTTTATCTACTGTGTTATACATTTATAGAAGAGTATGATATTTTTACGCGCATTCAAAAAGCTTTTAAACATAAATGCTTTTACATTTTTCTTCGTGAAATAAATAAAATGTTTTAAAATTCGATTCCTGATAGTAAATGATATTTAACAATTTTTAAACACAATGTTTCTAGAGTCATGATGTGTAAATGGGTATCAGACATAGTTTTTGTTTCATTGTATTACATTCTTATTTGTAAAATATTTTTCCGGGAAAATTATTTTGAATTTTGAAAGTAGTTGATCTTACACCTTTTTTTCTTTTTATATTTCTATATTTGCTCCGATTTTGAATCAAATTACAGCAGTTGGGATACTTTACAAAATTTGCTTCGTGCTTTAATAACAACATTGCATTGATTATTATACCACGAAAAGAAATTCCTTTGGATTTTAACAATAGTAACAAAAAGCAACTCATTATATCGTAGTAAAAATTAATTGTTCACAATCGAACTATTTCAATAATTAAGAGCATAAAAGATACGAATTCCACATTTATTGCATCTTATTGAACCTTAAAAAAATTACATAACAATTTTTTAAATAATTTTATGGATGATTGCTCATTAAAAATTACAAAAGCATCTCAAGAAAAGAAACACATAAATAACACTAGAATTTCTAATAAAAATGATAAAAAAATATTTGTAGTTTCTTCTAATATAAAAAACATCTTGATGAACTCAACACTACAATCAATAACTACTTATTGCAATTACCATAATTTGATTTGGTTTTTTTTATTAACGTTGCAGTTTGAAATTATAATAGGATTATTGGTTCCGAACCTCACACATTATTTTGTACCTGTATCAAGTGACACTTTCAGCACTACGCCAACGTTCAAAATGCGTTGTATTCTTTAGCAATGAATAAATGCAAATGCGTCCATTTATATGAAATCATGGCAATAAGACCATTATAATTTATTTATTTATTTATCCAACACCAATGCTTAGCTTCTTGACCATTTGCCGCCGAGTTTTCCTGTACCGACTGACGACATCGTCAGTCAGGTATTCATCGAGTTCAATGCATTGGAGCAGATGGTGGCCAACTACCCTGGCTTGGTCGCAGAGCGTACAGGCCTTGTCAGCAGCCAGGCCAAGACAGCGGAGGTATTACTCCCAAAAAGTTATGTCCGATGGTTAGGCGAAAGCTGGCAACGGTCTCGGCTCTCTCCAGGCGCCTTGGGATAAGAATCGCAGCGGTCAGGGTCTCCCAACCAACGCTCTTGGTTTTTTGCGTCGTGACTGTATATTTGTCAATGTATATGTGGTTATAAGACCATTAAAAAATTTCAATACTTGATGTTTTAAGGTATCCGAATACGTTCGGAACCGTGATTTTTCAAAAGCGAATAAATGGATAATTTTCATGATATTTAGTATCACTTAGATTAGAATACGTGTATACAGTTGTTTTAAGGACATTTTGACAAAAAAAAATTATTTAAATACAATATTTTGGCAAAAAATTAACTTAGAATAATTTTTTTCGAAATGTTCTTCTTTTGTAAAAAAAATTCTTCTATTATAATAATATTTTGCCTGTATATAGCTCAGACCTCTGTGCAGAGGCTCAACCAAAATTTTTGAAATATATATCTTAGAAGTGGGTTTATCCATGTTTTACGGCAACAGAGGGGAGACATTTTAAGAAAAAAACGTCGATAATTATTTCAAATGGTTGTAACTCTGAAAATAATGTGAGTTTTTAAAAATCATAGTTGAACCTCTGTAAAAAAGTCTGAGCTATATACAGGCAAAATATTATTATAATAGAAGCATTTTTCACAAAAGGAGAACATTTTGAAAAAAGATTATTCTAAGTTAATTTTTTTCCGAAATATTGTATTTAAATAATTTTTTTTGTCAAAATGTCTCTAAAACAATTTTATACATGTATTCTAATCTAAGTGACACTAAATATCATGAAAATTATCCATTCATGCGCTTTTTTAAAATCATGGTTCCAAACGTAGTCGGATCCCTTAAATTTCTTTAAAGAATTAAAGCCAACAGTCTATTTCTAACTATCGAAACGAACTGTCTGGGTAATTTTCTTGCACGACTTGGTATTACTCTATTGTTGGTATCCACTTCTTATTTCAAGGTACATCATATAATACCGGCCCATATTTCATGACGAGAGCCCATCCATTGGAACCTACGATACACAGGAAGTAAAAATTGGAAGGCGCTTCTAATTCTTTCCTGGTTGTGTTTTTCGATAGTGGGTGTTTGAAATCTCACGAACTGACCTTTTTTTATGATTGTCCGTTGGACGGGTCAGTGTAGCACTCGAGAAAAATTCTACTCGGATAAATAAAGGCAAAGGACGTGTAGCCCCCGGCCCTGCCATGATCTCTCAAGAGCCGTAATTGCCTGTTTTTTTTTCTTTCCTGCTCTTCTCGTGCTTTCGGTGTCACAGTGAACTTGAAGGAGACGGCGGGCGATTCCACTTGAATAAGTTCAGTAGTGCCGCCGCCGAACTTCCTTCTGGGTTATTCTCTTTCGCGCCATTGTTTGCAGGGAAGGCAACACTCTTTCTTTCTTGTTACGCTGCTCCTTCCTGGTGGAATGTTTTTTTCTCTCTCTCCCGCTTCAGTTTTTGGAGAGGAGGGTTAATCTGAAAAATATCGTGTTTCAAAGATGGGCAGCAGGAAGCGGTGACGAAGCTGCAGGATCAAGTGATGTGTGTCTTGCGGCGAAGAAGAAACTCTCATCGCTTTTGTTTTTGAAATGCAGCGGAGGGATCACGGAGCGTGTCGCATGAAATGAGTCGGTTTACAGACGTGACGATGACGAGGGAGCGCCTCTTTTTCAAAGAAAAACCCATTGGCTCAAACAAAATGTTTTCCTTAATCTGGGTCATTAAGTTAAACCCTATTCGAAAACTGAGTTAACAAAGGGATGTAAATGTGGGTGAAATCGGTCAATGTATATAAGATTGTCTCAAATATAAATGAGACATTTTTTGAAATATCAAAATTTTAAAAATTGTTACAGAAATATTTTTATAAAAACACATTAATTATATTTTTGTCGAAGAAAAATAAACGAGTTACAAAAGCCTTAAGGTATCCGAATACTTGCGACAACTTTTTTTTTTTTTTAAAAAAAATGGAGATATGGAGATTTTTTTGTGGTTTTTACATTTATTTAGTACATTTTAAGTAAAAAAAAAAAACTAAAATTAAGAAGAGAAAAATAAATTATTACTACTAAAATGGGAAAAATGGGTAAAAATTGACAAAAAATTACAATAACTCTGTTGATATAGTAAATGAAAAAATTCTCATTTTTTCAATATTTGGATGTATTAATTTGCTATTCCTTTTTGAAATGACCTTCAGGAGAAAAAAACAGTGATTGATAAATCTGAAGAGGTTAAAACACTTCTACTGTTATACAGAACATACAAAAAAAATTTCAGCCAATTATTTTAGAAACTTTCTGAGCAATCGCTGTCCCCGTTTGAGCTTTTCGAAAACACACACACATTTCGAGTAAAATGCATTTTAAAGTTTGACATCTTGCATAAAGTTATGGCATCCGCTTTTATTAAAAGTAGTTTTTGTTCAAGTGAATGGAAAATAAAAAAAATTGGTATTTTTATAAAGCTAATATAAGATGGCCTGTAAAATAAAATCATAAGCAAATTTGTCAATTTTTTTTATAAAATCATGATTTTAGGTCGGATACCTTAATTTACCCTGTGATATACGGATTCAAGTTAAACCAAGACGAATATTATAAAATTTATTTACTCTATCTTTATTGCACCAAAAGCAAATGAAATAAAATAAATTTAAAATTAGGAAGAAAGTCAACTTTTCTTATAAATAACTTGTTTTTCTGTTCAAGAAAAATCCAATGAACACGAATGTAAAGAGTTTATATGGGACAATATTTTTTAAACTTTTTTGACTCACGGAATTTTAAGAACTCTAATGTGTTTGGGGAGAACTTCATTCCACACACACTCTCTCTCTACTTTTTCTTAAAATAATACTTAAAGTAAATCAAAATATTATTGGTACTCTATGTAAAGACAACTAAAGAAACCTATTGTATTTGTCATTAATGAATTTAATATATTAAATAATATAAAATACTCATTTCTCACTTAAATAAGTTGTGCCAAATGACATTAAAAATTTTTGATAAGTGTATAAACAAACTTATTTTGCATGAATTTTTAGCCAAAACTTTATGGGCTATTCTTTTGCTTAGATTTAGATTTTAATATCTATCGAATCAGTTGTTTCTTCTCCTTAAATGGAAGAATTTATCCATTCATTCTTAAATTTCTCTTCTAGGAAATATTCTCTTAGAATTATTATGTTTGTTTGTTTTTTTAAATATTCTCTTATAAATGATTTTTTTTCTCTTTTTACAAATGAAAAAAGGAGAATTTTCCATCAGAAAAAATATTTAGTTTTGCAAAACGTTTCATTAACGTGTATAAAATTATTTTGTGATATCCTGGATCATAAACAATAGAATATTCACCATCTAGTAGGCATAACACATGAAGGAGGGGGGGGGACGTTTTAATATTCTCTTGTGATATTATTATAAAGGTTAAAAAATGTTTAAGTTGTTATGTATAAATAAAATCTCCAGTTTTATAATGACTGAGATGAGCTTACTTTGTTTTGGACAAAAGTTTAAAGTCGGGCTCTTATTGTTATTTGTAAACGTATTTCGTATTATATCAAATTCATTTAAAGCTGTAAATATATCTGCGAAATATTCAAATATATACGTATTTATTGGTGGTCATAAGAACTCCATAGAGAATGTGAATCATAGTTTCGCATACACATTTATAATTGTCTTCTCGGTTTTTTCTTTTTATTCGTGGAACTTCAGGGTTCTGTGGAACACAATTTGAAGACCACTGATTTAGAGCAACAAAATAAATACTAGGACTCCATTTTTTATCAAAATTTCTGCGAACAAATCAAGACACCTCATTTGAGGTTCTAACGCTGGCCAATATTAGTTTATATATTTTTTTAAAAAATAAAAGACTTCGTAAGGAAACATTAGAAATATTTGCATCCAGTGTTGATGCAAATAATAAAATCAAAAAGTTGCCGAAAGAATACAACACATGCTGGTATTAAATCGGGAATGATAAACATTTTACAGGTTAGTATAAGTAAAACGTTTACCTTTTTGCAACAGTTTTTCTTTATAAATATATATAAACAGCATAACTTCAAATAACTCAAAATTCTTGTTCTCCTTACTCTCATAACGTTCAAAAGATAGCTGAATGTTGCTTAAAAATGTTTCTAAAATAATTTCGAGAAATAATGAGCTCTTTCTAATAATTAAAATGTTTTCATATAACGTTAAGAAAGGAATTTAAAAATATTCTAAAATATGTTTGGAAAAAAAGTAAGTCTCTTTTTATTTTTACAACTTGGGTAAGTAGTCGCTCACTGAGAAAGTGGTTTATAATTTGGTTAAAATTTAAGATTCAAAATAACAAAATGAAGTTACTATAAATAATCTGAAGTTTTGCACATGCAATTTATGTTCTCTCAAACGTTTACTATATAATATCATGATGTTTACAGGTAAATAATCGATAAATGCAATTCCAAAGCCGATAAGCTTTTATTCCTCACATATAAATTCTTTCATGCAGAGGGTATGATTGTAAAACGGAAGATGATTAAAAGAGCATATTTCGGATTAGCATTGAATATCTTTGTGGTTTTGAATTCTTTTTTTTTTCTTTTTTCATCTTTAATAAGAATTTCGAAATTCTGTATAATCAGCATAAAAAATTTCAAATCTTATGAATTTTTGTGTGTGTGTGTGTGTGACGAACTTTATAAAGTATTAAAATACATTCTTTGATTCTATTAGCACACGATTTTTCTTCCCTAAACAGTGTAATTTCCAATAATGATTCGAATAAAAGAGAATACTTTTATAGAAAATTAAATTGATGTACTATTTAAAATTCTTTTCCAGTAATTATACATTTTATTCAGTAAATAAAAACTTGTATGCATATATACATACACGAACAGGTTTTGTTTAGTTTTAATAATTATTAGGAAATAACCATACTAATTGATCCAGATTTACATGAGCTGTAAATTATATTAATATTGATTTGTTTGGTTTCAGGGAGCTACAGTTAAAATAACAAGAAGATAAAAGCTCTCAGTTCCTTCATTTGAAATATTCTAGAGCTCGGCAGATCCACGAGTAAAAGATGGCTGCTCAAGAAAATTATGGCGTTTTATAAAACAGTGATGAGAGGTGGAAAGGAAAGTTTAAAAACAGGTGCATGTCCCTCACAGACAATCCAAAATGTTGGCATCAAAATATATATATTTATTTATCAAAATATATATTTTATCAAAATAAAAATGGTTTATAAAAAAATATCAAGAAATGCTGGAAGAAATGCATAACTCTGGATGGCGACTATGTAGAGGTCTTAAAAATAAATAAACATTGAATTCTACCTCGATTATTTTTAATAAATATAAGTGGTGAGCATATGCATATTAGAGATACATGTCTGGTATTGTGTGATTGTATAGTGCAATTTTTTACCCGAATGATAACAACGTTTTCTTTCAATATGGATTCGACAAGATACCGGAAACATAATGAACACCTAAATCCTTTCAACTATTTCTCACATTTCACGAGGTTTCGATAGACAATGTCATTCCAATATTCCCGTTGGGAACATATCGTATTTTTAGCCAAATTTGTCGCCGAGGGCGATAAAGTTGCCAATATGTTGATTCTGGTCACATCTTGGTTACCATAATCTTATTTTTTAAGTTCAAGCTGGAAAGTGAACTTTGCCTGTTAACTCAATTTTCCCTCAAAGAGAGCGTTATTGCAGGGAAAATGATATGCGTGGCATGTTTCAAAATATTAAAAGCTTGTTTATTCTTGCTACATCTGCGGGAAATGTAAAATGAACTGATATCACATATTTCGTCATTTAATGCTATATTCAAATCATATACAAATATAATGATTGATGAATAAAATTTGGATTACATATTTCCCACTTGTTCATTCAAACTTTGCAAATTCGTTTGAAAAAAATTTTTGTTTTACTTTTTATACCATTCGATGCATTTAGCTTTTTAAAATAATCGTGTAGAGCATTTTTTTTATGAGTTTTGTGTACGAAGTTAAATTTTTTAATTAAGAAAAATGTGTTCTCTCTTTGATTATTTATATTTATAAATTCTTCATACAGCTTTACCTTTCCTTTATTTTGAATTAAACCAAACTTATTTTTGATTGCATAGTTTGTATTAATTGTAATTAATTTATAAAAGCTTTCTAGAGAATTGACCTATTTCATTATACCACTAATTCAGATAGTCGGTCAATTCAATTATGATCGTAAGCAATGATGGTAACAATGATTATTTTGAAAAAATGAAAAAGTATTAATAACTATAGAACTTTTGAAAAGGGGAATGATTATGGAAATATGTTTTATGATATTTTTTTTACTTCTAAAGAAAATTTTTTGTATGTCGTTTTTAAATGTTTTTAAGATATATATTATAGCATAAATATAACGATTAAATAAATTTCATGTAGTCTCAAAATAGCAATATTCTGAAAAATGTTCTTGGAATTTGATGATTATGACGTAAGCCCCATTCCAAATAAATAAATACTATTTCAATACAAAGAATAATAAGCAATTTTTTATTAGTATTTTCATTTTTTTTTTAAATTGTGATGTAGTCGAAAAACTAGAATTTACCATGCATTGAATATATTAACACAGAACAGAGAAAGCGGAAATTGAATTATTTTTTTACGTTTAAATATGTGCAAAAAATATCTTGCAACTTCGAATCAAACTTTGTATCTTATTAAAATCGAGGTATAAAATGTACTCAACTACTATAATTTCTTTTTTGCTCATGAAAAAATTTTCTTGTGTCACATCTTGTTAAATATATCTTTTTTAATATGCATTGTGTGTGAATGCATGCTTGTAGAGACATGTGGAAATTTTAGCTACAATTGATTTATTAATCTGTTGCAGAATGGATAAGATAAATGTGTATCATTAATCAAGATATGAAATACATAAATTATTATTTTATTTATTTGATAACGGCAATAACTTTAAATGTGTTGTATAATTTTTTAATTTTATAATTAATTTAATTTAGTTGTATAGTTAAATTAATTTTATTAATTAGTGATAATTTAATCATTGATTTTACATAATTGATTATTTATTATTTAATCATTAATTTTAATAATAATAAAAAGTTAATTATACTTAATTAGTCATTTAAGGAGAACAGTAGAAAGTTTCCCTTGATATATGTATTTTTTTTTCACCTTATCAAATCATAATATTATATAAACTAGACACATCTGATGAAATTAAACTTTATTTATTTCTCTTAAATTAATTCAAAATCAAAAACATTATAAATGAATTTTTATATATTGTATTTTAATATAATACAAACACCTTAAAAAATTCAACCAACTACACTGTTGGAAATAGTTAAATATTTCTCTGGCTTTCCCTGCTGGAATTTGCAAGCGGTGCGAGCGAAAGCTTGAAAAGAAAAAAACAGGAATATCCGTAATAAATATGAATTTTACGAAAATGTTACACTTTGGGTACTTTAAATTTTTCAATCGAAGCCAGTAATAGGATTCTGATTGAAATGATTAATGTGTCGGAGCCAACTCTGCAGCGCGACAGCGATAATATCATGCCAGAAGATAAAACGTGCTACTCAAAAACAAGTGAGATACATTTGAAAGAAAAAAACAAAAATAAATTAGTTGAAAATTTCTACGAGTATTTGAAAGTTAATTTAATCTTCAAAGTGTGTAGCAATATTATTGTTAAACATTTACACAAAGCGTTCATTTTTAATTATTCTAAGTACATACACATTATTTATTTCCTTATAATTACTCATTAAGCATTTAAAAAATGAATGTAAATATATATATAATATTCTCTGCAAAGCTTAAAACAATGATTGAAGTTAGTAAAAGAAAAGTAATGATAATGCTTAGAATATATATCTAATTGCGTCTACGAACAGTAATAAACTTTACATAACGATCAAGGAAAAATATATGTAACAAAATATTTGAACAGGCATAACGTAAAATATATTCGATACTTTTGCAACATAAAACGGGGAAGGTGGAAAGCAGTGTAATATCTAGTTATGTGTGTGTGATATTGGCAAAAGTGTTTAAGGGTCTTTTCTTAAAACCATGTGTGTATCAAATAAAGAACAATGGATTGATGATCACTTGATGATTCAACACAAGTGCTTCAAAAGCTTTTTTTGCATAACTTGATGCAATATTTGGTGAACTTTAATTTTCCTGTTAAAGTATGAATTATTGTGTGTGTATCGTTTGGCGGGTAAAATTTTATATGAATTAAAGATTAATCTTTTAAAATTCTCAAGATAGTTTTATTATAAAAAATACTTTTGCGCAAACACACACATATACAGTGGCAGAAAATTGGTATGGATTTTACAGATTTTGTCACCCCCAAAACATTCTCTTCGTTTAAAACTGTTTCATTTGGATAAATTACACACACACAAAACTTTATAACTGTAAAGAAGATGTTTGTTTCTATATTTTAAAGCTAGTAGAAGAAATTTAATAAAGTTGTACACGCACTCGGTTCATTTTAATTAAAAAAAAACTCAAGAAAAAATGAGAACCGGGATGGAGTTTCTTTTGCTCCAGGATAGGCACTCAAGAGTTTTTTACCTGTGAAAAATAAATTATTTTACGAAGAATGAAGATACCTTAGCACATAGATATAGAAACCTTGCAGAATGCTTTTGAAAAAAATTGAACCGTGAAAAAAAAATTGTTTTTTTTAGAGAATAATTTAAAGTAACCTACTTTTGTTAGCTAAAAGAAAACGTGTAATCAGAGAAGACGTTTCATTTCACACAATAATTATCTAGTAATTATTTGACGTATTATTGAAAAAACAAATAGAAAAGTCAGAAATTCTTCGAAATGTGGAGAACGAAACTTGTGGAAAACGTTACACAAAGAATAAATTGTTTCGGAGGGTGATATTAAGCATAAAAAATATATATATTCGGAACTCGAAAAGGAGTGGGGGAGAATTATTATAAAAGAAATCTATTATGCATATTTGTATCAAACTTAAATATGAGGAGTGGCTATTAAACATTTTGATGCTATGAAACATTTTATTTTGATTTCATACACATATTTACTTATTATCACTTTCAACATTCATGTCTCCTACACCCCTACAACGCTCCATGTAAATCTTCTATTGTTTGAAACAGTTCTGGAAGTCTTGTGTCAGCTCCTATACGATGTATGCCGCTTTTTCTTTCACCCAGTGGCGTAACAGAGAATATTAGCCCCCCCCCTCTGCAAATTCAGGTTTTTAGCTCCAAACCGGATCTTACGAAGGGTTGGAAAACAATAACATAACATAGGTTTTGTCCCAATTACATTGGTTACGCCACTGCTTTCACAGCTCAAATCTTGTTCCTTCACCTCAGGAAGCAAAGAGAAGTCGCATGGTGCAAGATCCGGTGAATAAAACGGATGGTCTAACACTAGAATGCAGTACTTGGCAAGAAACCTCTTGGCAGACAATGCGGAATAAGCCGGTGCATTGTCTTGGTGGAGAATCCTTGATTTGTCCTTCTTCAATTCTGGTCCTTTTTTTTTCATGATCTTTCACGCAGTTCAGCAAGAACGTGAAAGTAGTAAGGTTGATAAATAGTTCGGCCTCAGGAAACCAGTGGAGTTACACAATCCCATGATTTTTGGTAAAAAATAATTATCATTGCTTTGAATTTTGATTTGCTCAGGCGCTTCGTTTCGAGACGATAAGTAAAAAGCCACGATTCATCACACGTTATTATCCTTTTCAATAAGTTTGAGTCATTTTTGATGGCCTTCAACGCGTCAGTGCAATCATTTTTGCTAACTTCTTGTTTATCAAACGTGAAAATTGTAGGGATCATTTTAGTAGGCACTTTTTTCGATCCCAAAATTATTATGTACAATTTACTGTATGGATTCTTTGTAAATTCCAACAGTCTCAGTAATCACTCGAATGCCAGATCGAGTCAGATTAATGACTTCTAAAGTGTTATCCATGTTTGACGTAAGAGGGCGATGGCATAAACCCTCTTCAAAGCCTTTATTCATAATTTATTCTGGTGCCTACTCCTAGCATTAAATTTAATTAAAATTAACTAGAAAATTAATTTCTTTATATGAATTCTCCCAAAATACTGTTTAATACAACGGATATTTTGAAATGCGATAAGAAACCTCTCTCTTCATACACTATATAATAATTAAAACTGGTATAATCAAATTTTCTTACGCTTAGACTTTTTTAAAGCTAAATTTCATTCAAATTTAATTAAAAAAACTGTTCTTTAGTTAGAGCTTTGAATCTTTTAATTGCGATTGGGAGTGCGCAAACTCTTTTATCATTGACTACTCATAATTCATGGTTTTTTTGAACCTCAACAGAATAGAATCAAGAACCGTGACATAATGCTTCCGATTTGTGGTTTCAGCCTCTAAGGTTACCGATTTTTCAGGCTAAAAATACGTCCTGTATCACGTTCACCTTTTTTGTATCAATGGACAGATAATATTCGATCGTTTATTTCGAAACTCCAATGAAAGACCGTGATCCGTGACATTTGATCTTTGGGACGCTTTTGTTGGAATGTCTTGCGTGTAAATTCAATTCAAGACATCGGGGGGTAAATCAGTTTTCTACCTGTGAAGCAACTCATTCCCTACTCTCGAAAAAGGTGCTCTTGAGGCCGAAACTCAAAGTGAAAATTTTATCTTATTTCAATTATGTCACTCTGCATAGTTTTATTACTTTCTATTAATTTTACTTTTTACAAATATCTCTCAATTAGTTTTCGAAGTAAATCCAAACACAGGACAAGAACAGAAAATGTGTGATTCTTTTGATTTTCCGATATAGAAGCTTGCTCGCTAAATATTCGTGCGGAGAGAGGCCAGAGGATAAATTGAGTTGAGACTACCATCACTATCCTCTCTACTCATTAGAAGCTAATATTGATAAGTCGCACAATATTTAATTCGACATCGCATGATACTGATATTTTTTTCAGATAAATTCAAAACGATTAAAAAAAAAAAGTAAAACGTTATAATTTTTAAAAAGAATTCAAGCGTTAAAATTGTTAATAAAAATTTTTAACTTATCCATGGCAATTTTAAAATATATTACTAATGATCAGGTGAAAAATTTATTGAATTCAAATAAAATTATTTTATGTATTTTTTTTTTCACATAGAAAGCATCCTTATACAATTATATTAAATACAAAAAACCCAATTGTAATGTTACGCCAACAAACAAGCGCTAAAATTGACTCACAAGTAAGTACATAATTACTGATATTTTGAAATGACGAATATAAACTTTTTTTTTTTTTTATTACTCATTGTCTTAAAAAACACTAAACCGATATTTCTATTCGACTATATTTAGTTACCTAAAGACAATAGTTAAAGAAATAAATGAAAAACGTTTTGAGAAATATGTCACATGAAGCAATATTTTCCCAGCCTAGAGTGGAAGTCCCCAACAGGTCAATAGGGCAATATTTTATTTGAAAAGGGGGGGGGGATGGTCATTCTTGCAAATCGTGTTTGACACATTCTCATGCGACAAGAGGATAAAACATAGAATAACATGAAACAGAAGTGGAGCGAATTGAGGCGAGTAAAAAGAGCATTCTCAGTCAAAATGTGAGGAAAAATCCCTTGTTCGTATTCATGCGTGGGTGGATGATTATATCCAAGATCAATGTTTACGTAATCCTGATGAACGGATTGAAAACTCAAATATGTTTTCGTGGGATAAAAGCGCAAGACACCTAAACGATTTCCCATCTCTTAACTTTAACCTTGACCTCGGCGGAAAAAATATTTAATTCCGAAAGTTCAAGAACGTGTTTTTCCCTCCAGGAAATTTTAATCCAGTTCAGTTCGGTGATAAAAACGATTACAGAATGCGGTGAATCTTCTTTTAATATGCCAAAACGAGAATTTTAAGAAAAACCTCACGCGTCACTTACCGATGATATTGGCGGTGAAAAGAAAAAAAAAAAATCACAACTTAATTACCGATACGACAAAGTGAGATTTAGCATCATAACTATTTCAAATGAGCATTTTCTTTTTCATAAATTAAAAAAAGTTCTTCGGTTGACAAAGAGAACGAAGAAATAAAATTAGCTCAAATTATTGTTTACTTCGTCATAAACAGAGTTCGTTTAAATCTTTCTTGGTTTTTTTTATTTTAAAAGGAAATAAAAAAAGAGCTATTTATAAAATAGCAACTTGCAATATTTATTTCAATTTTGTGGCATGCATAAATAAATAATGAGATAATTTTACTCGGAACATATAATAATTACTTTCTGAAGTAATACCAAAAGGATGAAACAAACTGTTTCGCTACTTGCAATTGTTTATATATGCGTGTTTTTATTCCTTTCAACTATATTTTATAATTTCGAAAACTCGTATCTAAATGTAAGCCAATGCAAGTATATGAAGTGCTTCGAGAATTTTCTAATTATATATTTACAAATCATTTTTAAAAAATATTCCTTTTACCCATCTCATTAGAATTGTGTGCGTAAACACCGATCATTTTCTGAAAAAATAATTAATGTTAAATTTAGAATCGTTGTATCTCTACAATAACAGAATTTTAACAAATATTAATATTCTTTATTTCCATAAGCCCAACAAAAGAATGTTTATTCTCAAGAAGAGGGAAAACAAGATTCACTATTCAATCAAAATAAAAGTTCCTTAACAAAAGAAGAGAACTATTCCCATGCAGGGTCCCTGTTTCCAATTCTGAATTAAGCTCATTGGCTGCTTTTTCGCAGAATGACGTGGCATCCGAGTGTGCATGGTCTCGAACTAGTGGCTTGTATTATTTCTTTTCAGTCGCACGTTCAAGACCAGGTGCGATTAAAGAATGTTATAATTTCATTTTTCAGTATTACTAGAAATTAATACGATTTTCTCTACTTTTAAAATAATATGGTTATTTTTTTAAAAATCTTAACATGAACAAATCTGATTTATCATCTTCTTATAATCATGTGTGATGTAGTTATAGCACCTTGAAATAGCCATCAAACGGCAGACTAAAAATACCTTTTATACTAAATTTTACTAAAAATACAAGTACACAAATGTTCGGAAGAATCTTTTCTAAGAAATCAAAAGAATCACATAGTATGGGGAGAAGGGAATTAAAAATTCTTACATAAATAAAATGTTATCTAAAAAAATATTAAAAAATTGTTGTTTGTATATTTTTTATTTAAAATGCATTTTTTGAAAGGGATTTCTATTTTCACATCATTAGGGTCTTGATTTTAATTTTATCAAAGGTACTCTACAAAAATCCAACATCGAAATTCCTAATTTCTTAAAATTCTAGTGTAAATCATGGTTTTATTTTTATGATGATTTTTACTGAGTTTTATGTTTCATATTATTATATAAGTTCTTATATTGAGCTGCTACAATATTCGGATGTTAATACCTAATTACTAAAGGTACAAAAATGAATCAATACATTTAGCGAAGCGATTCCATTGAGATATTTAAAGCTGTTATATATTTCTGAAAAATGAGTGAGTGAGTGTTTATTAACGTCATGCACTATTAAGTCATTTTGAATCATGGCCAAGTGACGAGGACGACACTTGAATTGGTACTCCCCTCTCTGAACTTCCGAACTTCACTCACGGAAAGACATTGAGCCACGACATATTTAATGTGTATCAGCCCCTCAGTTCAGTGGCACTAGGCTCGAACTCATAACACGCCGGCCACGAATTCATGACCCCTAGACTACCATGGCCCCTATATTTCTGACGAAGAAAAGCTTTAAGAAAAATCTAATTTATATATTAATAAAAATTTAGAACAATTTATGGAAGAAAATGTTCGCATTTCATGATTTATGGTAAAAAATAACTTTCTGCATGGTGTCCTCTTTTTACCTTAAAATGTTGTCGAGTAGTGAGTTCGAGTCCTCGTGCCATAAAAGACCCGTTGTGTAGAGGGGCTGGTGTGCATTAATATACCCAGGTTCAAAATCCTCACATTAAAGCAGTGTGGAAATTTAAAAAGGGTTGTCCGATCAGGATTTGTCTCTGGATCTTGTAAATGGTTCGAAATTACAATGCCCGTTGCTAAAAGTCCTAGTTTTGCTTCGAATTATGGTGTGTGTGTGGGATGAAGGGCATAGCTACCACCGTATCAGCCGTATCAATGATACGGAGCTCCCAAGGAACAGGGGCCCCAACATGTGTAACTACAGTACTAACAATACTTTCATTTCTAAAAAAGGGCCCCCGAAGGAGTTTTGATTTGGGGCCCATTCAGATCTAGCTAAGCTAATGTGTGTGGGATATACACACACACAATTATATATAGACAGAACGGTGCAGTAAACAAAGTTGAACCGGTTTACAAACTTTATTTTAACGAAGGATTTAAACGTAAAAATAGAGAAAAAATGCGTGGTACTTGCTTCAGGATATAAAATATTTCTATAGGTGTTGGTGAGCACACCGGAAATAGTTCAGTTAGTCATCCAATGCGAATGTAATATACTTTTTACAAAAACTGAGTGAATGAGTGAATATTAACGTCGCACTCTTCAGCTACACAAGGGCGTTTTGCGACGAACCTCGTCATTTTGAACCATGGTCAAGTGACGAGGATGACACCTGAGCTGACACTCCCCTCTCCTAACTACCACACCACACCAACAGGAGGACGTTTGAGCTCTAGACAGATTTTATTTGCATCGCTCCCCTACACGGTGGGTCTTTAGTTCGAACTCATGACATGCCTGCCATGATCCAATACCTTGACCACTGGGCTACCGCGGCCCTCTTACAAGAACTGGGAATTGCGATGACTAGAATAAAAAACAGTAAATATGTTATTTTATTTATGGAGAAAAATAGCTGACGTGCTCAACCGATCGCAAATCTTTTTGTATCGGGGTTACTCACACAATTGAGTCTCTATTGGTTGTTCCATTCACACAAGCTGACAGAGCTTTTGCCGGATTTATTGATAAATAAAAATTGAATAGAATGATTTAAAAACTCTTGTTTCAGCACTCATTAATCCTTTTTAAGTCCAAAATTTATTTTATGAATAAACAATATGACTGAATAAAAAGTAATATTATTAATCCCAAATGTGAATCTGTCTTTAATCTCTTAGAAACAATAAGCACCTATGGGCTTCAGAGAAACCTACCCTCCAAGTTCTTTTTAACGTTTGGGCAAGAATTCTTCGAAAATTTTCTTGAAAGTAAATATTTCGTTTTCTCAGCCATTTTTGTTCCCAGCTGCACTCTTGATTTGAACAGAAACCACTTCCTATTTACACTGGCAACCCACGAAGAGAAGCGACGCCATGGGCCGCGACATGTTTCTCTCGTGCCCACTCACCCAAAATGTTTTCTTTCTTAACTGTTTTTAGAGGGGGCCATGACTTGTGGATGGAAGTTCGCGCGGAGCAGCGTGTACTAATCCTATTTCATGCACAGTTGTCGAGTAAATTGTCGCCTTTGCGAGCCAACTGCGCTGAGTATTGACAATCCGGTGACACGTAATGGCAGGAAACAGAAAATAATGTTTCCAATACATCGTGTAAAAAAGTGTGTTAGAAATAAAGTAGGAAGAGAAACACCTCGAAGTACTATTGACTGTCAGGTTGTTTTTTAAATTTTTTTTTTTTTTTTTTTTTTTTGGAACTCAACCGATCTGGGAGTGCAGGTAGGTTTTTCGAAACGTGTAGAACGTGGTAATATAGGGATGTTGCACGTAAAGGTCAACTGGTTTAAAACATGGGACTCAACCAGTCTACAATTTCAGTTATTTTTTTTTTAAAGGGCAGTTATAAAATGACAAGAAATAAAATGTTATTTTTTGTCATTTATTATTTTATTACTATGGAGACGCTGGGAAAACGAGAATAGTTAAATTACTTTTTCTTATTTTTCCGAAAAACTGTGTTGCCGATCCTAAATAGTAAAATTTCATCAAAGTACATTCTATGAAAACGCAGACTAGTCAACATTAGTGTTATCACTTGACTACTTTCAGCTTAAAAGCATAAAAAAATTATCTGTTTTGCTTCGTGAAAGAAGTTGTATGTGATTTTGATATTCTTCCAAATAATTATTCAATAGTTGGGTCACTGGCGTGGGTACTGAGTGTGTCTTGTATCAAATTTTCTTTGGGGCACTCGTTTTGGAAAACAAATAAAAGAAATTGCATTTGTAAAACTTATTTGAAAGGATCAAAATGTTACATATATTGGGGCTCATGGAGCTTGGACTATTATGATACGGCTGATATGGCATTAGCTACGCATCTGAGTTGTAACCAGTTTACGTTTGAAGAATAGCAGGTTTTGAGCGGAGTCCTGTACAGTAATGAAATATGCAGCTAATTCTCTCTCGTACTAATAAATTTATTTTTTATTGTACTTGAGTTATTTTAAATTATATAAATAATTTTAAGAAATCTATGATCCTCTTTTTAACACGCACACGAGCAGCTATTCTTTCGCCAGACTTTATAACTTAAGAGAATTACACGCAACCCTTTCAATATTTTCAAACGAATTTAATTTTTCCTTCAACAGAAGTTTTTCGAGAACCTTCCCTTGTCTAGGCGATTATTTTAATCCATTTAGTATGCGGATTAAAAAAAAAAATTGCTTAATCACTCAATACACTTCAATCTATCAAGAAAAACTTTATTTTGTGAAGAATTCTTTCACTGCATATTTAAAAAGTTGCGTTATGCGTACAGTTCTAAATTCCATGTTCCTTTCTACTTATAACTGAAATTACTAAATGCCTCTCTGATTTCAGATTAACAGAATGTGTATAAACGTCCCACTTAGAAGCTGCTCGAGGACACTCTTGGCGATGGATCTGTAAACTTTAAACCACGGCCAATCTTCGTGAGAGAAGCTGCCGCAAGTTTGGAAAATCAAAGCGTGTCTCTCCAAGTAAAATTATACGAAAATTTTGGACCTAACCTTTTTCTTAATTTTTTTTAAGTAAAAAAAAAAAAAAAACTATTCATTTTCAGGATTTGATCTTTGCTGAAATTCATAAACACGTTTTTGAGAAGTGTAAAAGAGTATCGGAAACAGATTACTTTTTAGAATTCTCGTAAAAAAATGTAAATTATGACAGCCTAGAACAATGACTTGTAAAACTTTCTCATTTGAGGGTTTCGATGCGTGATTTACACAAATCAATCTTTTTCGTGTCTTCTGAGTCAGAATTTAATGTGTTTCACTTTTCTCAAATTGTGTCTCACACTCATAGAATTATTCCTTACAGATATTTCCCTTTTAACTCTATTTTGCTTTTCTTATCTTTATCCCAAGCCATTAAATGATTCAAAAATTGCGAAAGGCTTAAATAAATAAAACATTAAAAATGGTAAGAAAAATTTATTATAAAATATAAAAACAGAAAAAGGGTTATTATTTCACAATTTTTTTGATAATAATTCTTTTTAATTACCAAATACTGCCTTTTACTTTCTTCTTAGTGTAGAGACAACCGTTTCATGATCATTAACAAAAATAAGTATTATAAGAAAAATTTAAGTCAACAAAGAAAAGTTTTATTTTAGTTACTTTTTATTATAAATAGTTACAAATGATATAAAAATTTGTACATACATATGACAGAATCACACTATTAAGTGACAAAATAGAAAACGATTTTCCTTACAATTTTCCACTTTCCTTTCTATATAGGGTAGTGGCCTATTACTTTTTTTTGTTTGTTACTATTTATTCATTCATTAAATTTAATTATTTTAATAAAATAGTATAGTAAAAAAGAAATTAAGCCATCCCAGGTGGGATTCAAACCCACGACCTTTGGATTAGAAGTTCAACGCGTTATCCATTGCGCTACAAGGACACAACGAACTACTTTCCTTTTTACATATGCTGTTGGACTATTATTTTTGTTTTTTACTATTTATTCATGTTTTAATTTAATTCATGAATTAATATTTGAAAAACCTGTTTTAACATTGAGTGTCATCCACTACAAGTTTTAAAATATATATTTGAACTTGAATGGATGAATAAAAAATATTTTATTAACGATTGAAAATTTGAACTATATATATAGGGAGAGAGAGAACTACTAGTAAGAATTGAAAAAAAGCGAATTATTTTTAACTATTTTTAATTTTTCATACTCAAATGTCATTTTATTTGAAAGGTTTAAGTACTTCTTTAAAGAACAACTGTGTGCACTAAACACTCATAAAGAAGATTTTCATTCCTGCTAACATACTTGTACTACAATTGCATGATGCCCATTTAATATTCATTTCACTTTTTACTCTAAAACAGCAATTACTAGCATGGATTGCAAGACAAAAAAACAACTAAAAGTTAATGAATTAAATTCTAGTCGGAGACAAAGTCTTAAGACATTTACAATAATATTTCAGCAAAATTCCTATTTCAAGCATGATCAGATTTGAAGACTCATAGCAGTGCCAATCAGAAAAAAGGTTAGAAACTTCTGTGGAACATCAGTGGATGAGTTGATTCATTATTTATTAACGTTTCAATTCGAAACCATAGGGTGGCTATTAGTGAATGGATTTCGTACTTTTGAACCGTAGTCAAGTGATGATGATGACACCTGAGCTAGCATCCGTCTCTCACACACCACGTGTGGCCGCGGTAGCCGAGTGGTATAGGTATCCGGACCGTGGCTTGCCTTTTCACGAGTTCGAGCCCAGTACCACTAAAGACCCGCCGTGTAGGGCAGCGATGCACGCTAAATCTGTCGAGAGCTGAAACGTCCTCCCGTTGGTGTAGTGTGGTAGTTAGGAGAGGGGGTTGCCAGCTCAGGTGTCGTCCACGTCACTTGACCATGGTTCAAAATTACGTGGTCCGTCGCCAAAAGCCCTCGTGTAGCTGAACAGTG
>BMAV01024204.1:444610-490779 GCA_019973955.1 Trichonephila inaurata madagascariensis
CCATTCATCCTGCCGACAGGCATAAAACGGCAATAATTACAAACTTCGGAACTTTCGAATTTGTATTTATGCCATTCGGATTGTGTAACGCCGCTCAAACGTGGATGCGATTTATACACGAGGTTTTAAGGGGTTTAGACTATTGTTTCGTCTACTTGGACGACATATTAATTGCATCGACAGACACCAACTCTCATAAGAAACACGTGAGAGAAGTTTTACAAAGGCTTGATGATTATGGTTTGACCATCAACGCCAGTAAATGCATGTTCGGATGCTCTGAAGTCCCCTTTGTAGGTTACCTAGTAGATAAAGATGGTATCTTACCCCTTCCTGAAAAAGTAGAACTCATCGCTAATTATAAACAACCTACCACAGTTCGCGACCTCAGAAAATTTTTGGGTATTTTAAACTTTTATAGAAAATTCTTACCTAAGGCAGCACACATACAAGCTCCTTTACATGAATTTCTCAAAAACTCAAAGAGAAATGATAAACGGGAAGTAGAATGGAACGCGGAAGCTATCAATGCATTTAACCAATGTAAAAATCAACTAGCTAACGTTACACTTTTAGCTCATCCTTCACAGGATGCTGATCTCGCATTGATGACTGATGCTAGTGACTTTGGTCTTGGTGCCTCCTTAAATGAGATCACCAGCCATGGTTTTAAACCTTTAGGGTTTTTCTCTAAAAAATTAGCACCAGCTCAAACTAAGTACAGTGCTTTTGATCGTGAACTTCTGGCAGCTTATTCCGCTATCAAGTATTTCCGACATATGATAGAGGGTCGCGTACTAATATTATACACCGACCACAAACCTTTAACATTCGCCTTTAATCAAAAACTAGATAAGGCTAGTCCACGCCAACTGCGCCACTTAGATTTCATTTCGCAATTCACCACCGATATTAGATACGTCCCAGGCATTGATAATGTGCCAGCAGACGCATTTTCTCGGATATCAGCAATTGTTACCCCTAGTACCATAGATTATGAGGAATTTGCACAAATGCAACAGGGTGATGATGAATTAAAAGCACTACTTTCTGCCACGAACCAAATTCTTCAGCTTAAACAGTTACGAATGCCGGGATCAACTACCGAAATATATTGTGATATTTCCACGGGTACAGTACGCCCTTATACGTGCCTCGTGCTCTCCTACGGAACGTCTTTCTTGCAGTGCACAACCTTTCGTTGTAGTTAAACGTTCTGAAAAACTCATCACTCTGCAGCGACAAGGCAAAGAAATTTGTGTTTCTATCGATAGAGTTAAACCAGCATTCATGTTGTCTGACACAATAGAGTCTAACCAACCATCTGTTATCCCTAAAACACAAGAGGTTCCTGCTACCCAAACCACCCGCTCCGGTCGCCGAGTGCATTTCCCACAATGATACGTGTCAACCTGATCCTTGTTAAGACCTCCTGTACCAGTTTTGGACACTGGGAGGGGGGTACTGTGGCGACTGGCTCTGTAGCATTTCTTTGTAAATATTTTATATTGTATCTGGCAACCCTACTGGTTCAGTTTCGAGCAGTTACTCCGAGGCGATGAACCACAGAGGGTCTTGTCGTTCTCGAGATGAATGAATGTGTGTGTATATATTAACCGATGGTGTTAACTTAAACACGAAAGACACTAATAATTAATAGACCAAATTACTACTATAAATATATCGATAGTGTGATGTTAAGATAAGATAAGAAAAGAAAGTAAAAAGAGAAGTATGTACAACTCGTGTGATTTCCCATTTTGTTGCAACTTGTAATTAAATTTAATTCAAGATCATTTGTGTAGTGACTCAAAAACCATATTTGCAAAAATCTAAATAAAACAAAGTGTGAAAAAATTTAACGATTTACTCAATAATTGAAGCAATAAATTTAAAATAAAAATTGAATTTTTCAAAATTAAACATTAATTAAGCATTAAATATAAGTCTATACTATTAAAGATTGGAAAGCGAGAATTAAATTACTTTCAAATTTCACGTGTCGCTTCATCAAGCTAACATCGCCCTCAGTCAAGAAGAAAACAGCTCCTTCTTATGATGTCGACAAGTGCCGAAGTCTCTGGAAAAGAATAACTTTTATGTGAAGATTAATACAAATAGACACCACGATCTGCTTACATTTCAGTGCCGGAAATACGTCATATAGAAAATTTTAGATAAAAATGAAAATCGAAGATGTATTTTAAATGCGTTTAACGAAAAATCTTTTCTCAATAATGTTTATTATTTGCAGCCGCAAATGTGTGTGTGTAAGGTTTTTTCCCACTCTAATTCTTTCAATACGTGTTTACGAAGTATTGTTTTCAAACCACTTTATAATGTATAACGTTTCATTTAATATTTTTTATTTAAAATTCTTAATTCGAATGATTTTTAAATAAATAAACTCTTATTGAGATTTTTCAATTCTTTTGAACTTTAAAGATGTTATGAAACTAGAAAAAATTCTTTTGGGATTATTTTTTAAAAGAATTTTGAGCCGTTTTTTCCTTATTTCTCAAGAAATTTCAAGTCGCTTCTCAATCAAATACATTAATGTGATCGAGAAGAGAGAAAGAGAGAGTTACGCACTACAAAGCTACATGAGAGCTATTGACGACGGACCTTGAGGGTTCATCCATTCGGCGAATATCCGCTAATTCATGAAATTCATCGAGTTCTGTGTGGCCACGCATTATCGTCCATTAAAAAGTAGTCCGGGTCCATAGCACCCAGAAAAACCTCACATATTCCCGGATCTCATCTCTATAGCGCTGTGAGTTGACAGTACCCGCATCAAAAACGTACAGAGATGTACGATTGCCCAACATCATGCCACCAAATGCAAGGATTCCCTTGATACCAAAGTTGTTACATAGGAGGGATGAAAGCATTTTCTCTCCAGGGGAAGACTCGATGAAAATCCCTTTGTCCGCTCCAATTTCAACTCATCCCTGAAAAGAACGCGCTCCCATTCTTGTGGCGCCCACGACTCCTGTTTTCAGCTGCACAATATCCGCTCTTTCCTACTGGATGCAGTCGAAGGGACGCACCAGATTGGACGCTGGGTGTAAAGGACAGTCTCTACTATATGGCTGTAGACTGCTTGTAAATTCTTCTTCCAGTCACAGCAGCAAGTTCACGAGCAGGTTGAGGAGCCATTGTCCGCCTATGTCCCCGTAAGCTTTATGTCAAGTAGAGATCATGTGAAGAAGTTGATGCTCTGTGGGTGACAGTTCCACTTGTTCGGAATTGATTCTATAAAACCAGATAACCCCTCTCGGGCCACTTGTAACCATCAAACCACCTCCGCTTGGGACTGGCCATTTTCAGGTCTGCCATCGGCTCTCCATCACAAGTAATCGTCTAAACCAATAAGAGAAGTTATTCTCATTGCAAACAAACTATAACTTATTTGCTTTAATGCAATATTCACAAAACTGGAGGCAAAATTCCCATGTGCTTCAATGGTCTCAATCCGACACAAAACAACAAAAAAGCAAAAACTAACACTAAACAACATTTCCTAAACTGAAGGTTGATATTATACTACCGTCTTCAAAATATATAAAGTACAAATTCAATCAGTTTCACTGGAGTTTTTTTAAAAATATGTCGAAAACCATGTTTGTGACCTTAATTTTCGACATGAGTATGTATTGTACGTAAAATTTAATCAGATACTTGTTATTAAGAACTTATTTGATTAATTAATGCTAATTATTTATTCCCTAATTAATTTTTTACTGTTTTTTGATCACGTCAATCGACAAAATCAGAAGAATATGTTGGATGGCGTATTGGGGGTAGGCTGCGAAAATAGCGGACTTTCGACCGTGGACGCTTTCCTTGAAAAATTTCTGTGTGTGCCATGGGTTGCGATAAAAAAAAAAGTATAAATATTATACTCCTGAAAATCTGATTAATGCAATAACTGTAATTTTTTTTATAAATACTATTATTCATACTTTTAATACTTTTAGAAACCACTCATATGCGCCAATATGCTTTTGTGGCGTACTTTCATTTTACGTACTTCAAAAATTAGTACAGCGATGAAAATAAATAAATAAATAAATTTTTTATAGAAGTCTCATAAGCATTTTATTTATTTATTTCATCGCTGTACTAATTTTTGAATTACCGACAATTTCCCATGTGTTCGCGACTACGACTTTCTGAGAACAAGCAGATTCAAGTTGCATTAGGCGATGGAATGAGTGTTTATTAACATCACACTATAAATCAACACTAAGACTATTGGCGACGGACCCACTAATTATGAACCATGGTCGAGTGGCGAAAACACCTCACTCTCTCTAAACTTTCACACAATACCAACGAGAGTACATTAAGCTTCGACAGATTTAACGTGCATCAGCCCCTCTACATGGCTGTTCTTCAGTGGCTGGATTTCGTGACACATTGGCAAAGAGTTTCTGACTCTGATCACTAGGTTACCGCGGTCACAAAACACATTGGAGTGCAAGATGAATGTTGAAATTAAATCTGAATCATAAACATCAGATTTTTTAATTACCCATATAAGGGATTTATATATAGAAACGCATTCTTAGCAGTGATATCCTTTTTTTTTTAATTTGAAGAAAATTAAAATTTTAACTCTTTTTCTTTTTTCTCTTTTTGCAATAAATAACAATAATTCACAATGCAATTAATGTTCCAAAGATACGAGCATTTAACATGTAAAACGCCAAAAGAAAGGTTTCACTTTTTTAAATTCTTTCATTTTAATTTAATTTTAACCAAGGCAAACCTTACAAAACAGAACATAAGTGGAATTTCAGAGAAAAAGAAAGACGAGAAAAAAAAATCACAAAACTACCACACACAGCTGAACAAAGCTGTGTGTGGTAGTTTTGTGATTTTTTTTTTTTTTTTTTGGAGGAAAAATAAAAGTTTTCTTTACTTCCATAACAAAATGTAGAAAAATAAACGATTTATCTTCATTTTCAGGGGGAACCGAAGAAGCCACCTCCAAATAACAAAACAAATCAATAAAACTCATCGAACTGTGCTGTGAATGTTTCACATGAATAAAAAGAATGGTACGAAGCACTTTGGAGAATTCTTCATTAGGCATGATTTCACCAATATCTTGGAGCAAAGAAAACAAAGTTCTGCAGCAAACTTCCCATCATTTGTGAGAAGACAATGAGGGAAACCATTTTCTATCTGCGATTGTGTTTTTTTTTTAGACACTCGGCAAATTGTTATGTAAATCAACAGAGATGGTAATAGAAGTAAATAGAATAAACGTTGAGGTCCGAAACAGTAAATGAAGTATTTCTCTCCTGACAAAATGATTGATTACGCATGTTAGTCTACCAACGCAAACAAACTTTTGTTCGGCTTCACGCGTTAAGGAAAATATTTTCCCGCCTCTTAATGTGTTATTTCGGTCTCTGCCATACGAACGTACAACTAAATTCCACAGTCCTGGTTATTACTCTCAAAATTATGCAAATTTTTCGGTTTTGTTCCTTTAAACTCACGTGTGGTCTTCAAAAGCTGATCTGGGATCAATGTTCCGTTGGATCCAAGAAACAATCCTGAAAATAAAATTCCCTCTTATTCACACGAGTGTCAGATTTCATTGTTTTATGTATCCTGCTAACTGAAGGCAAAACGAAAAGAAATTAAAATATTGTAGGATAAATTCTTCAAAGAAAAAGGTGAGATATTCACCCTGTGATAGCGTAGTCGATCCATCACAAATTTTTAAAATGCTTATGGAGAAAAAAATATCAATAAAGGAAATACAGCGATGACATTTAAGAGTTAAAGGTTTTCACGAGGGGAAGAAAAAAGAGTTCTTAAAAATTCTTTCACCTGGGGCATTCTTTGTGAATTCCATATTGAAATAAAACTATTTTATTTTATTAAGTGAGTAATTCCTTATTATCTTTGGAAAATGAATTTTTAGAAAATCAAATACATTAACGGAATTATTTTAACCCAACGGTAATTTTTCTCACCACTTTAACATTAATTTTTAAAAAATCTTGCCTGTCTCCTTTACGTAGTTCAACAAATGCAAAATATTTACTCATGTATTTTTGTATTTCGAATATTGTTTATCAAAAGGTTAGCCTCGTGATGCCTCTTCAGCATGTTGCTCTTTTGAATCTGTTTTGTTTCCATCACTAAGAAACATCCAGACATATTTGGATGGGAAAAAAAAAAGTATTGATTAGAATTTGGATTTTATGATACTTTAATGAAGAAAGTCAATGGGGTCTCTTGGCGAAGCAAATGAATTGGGGTTGAAATATTTTTCTAAATGAAATAAATGTTCTGTTTTCAAGAATTCACTTCCAAGAGTGTTAGTAATGAGTCCAGGATTTGTGGTAGATCATATGCGGATATGAAAAGCAATTTATAAAAATACTAATAATATTTTCTGAAAGTATATACCATTTGCAAAATGTTTTTATTGCATAATTTTACAAAGTCTGATTTTAACTAATGTAAATTTTTGACGCTGAACCCTATTCGTATTTCTATAACTATTTACACCTTTACATATTTTTTTGAAAAATAATTTTTGCAAAAATGTAACATATAAAGGTAGAGTATTTTAGAAGTATTCCCAGTTTTTTTTTATTGTTAACATTATTTCATAATTTAGCTCTGCTTTGAAGGCTTTTTTAAAATTTAAAAAATTAAAATATTTACATCAATCATTTGCTTTGTATCCCTTCTATAACTGATATATTATATTATTCTTTCTTCCCTTAAAATAGATGGGACGAAGTTCATAGCCTATATTCCTTCACGGGTGTTAACTTTGTCTCAAGGGTTGAAAATATAAACTGTTTTCAAATAGATATATTTCTTTGAAATTAAAGATTAAATAATTTGAACCTCTTACAAATTATTTATGAAGGAATAAGGTTTCACACACAAAAAAGTACCAAATATTTAAAATATGATCATTTTAAAAATTATAAGTATATGAAAATAAGAAACATTTTTGTCAAATATTAAGTAATTTTAACGTTGCGCCTGCTATTTTCTAAAATAGTAGCCTTTGATGTATAAAACTTTGTATAATCACAAATTGTATTATACTCTTTAAACCCTACCTAATTATAGTACTATATATCTCTTTTATTTCAAAATATTTTTAAAATATTGAAATTTTTTAAAAAATTTAAAAATTTAATATTTTTAATTTTTTTTAAAAAATATAACGTATTCTATTTATACAAAAAATCTACAGTGTAATAAGGATACATTGAACTTTTTTAAAAAACTTATTGCTTGTTGTAATTAGTTACAATTTTAGAAAATATCATGCGCAACGCGTAAAAATTCATATTTCCTACAGAAATGTTTCTTATTTTTAAATGATTATAATTTGTAAGAAATTCGAATTATTTAATTTTAATTTCAAAGAACTATGTATTTAAAAAAATTGTTCATATTTTCAGCCCTCCAGAGATAAAAACACCCCCGAGGTCCCTTTGTAACATTGGGTGCATCGGAAAGTTCTTTCCGTTCCAGTTACCCTACGTTCAACATTTGGAAAGGCTCGATTCGGCTTAATTTGGGACAACATGTGGAAAACTGAGATTGATATGAAAATATTCGAGGGGAACCCATAAGGAAAGTGAAAAGAATGTGCATCTCTGCTTGCACGAGACTAACTCGAATCCTTCTTTGATCTGTCGTATGGGAGAGGGCCTGTAGTTAGCAGGGAAAATCTGCTCCTCCACCTTTAAGCCGAAGTGAGTATTAACGTCTCACTATTCAGCTACCGAGGGCTTTTGGCAACGGACCTCGTCACTTTGAACCATGGTCAAGTGACGAGGACGATACCGGAGCTGGCACCCCCTTCTCCAAACTACCACACTAACGGGAGGACATTTGAGCTCTCGACAGATTTAACGTGCATCGCCCCTCTACACGGCAAGTCATCAGTGGTATTGGGCTCGAGCTCAAGACATGCCGGCCACGAGTATGTTACCTTGACCACTAGGCTACCGTGGTCGCTTTAAACCGAAGATGAGCTGGAATAAGAGAATGTTGTGTATTGGGCGGGACATTCGAGGGCTGATACATTTTGAGCTACTCAAACCGAACAATAAGCTAAATTTGGCGAGGTATTGTTAGTAATTGGATAAAGGTATCCACGACTACCCTAAAATCGAGAATTTTTTAGGTAGTAGGGTATTTTTTAGGTCCCACATTTTTTTAGGATTTTATTTTATAGGCAATCTTATTAGCTTTAAAAAATACTAAGTTTTTTATTCCATTCACTAAAACAAAAACTACAATTATTTTAGTAAAAGGAGATGCCATAACTTTTTACACAAGATGTCAAACTTTAAAATACGTTTCCCTCGATATGTGTTTTTTTAGAAAATGCTCAAACAAGGACCGCGATTGCTCAAAAAGTTTCGAAAATAATTAACTGAAATTTTTTGCGTATGTTCTGTATATTAGTAGAAGTATTTTAACAATTAACATTTATCAATCACTGTTTTATTATAAAATGTACAGTTCTTTATGTGAATATAATCCCTATTTTTTTTAACCAATTTCATATCATAACTAAGATAAGATGCTCTACTTTTTGTAAATATTAAAATATCTCTTATCTTGAAGGTCACTTCAAAATTGAATGACAAAGTAACACATCAAAATTTAAAAATAAAGAATTTGCTTATAAATTTTTTGCACAGAGTAGGCCCTGTTTAGTAATTTTTTGAAAGTTTTTCCATATTTTTTTTGGTTTTTTTTCCGTTTTAGTAATAATAATTTCTTTTTTCCTTCTTAATTTCGGCACTTTTCTCTTAAAATGTACCAAATAAATTTAAAAACCACGAAAAAAATCTCCATATCTCCATTTTTTTTAAAAAAAAGTTGTCGCAAGTAGTCGGATGGATACCTTACACGCAGAGCTCCAAGAAAAGAAGCCGGCGATGTTCAATGGGAAGGACATCCCACTCCTTCATGAGAATGACCCGCATCCTATTTTTGGGTCCCGTCTCAGAGTCGCAGAGCTAGGCTGTCCATCTCTGTTACATCCATTTTATTTTTCGGGCCTAGTACTCTCCGGTTGTTTTGGTCGTTATAAAATTTTGTGCTAGAACAAGCACAGGGATGAAACATTTTTCAAAAGCGGGATTTACAAATTACCCTTATGCTGGCAAGAAGTCGCAGATAATGTGATTACAATTATATTATTCAATAAAGTGTGTTCAAAGTATGAAAAACTTATTATTTTCTTAAAAGAGACTTTATAATTTATTCTAAAAACGAACACAGAACTTTTTCCGGTAAATGTAATACGTCAATTTTTGTAATCCACTTTGTGTTATTTTCCAAGTCAAGTATTTTCCCTAGAACTGAAACATTTTGTAGTCATTTGAAAATTTTATTTTTATGTAAGTAAACTTAAAAGGGTTCTTTTATAACATGGATTACGCTGTTCTAGGAAGCTGTCCAAAAAAAAATGTACAACGATTTGTTTTGTGAAAAAGTTTTGTTTGACAATTTTTTCTTGATGAATTAAAACAAAGAACAGAAGGAAATAATTTTTTAACCTATCCGTTAGTGTCTGATTATATTTAATGTGTATATAAAAAGCAAGCTTATAAAAATATTCAGGATTTTAAAACCATTGTGAGGGTCTTAAATTTTTATTTTCTTACCCAAGCCATTTCTTTTACTTGACTTTCTTTTTGACACTGTTCAGACTCTTGCACATTCCATCTAACGCACAGGCTCTTTAAAAAAAGTTCTAATTAATTTATTTCATTTACTCCAGCGTTTCTGAAACTGTGGGGTGCACCACCCTAAGGGGGCGTGATAACTCTTCGAGGAGGGCACGAATTAAAATGTCGAAGGAAAAGATCATCTAAGAAAGTTATCAATTTACTGAAAGTAAACTAACAAAATACATATTCTGACATAATAAAAAATAAAATACACATTTACACTCTGATTTATTACACTTTTAAATATATCAGTACTGCAAACAATGTATTTTATAGTTAATTTAACAACACTAAGTGATGAAATTTCATAATTACCAAGAACCCCATAGGCTTACCATGTATAAAATTATATGCAAAAATTAACATTTATCTGGATAATTTGTACGGTTTATAATTAATGACTGTGGAAAATAAAGGTTAATGCATCTAAAAGCGCACGCCTCCTCTTTACGAGACAGCGGTGCATCGGAAACCTCCCTCATGTCAACATTTTTAATCAGCCTGTCCCCTGGGTTACTGAATATAAGTACCTAGGTTTAATACTTGACACTAAATTAAACTTTGCTAAACATATCCGTTCCGCCCACCAAAAGGCGGCTGGAATGAGAAGCACTCTAAATCGCTTGATTTCTCCCAAGAGCAAGCTCGCATTAAGGCACAAGGTTCTATAAATCCATTCTTCGCTCCATCATGCTGTACGCTTATCCCATCTGCTCTGTACCTGAAAAGATTGCACACTTTTCAAAACACTCAACTGCGTAGAGCAGCAAACGCACCTTGGTTTGTCAGGAACGAAGTCTTGCATAAAGATCTTAATGTTCCACCGCTTCTTGATTTCATCAAAAAACAAACAGAAAATCTCTTCAACCGGTTACCACAGATTTCAAATGAATCTATCAGGGAAATCCCGACTTACGACAATTCTATTCCTAGCTCTTCTAAGAGACCTAGAGCAGTTCTTAATCACTCGTATCAACACTTCCCAGCTCTGAAAAGGATGAGAATGTCTTGATACGAATTAAAAAATTATGAGCTTGTGACATCTCTGGCGTTCTTCTAACATAACTCCTACGTTCTTTGACGGCCACGATTAATGGCAAAACTTTTCCAACCCAATTCCAAGAGGAAAAACGAAGCAACAATGCAAATAAGATATCCTTTAAAAGGATAGAAAGTTTAGTGAGAAAGGATGGCAATGTTAGAGAAAGCTTAGTGTGGAGCAGTTCGGAACAAGTGTTTAGACGACCTACTCTAGAATCAAGAAAGACGGAAATGTCCACCCTCGATAATAATTACAAAGAGGAAGGATTGCACACGAGCACATAAGTCTACTTGCAAGTATCAGAATCGTCGAGTCTTCAACCAAGGTAGGAAGATTATATTCTGAAAGTTAATATAATATTGAAGCGAGATTAGGCAGATAATTAAGTATATTTTGATAAGTGATCTAGTTGTGTGGTCTGACTTAAATACATCGGCATACTTTGGTTTACTCTCACTTAATATAAGTTTGTTCGTTATATAAGTAATTTAAGTTAAATTCTTAATAAAAGTTGTATTAAGAATTATAGAATGTCTCATCCTTCCGAAAATCCCACACCTCTAACTTACGCGGAACCCCCAAGACATAACTATCGACAGATGGCTATGTCACAAGCTTTATTGTTACACTATAGTTGTTTTCTTTTGCAAGACTTCACTCACTCTAATTATCCCCCCACGCGCCATGTAAGTTTTTGATCGCGTTTCGTGTGGCAATTTCCCCCTTCATGATCTTATTTCAAACTCCTCTACCTTTTCTTACTTTCTTCCAAGTCGTTATTTAAAACTTCCTTTCAATAACCGTACGCAGTTATCTTAGAGGTATCGTGTAACGAACTTAAAAGTATTCTCTTATTCCTTTATTAAAGAAATATATCCCTTCTCTCCTCGTTCCATCGAGATGCGGCAGACGGTTGAAAGACGGGCTTTGCTGTCATGGAGATGTGACGTCATTTTCTCTTCGTTTTCCTATGAAAGCGAAACAGAAACTAAATCAACTGGGAGAGTGGTTTCCCACCTACCCCTCCACCAGCTCTGTTGCGCTGCATTTAATGTGGGCTGTTTTTTTATTTTTATATGTAACTTCAACAAATTCTTCTCTGTTCAGTTTATTATGATGAGTGGATAATGAAGCTTTCTCTAAGGTTCCACGTAAATGTATAACCGTTACCGTTACCGGTTTATAATTAATTCCTTGGATACCGATTAAAAGTTACGGGATTTGTTTCCAATGCCACCGTTTTCCACGTTGGCGCGCGTATGTGATATATTGGGGAGAGGGTGAGAAAAAAGGAATATATATATATATATAAACTAATCCTCTAGAATAAGAGAATCTTTAGCAAACATTGCCCAGGTCCTTTTATTGCATTCCAAAGCCTTCGGAATAGTTTTATGGATGGTAGTGCACAGAAAGGTCATACTGCGGAAATGCGTATATTTACGTCTGGGGAAATTAAGACTTTAGCTGAGCGAGACCTTTATATACGCTGGTGGCACTTAAAAGTTTAAAGTTATTTTGTGGCTTTAGCGTCAAAGTATAGTTTTATTGAATACATTGTTATTGTGTGGAGGGGGGAGGCGATGAAGATTATGATTGAATATTGGGTTACAAATATATAAAGTTTGAGAAGGAGTGATCTACTCCCTACTTAAATCTTTGTATAGCATTAATTAGATTAAGGAATACATACGATTTCTATCTAAGTTAAGAGCTTCACTTTCACTTTTTTTTTCTTTGGCAAATATGTGGCCAGAAATCAATGATAAGCTGTTTAGAAAACTTCCTCGGTCTTTTCTTCTAGCATTGTTCTTCTGTTTCGTCGAGAGGGGAGGGGAGAGAACAGGTGACGTTTATTTGAGAGAAGGCGTTGCCGTGCGACAGTAAACAGCACGCTCGATTAAGCCTGACACGACTAACATTTCAACAATAATGAAGGAACAGGACTTGGGTTACGGTTAAGAGGAATCTTGTTGCTCTTACGGTAGCTGAGCAGGAATTCGGTAATCGATTAGAATCAATTTCCGACAGAGATAAAATCAACTGCGCAATTATCTTAAACCTTCCTCATTTACGACAGCGTTCGTGAATGGGAAAAAAGTTTCGTTTCAAAGAAATTGAATGCCAGCTTTCCGAGAAGCTAATGTGGCAATCAGTGTTTAAAAGAATCACATGGGACCACTCTTAAACATTTTATTTATCCAACGCCTGTGCTTGGCTTCTTGACGCCGAGCCTCCCAGTACCGATGTCATCAGCCGGATATTCAACGAGTCCAGTGCATTGGTGGTCGCCATCCATTCTGGCATGGCCGCAGAGTGGACAGGCCTCGTTAGCAGCCACGCCAAACCAGAGGAGGTATACTGCCAAAAAGTCATGTCCGGTAGTTATGCGAAAGCGGGCAACAGCCTCGGCTCTCTCCAGGTGCCCCGGGATTGGGCCCACAGTGGCCATAGTTTCCCATGGCTTTCCAAAACTCTTCGTTTTTTGGGTCATGGCAGTATATTGGTCAATGTGTGGGGAGATGATGCTCTTTGCTCTTCTGAGGGTCAAGAGGACTTCATTAAAAAAAATAATAAGCATCCGTGGCCTTCCTCAAGCGACAGGTGCTCCCTTGGTGGTGCTAAATGTGTAACAGCGATCGTCGTTATCCGAGCCTTCAAGAGATCACTAAAAGTTAAAAATTTCATAATTATATTACATATATAAATATATACATCACGTATACAAAAGGGATTATAATTAAAGTTTCGCTTTCAAACTACTGTAAAAAAAACACTAGCCAGAAGGACTTCAAGTATATTCAGATTAAATTTGAAAAGGCAGGAGGATAGTACGACATAAAAAAAAAGTCCCGAAGTGTGTCAATAGAAAGCGCTGTAAGCGGTATAAGAAAAATGGATTGGATTACAAGCAACATTTTGAACTTACACGGCTTTGGCAGAAGTTGTACATCAGACCAACGATACGGTTTAATGTTCGGATTTTCAACGGAAAAAAAGAGCTTTCAAGTCATTCGTTGGTGAACAGTTAGTGAAAAATCTATCCACCAAAGGCAAGATCATATCACTTTGAATGGGTAAATTCAGTTTTGAATTGTCCTTGTCCAAAAAAAAAAAAAAAAAAAAAAAACACATAAAAAACAACAATTATTATTTTTTACTTTTCTCATACTATTTCTCTCTTCTTCAAGTACATCCGGTTCAAATTTGAAGTCATTTTGGCTAGTGTTTCCTTTTTCACAGCTTTTTGAAAGTGGAACTTGTAGTGATAATCATCATGTATATATAATATTAGGTTGGGGAAAAAGAAATACATTATTTTTTCGGTAGATGGCTGTAGTGTCGATATCTTGTGAAACATCGATCAAACAATTTGAAATTTATGCTCGTTGTCAAGATGACATTTCACACTAAGAAAATTATTTTGCTTTTTATTGTTCGGTCCATTCAGTTGTGAGTTACAGGTGTTGAAAATGGAAGTCAACAAAGAGAAAATTCGGTTCTTTTTATAGTTTTTCTTTGATAAAGGGGAAAATGCAAGCCAGGTGGCTGAAATTGCGAATGGTGTTTATGGGGCCGATACTGTAACAGCTAATTATGTGAAATTGGGGTTTCGTTGGTTCCATTCAGGTAATTTTGTTGTTAAAGATGCACCTCACGCAGGCAGGCCCGTCGTCGAAAATGTCTATAAAATCACAGAAATAATCGAAGTTGACCGGCATGTTAGTATTCATAGCATCGCCAAGGAGCTAAAAATCGACCATAAAACAGTTTTAAACCATTTGCGCAAAGTTGGATTCAAAAAGAAGCTTGATGCTTGGGTGCCACACCAATTAACACCAAAAAACATGATGGATCGAATTTCCTTCTGCGAAGTCTTAACCAAACGGAATGAAATTGACCGATTTCTTAAACGGATGGTGACTGGGGATGAAAAATGGGTCACATACTACAATATTGTTTGAAAATGATCGTGGTCAAAGTGCGGTGAAGCAGCTCAAACAGTGGCCAAACCAGGACTAACGGCCAGGAAGGTTCTAATGTGTATTAGATATCTACTGTCAACAACTGGACTGTTTGAAGCTAGGGATTGACCAGAAATGGCCAGAATTGGCCAACAGAAGAGGTACTGTGTTCCCTCAGGACAGCGCCAGAACATTCACTTCTGCAGTGACTCACCAGAACCTCTGGGAGCTTGGTTGGGAAGTTTTAATGCATCCACCATATAGTCCGGACCTGGCACCAAACGATTACCACCTTTTTCTCGCATAGAAAAACTTCCTGAGTGATAAGAAATTGGGATCAAGAGAAGATTGTGAAAATCAGTTACTAGATGTTTTCACCAATAAAAGTCAAGACTTCTATGAGAGAGGCATTATGAAGCCACCTTTAACCACTTGCGCTGGCAAAAAAAAAATTATTGACGTCCAGTATAACTCGCTGGGAGGCGTCACTCAGTGTGCGATGCCTCAGAGAAATTGGAAAAAGATTTATACTTTCTAAGCTAATTTATTGTTAACCTAGAACTTTTTATAGTCGGTTTCAGAGTGGAAAAATTATTTCATCAAAGTCACTATCACTACCACCGTGTTTTCTTTTTCTATTTGTCGAAATGATGTCGTTAACGTGACTTTTGCTTTCCATTTTAGAATGTGTGTTAAATATTTATAACTGTACGCTATGCAATGCACTGATGATCTGTACTCTGACAAATTCCACCTGACGTGCCACGCACGTCGTTTTTATTTCTGTAGCAATTCCATGACGACGTACATACCACGTCATCGGCGATTCTGTGACAAAAGAATTGTGACGTGCGTGGCACGTCTTTCCAGCGCAAGTGGTTAAAATGGCAACAAATTATACAACAAAAAGGTGCATATTTGACCCAATTTGGACAATTGAAATCATGTTAAAGAAAATCTTGATTTTCATGCAAAAATAATGGATTTCTTTTTCCTCAATCTAATATAACATAGTAACTAGGTAGTTGAAACAATTCTTCACAAAAGAGTGCATAGAATCTTTTTGAAAAATAATTTAATTGTTTGCAAAAACAAACAATAAGAAGTGATACAAATTTTTTCTTCGTAAAGATCTATTAAATATGTGATTGAGATAAGTAATTTTTATTATTTCATTTTGTTGACTGATTTTCTGCTATGATTTATACATCTAGAGTGATTTACTTTTCCGTAAGAATTTATTTTTGCGCTTCATTAACAAAACTGCCATGTGGGTTTTAATTATTGTGTCTTAATTTTTTAAGCTCTAGACTAGCATACGAGTGATAATATTGCGTAAACTAATTGGAAACAAATTTTAGAACGATTGTGTTACTTTTGTAAAATATATTTACTATATATTCAATATTAAAAAGTTACCAAATTTTATTTAATGGCTCAAAAAGGTTTAATATCTATTTATTCTTTATCAATCGAAACTTTTGCCCTCACAAAGGGTTCTTCATCTGCTGCTCGCTTTTTTCTTTATCCCAAAATCATATCTATTTCCTATAAAGCAACGCCAAATATCACTTATTGAACAATGCAAGTGATTCTACCGCAATAACACTTTTTTTAAAAAAAAACCCTTTTATAATTAATAACAAAACTCAATTACAGTGAAATAAATATAATACCGATGCTTCTTTTCAGGCATTTTTTTTTCTTTTGCCAACCATGATTGTTTTTACATAACACGCGATATGTATCGAATTTCTTTCATTAGTTACACCAAGTGAGTGAATGAATATAAACGTTGCACTGTTCAGCTACACGAGGGCTTTTGGCGACGGACTTCGTCATTTTGAAGTATGTTCAAGTGACGAGGACAACACCTGAGCTGGCAACCCCCTTCTCCTAACTACCACACCGCACCAACGGGAGGGACATTTGAGCTCTCGTCAGATTTAGCGTGCATCGCTCCCCTACACGGCGGGTCTTTAGTGGTACTGGGCTCGAACTCGTGACAGGCCAGCCACAATCCAATACCTTGACCACTAGGTCACCACAGCCACATTAATTACATCAAATAAAAGAGTTCAAGAAAAATTTCCCGGGGTTAAGTAGTTAAAAGCTGATATCACAAAAATTCTGTGAATGAATATTTAATATTACTCAGATAATTATTTTGCTAAAAAATATTTCATATGTGAGTGTGATGGATTTAATGCCAAAATTTAAAAAAATATTTTGAAGCGTAAGAAGTTTTGATTTTTTTAAGAGATTAAAATAGTGTACAAGAATGAAACCTCTCCTTATTACTTGATTAAATAAAGGTTCAATTACCTTATACTAATCCAGTGTTTCTCAAACTGTGGGGCGCGCCCCCCTGGGGAGGGGTGCGATACCCCTACGAGGGGGGCGCTAGCATATTGAAAATAAAAGATTTGAAAACTAATTAATTCACTGGAATGAATCAAAACAAAATACTTTCAGACATAATTTAAAATTACACTTTTACTCTGATATAATTTATAGGCGATATAAGAGAGAGAGTCATCTCTCTCTCTCTCTCTCTCTCTCAAAAATAAAAACTTCTTCAATACCTAATTAGCTCTCTTTGATCCAAAAAACCAAATAAAAAAACTTTTATTTGATTTGCTGTAATCTCATGATGAGTGATTTTTACTACTCTTTCACACACACAGAGAAAAAACAAATCCCTGACCCAGAATCGAAAAAATTTAGGAAAATAAAAAATTCATCACTGTGATTATTTTTGAAATACTGTACATTTTAGCTGTAATCTGTTTTTGCTGATAATCTGTTTGACTTTCTAAGTTATTGGTACAGTTAGTTATGACCCCTCTCTTATGCGTTTGCTTCTCATTTAGGGAAGTTGTAAGTAATGTATTTCTCTGTTGCGATTTTTTCCGTACAAAAGAGTTTTATGATACTTCGAAAACCACGCACTTTGGAGGATTACTTGGCCAAGGCTTATTTTTATGAGTATTCTCAAACATATAAAGCATAATGAAAAACGTTTTACACAATTTCTTTAGCAGTAACATAATTAACTCTGAAGTGGGGTCGCGCGGGACACACAGATCACAAAATCGTTAATTCTGGCAAAACTGTTTATTTGTTACCAAAGAAAAATTGAAAAGTTCTTCAAAGTAGATAAGTTTACTTTCTCTTAGTTAAATTATTCACTGGAATCATGATTTGTACTGTGTACAGTAAAATAATTATAAAAAAAAAGGATTGGGGTGACTCAATCACCCCGCGTGACCATTAACGTTAGTATCGAGTGTGTATCTGCCACTGGGATAAAACATTTTGAAGTCTTCTAGCTTTAAATATTAAAAGTAACACTATTATTCTTCATTGGAATTTTATATTATTTTTCATTGTTTAACATTAGTTCTAAATGCTAATTCTGTGAGGCTTAAAATTACACACACACACAGTTCGCTTAAAACTAATTATAATATGAGCATTCATTTTAAAATATCATTTTACATTTTCGTAAACATTGTCGCGCATTTGAGTTTACTCTCCTGACACACAATTCAGCTATTATATCAAGAATGTTTTAGTTTTTTAAAAAATGAACTCGTGTGCAAGGAGCGGGTACTTCAGACAGTACACTTTTAATGTATCAGTGCTGTACAAGGTATTTTATAACTAATTTATTAATACTAAATTAAGAGCAAGCTTAATAAGTATTAGCGACTTCCATGGGCTAGTCTTGCAGAGGAAAGTTTTTCAAAGGAAGGTTTACGATTAGAAATTTACACTCTGAGTTCTTTATATTTGGCTGAGATCTATATTTTGTCTTCAAAGCAGCCACCGCATTTTGCAATTGTTCCAATTTAAAAATTTGAGAAAGAAAAATAAAATATATATTACTTAAAAGTAACATAAAAAAATTTAAGATACTTATCTTATTAATTCGTACGGTTTATAATTAAGATAGTTTTGTAGCTTTAGCGTCAAAATGCATTATTATTGCATTCAATACATTTTTATTGTATAAGGTCGGCGCAATAAAAATTATGATTGAAAAGTGGGTTGCCAGTATTGAAAGTTTGAGAAGCACTGACTTATGTTATTAATTTGTACGGTTTATAATTAAGATCGCGTATTGTAGCTTTAGCGACAAAGTGCATTATTATTGCATTCAGTGCATTATTAATGTATAAGGTAGTCGCGATAAAAATTGTGATTGAAAAGGGGGCGCCAGTATTCAAAGTTTGAGAAGCACTGTACTAATCCAATGACCCCTGCTTTAATACTGAACAAAGTAAGGTTGAACAATTTGTTCTCTTAAACATTCTTGCTAGCTCCATTCTTGAGAACAATTCGAGTGGCACTAGGCGATGCCAGCGAAACCAACGGCCCGAAATGGAAACTATTAGATAAATGTCAGAATTCTCTTTTGGCGTAATTCGTCCCTTTTGTGAACTAACGACTTGTGTAATGGTGGAACATCTTCTAAATTCAGAATATAATCATTCCCCGAGATCATTTCGTGGCTACAATCAGAGCATCACGAGACCTGATATGGCACCGAGTCAACTTCATTTCCCGCCGTAATTCCCTTCTTAATTCCACAGAGTGGAAACTTCTGTCGTTATGACATCGTCCAAAAATGATTGTTCGTAATGCAGAAGGACATTTTCATTTCCGTTCATGTTCGTCTTCCATTCATTACGAAACTCTGTTCGATTCGAATTCGGAATGGGTCGTCTGCCACTTTCGTTTGATAAATAGATGTTGGAGTAAAAGTAATTTAAATTCGCTTCCTCTCCAAATTATTATTGATAGAAGTGTTTCGATTTCGTTGACTTTAAAATATTTGGGAAATAAAAAGCGGCATTTGCAAATGGTTTAGACATTAAAAAAATTTTTTTTTAACTTTTGAATTTCCTGTATTTTTTTATTTATTTATTTATTTTGCTGCAATTATGAAATCCTTTAAAACGAATGAGGTTTGTTTTTATTCTCAGCAAAAATTCAATAATTTTAAATCAAACAAAATGGTTAAAAAAAATTGTAGAAAGAATTAATTATATTAAATTTATTTCGCTTGAATAGCAAATTTGCAGAGTGGTAGAATAATGTATGAAAATATTGAATTTTCTATTCGAACAGTCATTTGTTTTCACTTGGAATTGTACTTATTTTGAATACGAGAATCCTCTTACCCATAATAAGTAATTTTATCAGATATGTGACACTTTTAATTACTTAAAAAGAAGGCCTCATGTCTTTTATATCACGCATTAAAAAAAAAAATATATGAATTTTCAAAAAAAAAAAAGAATACCCTTTTTTCAATAGAAAGTAAATTATTTAATCAATTACGGTTCATAGAAGACAGCATATAATTTAGAACAAGGTGTACTTTAATACATCGAGAAATAATTCTGTGTATTGTACCGCGCTTTTACAAAACTGTGCCATGTATCTTTGCTTTGAGTGACATCACATTTTTGCATTAAAATATGTGTAATATAATGTATTGAAATATATGACAATTCAAATTTGTTTCTAGACCCTTGAATTTTCGACTTTTTGTTACTAACACTTTCTAAGTCCGAAAAAATACTTTTTATATACCGTTGCACTAAGCTACATTAACACACTATTAACACTAGTTAAAAAAGACACTATTTCAAATTTTTAAAAAAAAATTTTCTACCATTACACTACATTATTTTTACATTTACATTTACAATATTAGAATAATAAAGAAATAAACGTATCCAAAAAAGTTTTTCAATAAATCTAATTAAAAAAAAAGAAATAATTTTTTAGTAATAAAAAAATAAGCAGATTCATTATTAATAACGCCACAGAATCATTATCCAAAAAAGCATGCAAATATCAAAATATTTAATACATAATCTGATATTTTTAGCTTAAACTTTTTCTTTTCCTTGACATATTAATTATAGTTTTTCTTCTTTAAAAATGTTCAGTTTTCTTCCCTTTTTATAACATAAACAAATACTTAAAAAAGGATACCATTCTCACAGATACATATTTTCAAATTAAATTTAAATACCAAATTCAATGTTTCTTGACAGATATTTTCTAAGTTTATATAACTTACTAATCAACTTTCACTGAATCGCACTAGTTTTGATAGAACAATAGATTGCGCGCGTTAAACATTCTCATACCATTCCAACTCCAACACATTACATCCAATGGTCAGGCTGTTAAAATATCTTTTGATGGATTAATTACTTATTCTTTTCTTACTAATCGTTTGGTATAGAAATATATTACATTTATTTTAAATGAATCGTTTTTTAATACCGTTTAAGTAATAACTATTTTTCTCTCTGTAACTTAATTATAAAATTGAATTCAGAAAAAGAATAATTCCCTTGTTCCACTTCTGTTTTAGTCTGTTGTGTTGCATGTGTTTGCATAATTAAGGATATGGGCGATAAAACTGATATGTTGTGACTTTTATTCGTGAAGTTAATGAAGTATTCAGAGTATTTTTGAGTAACATTTTACAAAACAAAAATTCTTTGGACACAATTCTTCTCTGGTCCTTCCTTCCCGCAGCAAATAGTGAATCACATCTTAATAAATCCGATTTCGATTCGTCCTGAACTATTGACAATGAACCATGTAAATGAAAGGTATACGTGAATTAAGTGTGTATGCATATCTAATCAATTAAACATAATTTATAATAAAAATTAGAGAACCTAGAATGTAACTTTTCCAAAGTCACACACAATTAAACAAATTCATTAATTTTTAAGATAAATTTGTTTTTGTTTTCAGTTACAAAAGTGTTCAATCTCATCATTTGACCCTAGTTCACAGATACTAAGTGTATTTCACTTTTAATGGGGGAGTCAGCAGAAAGAGACACTCGAAAAACGTTCAGTAAAAAAAAACACGATTTCTCTAAGAAAATAGGATAAAAGCTGTAAAAGGATGCCTCCATTAACTGAAATGGAAAAGTCGTTGCTCAGTAATAAATTTACAGAAAGTAAGAAACAACCGAAATTGAAGTAATATTAAAAGCGTTTCCGATTGATACAATGCTGACTAATAAAAATGAAAATCATTACTCCCGATGAAAAGTAACTTTCTTCTGTTTAGTGCCGGATTCAAAAGAAAAACACCCAATTAATTGCCTTAGAAGAAAAAATTATAAAGCATCTCTCTCTCGATGAGTTTGTACTACACTCCTCGATGCTACAGTGCGGTATCTTTACGCTAGAACAGAGCTTCTCCAACTTTCAATATTTGCGACCCAATTTTCAATCATAATTTTCATCGCGCCCCCCTCCATACAATAACAATGAATTGAATTCAATGATAAGGCACTTTGACATTAAAGCTACAATACAACTTTAACTATTAACCGTATTTTTTTATATAATTTTGTATATGATAAGTCCATTGGATCACCAATAATTATTAAACTTATTTTTAAATTCGTATTGACGAATTAATGATCAAAGGCATTGTGCAGTACCGATGCATTTAAAAGTATATTATGTACTTACATATTATCACAACAATGCCAAAGTTTAAATAACTCGCCAAGATGGCAATCGGGATTTCTGAATTGGCAACCCTGTGCTTCGTTTCATATAATGTCGCCAATACGGTTGCGACAATACCTGAGTACAGTATATTATATTGTTATATAAACGTGTAAACTGACTTATCTCAGAAGGTATTTTGTTTCAGTAAATTAATAATTTTTTACTTTCGACTTTTCGATATGCTAGCTCCCCCTCCCTGGTAGGATTATCATGCCCCTCCGAGGAAGCGCCCCACTGTTTGAGAAACTCTGCGCTAGAACTAGGATCTATTGCACAACAATCTGTGCCATTTACGTCATCTTCAGCAGAAGAGATTTCAGCTAGTGTTCATTGCTTCGATTGCCATTCAGAGTTCACCACAGGTGTATACGTTTGAAAAATATTCTGTTTGTCGCTGTCTGGCGTTCATCACCAGATACCGACAAGCGATTATACAGCATTGTGTTTTCCTACAACTTACGAATCTGCTACAACATCACGATGGACGTCAGCGAATCTGGTGGCACATCGTGAAGAAAAATTGCAAGTTGCTTGCTTTACCATACCGGATCTTCGCTTGGTGATAGGCTTGGGATGTCGTTGCAATTTATCCTACCTTCACAAATGCTTATTGTCAATTATAACTCAATAGGCACTACAATTTTACCGCCCCTTTAGCAATATACCTGTCTTCACCCTCGGGGTCGTCACGAGGCTGGTGCAATGCTTCTGAACAAGAAACACCAGATTTACAATACTGTGACTTAATTTCGTCCAACAAGAGCATTGATTTGTTGCTGTTGTTACTGATGCCACCTAATCGCCAAAGGGCAGATCGAGGCCCCTCAAAATTCATCATGGTAAAGGGCTATGTGACGCCTGTCGTTAGCCGTAGCTTTGAGCACCATACAGGTGACAGTACGATTTGGCTCGTTTCTATCCCAATTTTGATGGAGGACACCTGGGGGGTCAGGGGACTCCCACCTCTTTTCCCCTTCCACCAACCACATGAGAGGACTTGTGTCTCGACGGCTATTTATAGTACCCCCATGCCGCGAAGGCACTATACATTTATAAACATCCCTGTCTTCTCCGGGATTCGAACCCACACCCTACGGCATAGCAGTCAGCGTCACTAATCACTATACCGGATGGGCGACGCATCGATTTGTTCTGAATATATGTAATCTTCCTCAAAATCTTCGTAAGGCATCCTTCTTATGTGAAACTCAGAAACATGCCGGATTGACTTTCGAACTCTTCAGCGAGGCCAATGGAATCTACTCAAGCATCTCTCAACAGGAGGGATATACACAATTTCTATATTTTTTTCCCTTCACGAAATGACCAGTTCACGTGATTTTCATGTTCACTGCAATGCTAATCGCTTACATGTCTTATTTAGATCAGTAGGTTCCACGATTACTGGATGCTTCCCTTTAGATGGCCAACGCGTGTATTAGACTTTTTACTTAAGGTGATTGCCTACCTTCGGACCCACTTTTTTTTATAAAAACAAATTTTTGAAACAAATTGAGTGTTTTTAGGAAGAAAAATAAAAGAAAAAATATGTAAATATATTAAAAAATTTTAAAAAAATTTTGTACTTTTAGAAAAATTGGTTGTTTTTAAGGAAATTTTACCAAATTTTTACTAAAACGGGTAACATTGTATAAAAATTTCTAATACAATTATCATAATTTTCTTTATACACAACTTACATATTACGGTGTTCTTCAAAATGAACCAAAATCTAAGAGAAATATTAAAATACAAAAAAATTACAGGCAATTATACATAATAATATGAAAATTTTGATATTTTTTAAGTTTTTTCTTTATAAAAACTACCCGAAATGAAAAAATATTTAACCTACAACAAAACGTCTGGTCCACTTTATGAAAAATAGTATAATAAACATTCCCCCAAAATTTCAAAACGTTATCTGGTTTGGTTCTTAAGATATCATGTATCTGGTAAACAGTTTCTTTCGAAAACATAATTTTGAGAAAAATTCATTTAAAGTTTAATCTTACTGCCCTTTTGCATAGTGATGTTTTTTAAAATCACTATAACTTTTTTTTATGTCTATTCCGCATAAACGAAAAAGAAAAACTGTTTTGGAAAGAAAAATGTTCAAACTATAAGATTTTGAAATAAAGAAATGCCTTATGTATAGACGCGAAAACGATATTTTCAAGGTAGGCAGTCACCTTAAAATATGTGGGAAGTGCTTCTTTTTTTTTATTTCTGCATACCATGAAAAGTTAACGTTAAATAAAAGTTAAGGAGAGATGAATATATAACAAAAATGTTCCAAACTCAAATGAAAACAAGTAATGTAAAAGTCAATTCCTACTTAGGTCCACCAAGAAAAATTTTATTTTATTTACTTTTTATTAATTAGTTTCAATTATATATAATATAAAAATATGCATATACATTTGACAGAATCACACTATTAAGTGACAAAATAGAAAGCGATTTTCCTTTCAATTTTCCATTTTCCTTTCTATATAGGGTATTGGACTATTTTTGTTTGTTTGTTACTATTTATTCTTTAATTAAATTTAATTATTCTAAAAAATAGTATAGTAAATAAATTATAGTTAAAAAAACTAAAAAACACCCTTTTATAATTAATTGAACTACATTGTAACTTAATCTTTTAGTCACCCAACTTGGAATTAGTCGCCGAATCTGGAAATGGGATCTGAAATTAATCGCCAGATGCGGGATGTGATCTGAAAATGGGAAATTGTTAATCCTGATAATTCTCTGATCAGGACAATGGAACAAAATTATTAAATTAATGTATTGTCATCGGCCCTGGACAAGTGAGTAAAATTTCGAATTAATCTGACCTTTCAAAGTGAGTAAAAATCGAGTACAAAGATTCCGTTACATACAAGTGAAGCTTATAAAAAGAAACAACATTCTCAGAAATTAGGCCATTCCAGGTAGGATTCGAACCCACGACCTTTGGATTAGAAATGCAACGTGCTATGCATTGTGCTACAGGGACACAAAGAACGGCTTTCCTTTCTATATATGATGTTTCAGTATTATTTTTGTTTGTTACTATTTATTCATTTTTAAATTTAATTAATGAATTATATAATATTTGAAAAAACTGTATTAATATCAAGGGTCATTCACTACAAGTATGAAAAAATGTATTTGAACTTGAATGGGGGAATAAGTATTTTATTAATGATTGAAAATTTGAACAATATATATATATATATATATATATATATATAGGGAGAGAGTGAACTAATAATCGCGGAATTGAATAAAGTATAAATCTAAACTACTTTTTAAGCGAGTATCGATATATTTTCAGGTTCACTTGGTTTTCTTCAATAATTATTTAGATTTTCTCAGAACGAAAATTCCAGAAAAAAAAACTGATTAAAATAATTTTTCGAAATAAAAGAGAAAGAATGTGTATTTTACGTTATTTTATATAAAAAAAGTACGGTTTTCTAAAAAAGAATTTCTTTAATTCTTTTGCGGAAGTATTTGCAGAATCAGCGATGTCGAAAGTGATACGCTAGATAAATGTGCTGTTTAATTCTCGCCGTAAAGCATCCAAAACCTTAAATTAAATAAATAGATTGAACAGTGGTTGTCTGAGTGATAACAATAATCCAATCGTTTTTTAAACATGTGTGGGATGGAATTAACCAAATCGAATTTCAGTAATTACTCAACATTTATCGGAAACACTTACCAATTTTAATCAATGTGCAGCATTACACAAACGGCTAACTTTTCAGAAAACTTGATCTTTCCAGAGAGTTCTAATTACCCAAAACCTTACACTCACTAAATGAATAGTTTTAACGGAGATTGGCTAAGAGATAATTCTAATCCAAATTTTTTAAAAACAATTAATGAAATAAAACAAATCGAATTTTAGTTATTACTCGACAGGTTTCGGAAACATTTAACAATTTTAATCATGTACAACATGATACAAACAACTAAACACAGGTTTGTACATATAGAAAGAAATAAACAAAAAAAATTGCACCATTTGTTTCTCAAACCAATCATTTGAGCATGGTTAGAATCCCAATTATCACTCAGATGCACAAACTATTTGTAAACAACACACTTCTCTTTTTTTTTTGTCTATTCTTCTCGCTTGAAAGATTTTGTAAAAAATCCGAACTAACTCAATTTAAGAAGACAGAACTAAATTACTAATATTAACTACTCACGATTTAACTGAGTAGAGAAAAAAATGTAAGTCGGGTTATTGGTTTTATTTCACTTTTTTAACGCACCTAAAATCACGTAAATCGAATTAATTCGGATTTGGTTCTGCTTGAGCAAAGGACAGTTTTTCCGTTTGTTAGTAGTTAATTTTTTAGCGTTCCCTTCACTTCAATTGCAGTTCAGTTTCGAATTTTTATGTACATTATTTCCGTTTTTCACTCTAAATTTTAATCTGATAATACGAGCTCAGGGATACTCTACGAAATGGAATAATTTTCCAGCACAAATTAAGGGTAAGTTATTGAATTGTTAAAACTTCAATCACATCTTAAATATTTTAATGCTTCAAAATTAAGCTTGTGTATGGTAATAAAACTATAAGTACTGAAGTAGAGATATCTTATTCTGATTCTTTTCGCCTGATACAAGGATCATTAAAACGTTTGGAAAAATACTTTTAAAGCATATTTTAAATCAATTAACAGGTTAGGCATTAAAGAAATCGTGTTCTTAAAACATAGAATTCAAAATCAAACTTATAAAATAGTAAATAACTATTCTTAAATTTAATATTATTTGTTATCAATACTGTCTTTTTTTTCTATTTTTTAGATATTTGTCTTTAGTTTCAATCATTAGATATTTGCCTTTAACAACCATTTATAAGCAATATTCACTATTAGATTAGTCCAATTTTTTTATTGGATGTTACATCATCAGTGATTTTCAGCAAAAAGAGAAAAAGAAAAGAAAACAAATCATTCCTTTTTACATGAACAAAAACCAAGAAACTTCTTTCTTTTAAAAAAGAAGCTAATATATATAATGTATGTAAAGTAAACTTTCTGAAATAGTGTATCTATAAAGAAATTTACTAATTTCTAGTTGCATTTTCTTGCTATTGTAAAGAAAAAAAAAGGAAAGGCATCAACTAAATGAGTTAAAGACTTTTCCGACCTACATTATGTATCTTTTTGAGTAAGGAACGCAGACAAATATCTCTAGCAAATTTGTATATTATGCAAAGAAAAAAGTAGTCATGTCACAGTAGCTATTTCAAGCACGACAAAGCTTAAAATATATATTTAAAATCAAGCTGCCTATATTATATATCTAACAATATAGTATCCCTAATTTGTATGGTTCGAAATTAAAAATTAAAACTTCATAGCACAATACAGAAAAGAAAAAAAAAAGAAAGAAATTAAAACATTAAATCCATAAAAAAGAGCAATTAAATTCCATATAGCAGTTAGAGCTACGTAACGATGGATTTTTTACTGAATTTATCGAATTCATATATTGGGCGTAAAGTATCACGCATGTGTGTAAATTTTGTTGATGTAGAGAAGGATTTTTAGACTTCTATAGCACACGGATATGTGATATGATCTCGGAGGATACCCAGAAAAAAGGATGTAATAGGAGGCACATAGAAATTAGACACACGGGGAAAAATATTTTTTACTTATTGTAAAAATATTTAAACGGCCCACATTGGGGCTGGAGACCCTCATAACTGTCATTAAATAAACTAAAGCTGTGAAACGTACAAAAGTGGATCAAGTATTTTCATAAACATGTATACTTCTAGAGAAGAACCATTTGGGGTTGAAGAACATTATTTTTATTATTAAAAAAAACACATTGAAGTATTTTTTTAATAAAAAAAGTAGTATTTATTACTATATAGTATAACCACTGAAATTATTGGCAAATGTACGATTTTCACTGTACATATAGATTATAGATAAAGTATTTAATTGTGATGAATAACAATATTTGAATATTTAGGAATTTCGGTGAAATTTTAAAAAAAGCCAAATACATATTTATTGATAAGAGTCTAAATAAATAACAGGTACTCAAAAATTACTTCATTATGAATAATATAATATAATACTTAGTTTCTGAAAATAAGTTAAGGCATATATTCATTATCATCATCATCTGACGTATTTAGAGAGGGAGCTTTCAAGATGTGACATCTCCGCCTCTCTTTATTCTTTTATTCTACAGGCTTTCACCCAACTTGACTTATATTAAAACTATTCAACTGCTTTTTTAAACCCTCGATATGACAACTCGTTTGTTTTTCCAGCTCTTTTATCAAATACTCATATTGTTGCTCGAAATTATTCTTTTCAAAACTATGCATTATATTGGAAAGTTTTTAGCTTGTGATAAATAATGCCTTAGAATACATCCCTAAAACGAAATAAATGCTTTGAAATAATAATGACAAATTTGGATGAAATTATTTGGCTCTTACGTATTAGCTTCACCGAAACAAAAGTGGCGTCACACGAATCGTATCTTGATATCAAAACAAAAAAAGTTCTAATGTGTTTTATATGAAAAAATACCAATCAGTCAGATTTTGGAGGAAAATGGCGCTTTTTGCGTGGTTCCAATTTGACTGCAGGGAAGCTAAAAAGTATAGCAAAAAGTAGCTGGAAAAAATAATTGTTTCTATAAGAACAATAAAGATTATTTTCAGGTAACAACCATAACTAAATGTTGCTTAAAGCCTGAACAAAATCTCTATTGTTCATTAATTTACCTAATATTTAACTGCATACACAAATTTGTTTTGGCTACCTGAAACTATTGATGTAATGAGCGAAAAATATCTAAAACATAGTTACATACCTGAAGATGAAGGTTCCACAACTGAATAAACTAAAAAAATAATTTACCTAGGGCATCCGACTATGTTCGGAACCATGATTTTGCAAAAGCGTATAGAATACATGTATAAAAGAACATGTATAAAATTGTTTCAAGGACATTATGACAAAATAATTATTTAAATACAATATATTGGCAAAAAATTAACTTAGAATAACCTTTTTTCAAAATGTTCTCCTTTTGTAAAAAATGCTTCTATTGTATTAATATTTTGCCTGTATATAGCTCAGACCTCTCTACAGAGGCTCAACTAGAATTTTTGAAATGCATAACTTGGAAGTCGGTTTATCCGTGTTTTACGAAAACAGAAGGGAGAAATTTTAAGAAAATATGCCGATAATTATTTCAAATGTTTGTAACTCTAAAAATAATTTGAATTTTTCAAAAATCATAGTTGAGCCTCTGTATAGAGGTCTGAGCTATATACAGGCAAAATATTAATATAATAGAAGCATTTCTTACAAAAAGAGAACATTTGGAAAAAAGGTTATTCTAAATTAATTTTTTTGCCAAAATATTGTATTTAAATAATTTTTTTTGGTTATAATGTCCTTAAAACAATTTTATACATGTATTCTAATCTAAGTGACACTAAATATCATGAAAATTATACATTTATGCGCTTTTTTAAAATCTTGGTTCCCCGAACGTAGTCGGATACCTTAAGCGCGAAACTACTTTAAAGAGTTGCCTATAAATCACTAGCACTGAATATATATAGCTCAGTCTCCAAGACTTAAGTACACTTCACTGTAATGAGAAAAACTGGTTTGTTCTGGTGCATTTAGATATTGTCAAATAATACTTTAGTTTGTATTCTAATTAATATATGAGAGTATCCTGAAATCACTTAAAATTTTTAAAAAATGTTTTGGCAGTTTTTGAGCGTATTTGTCCTACTGTGCGGCGAGAGAAATTATAACGTCATAATTCTTAAACATCTCCCTTTATGCAATTCAAATTATATTCAATTAGATGTAAATTATAACAATTAAGATGTTTTTTGAAGTTAACTTCTTATGGCACGGCAGAGAATAATTTTCGTTACGTGTTACCAGGTACGGTTGCACAAAGAACGTACGGTAGAAATGAATGAAGTTCCGACTTTCCCCACGTTTTTAAAAACCGCATCTAATTCTTGCTTGAAAACTCAGACAAAAAATAATTACAGAATCGGAAAGATCATTTATTTCGCCACGATACGGCATAGTTTTTTTTCTACAAAATAATTATATTTTCTATTTCTTACGAATTTTTTTAAAATGAGTCAAAATTGATACGTTTTTACGAAAACGATTTCTAAATCGTAATTTCCTTTCGCGTTAATGAATTGATACTCTATCCTAAAAAAGTTCTCGTTTTTCTCTTTTAGAATCAGTCATTTAAAATAAAATGCCGAAAACTTTATGATTTTTCAAAAAATACTCAAAAATTTAATTAAATATTTAATAACTACGTTATTTATAAAAATAATCTCACGAAACTTTTTTTCCTTGTATAGAATAGTATTATCCGTAAGCTGCACAAATATTGAAAAAATAGCTTAAAAATTACGGCTTTTAAATTTGTGTGTGTGTGTGTGTTTTTCGTCAATTAGCCATTTTACGAGAATTTTTTACTGAAGTATTATTCTTACATTTTTTGTTTAAAAATTACCACTGTTTGCAATCAATGTGTGAAATTTTAAACCATTTACTTAAAAATTAAGCCTTCAAAAAAATAAAAACTTTAATACAAAGCATGATTTTAAGAAAAGCCAAGGGCTTGGCGACGAAAACTAGTTTCGCACCAAATTGGCAATCAACATCTGCTTCATCATGTCCACTTCATATTTTCTCAGGGGTTACATTAGAAAAATTGGAGATTATAACAAATGAAAATCACCAAATTTGGCAAGTAAAAAAAAATGCGAGTGAAAAATTTATTTTTGTTTCAATAGCAACATTACATAAACTAGGACCTATTGCAAAAAAAAGAGAAAATTTAATGTCCAATGAAGATTTCTATCAATTAATGAGAATGTCAAACGAAAAACAAAAAGGACTTTTACTCCATGTTATTTCGCATCTTACTATCAGATCAAATTCCATTTCAAATATTTTTTTACCCGCCCTGCCGGATGTAGTAAAACAATCGTCATTAAACTTTTAATGGGAATTTATAATCGCTATACGGACAATGATTGATACTGTCAAAGTTGTAAGGCAGCAGTAGCTATTTCAGGAACGACTGTTCATATAGCTATAAAAATTTCTTTATCAAGATTACTTCCGTTACATTCTGAAATTGTTCAACAATACAAAACTCTCATAAAAGTCATAATCATTGATAAGTATGATCAGTGCTCAATATTGTTATTGAAGGTTTATTCCAGATTGAAACAAATAACTGGAAATTTTCAGTCAAATTTTGGTGAATTAAATATTATTTTAATAGGAGATCTACATCAATTTCCACCAGTTCGTTCTTCACCCATCTATAAGCAACCAAAACAGACCATCGTTGAACCGATTTTATGGCGAAATCTAAAATTTTATGAACTAAGTGAAGTCATGCGTCAAGCAAATCAACAATTTTCTTCTATACTTACAAAAAGTGGAAACGGCGAACAACTTGATGAAATGGAAATAGCTCTGATTGAGTCTCGTTTCTGTACTCTGGAAGAAGCTGAAGCAAGATGTCCTCAAGGTATACGATTATTCAACACTAACAATTCCGTTAATGAGTATAATAATAAAATATTGAATGCTTATGCGGACAGAGTAACTTCAACTGCAAAAGATGTAAATATTGTGGTTGTACTTTAAAAGAACAAGAACCTTTCGTACGTCAATAATTACGCGTAAGATGTCATTAATTGATACAAATGGATTGCCTTATCAAACAGTTTATGTGAATAATATTTATTACATGATTACTACAAATATTAATGTGACAGATGGATTGGCAAATGGTGCAGTTGGAAAGCTAATTTATGTAGAAACAAATGAGGAAGGATTAGTTAAGACAATATGGCTTGAGTTTCCAGATTTACCTCAAATAAGAGAAAAATTGAGACGCAAAAAGACAATTTCGTCTTATCTCTACAAAATAACAGAATAATATCAACGACAAAATCAAATACTACGATTGATGCAGTGTTTTCGAGATTCTTAAATGATATTGAGTGCAAAACCTAAATTTCTTATTTTAGCTACCACAGGCTTTTGACAACAAAAGTATGTACTGAAACACCCATAAGCATAATGGAAATAGACTAATTATAATGATACTTTTCTATAAATGTATACAATAAAATTTCTTTTAGTATCCTGTATTGAAAAGGAAAATTTGGTTTATACTTATACCTTTTCCATCCTCATTAATTTTTTAAAGACAGTTTGAAATATTAATGACAATAATAAATTTGTTAATTATGTATTAAATTACTTCAAAAAATAAAACTTTATTATACAATTCAATACATATAAGCCTAAGAATTTAACTTCTACCGCGTGTTCAAACTGATACACGCACACATTTTTTTTCTTTCCTTGTTGTATGAGAATCATCGTTCCCCCGACTGTTTTGATGTGGTGAATTAATTCCTCAAATAAACAAATTTACATTTGCTTTTGAAATATTGTACCATAGAATACACAATTGTACTGCCTTTTTGTACAATGTACTTTAATTGAGTGGTCGTAATGGGCTCCAATAAAGTTAGCAGCATTACTCCGGCTGTTTATCTATTTTTATAATTATATTATTGTTTTTAATGAGTTAATAGTTTGCTCTTAAAATAAATAGTGTCATATATTTTTTATTTTTTTAAATTTAGTTAAATGCACTTATGATTACTATGTGCCCCATTTTTACATAACGCCCTCATAAAGGCCTCTGAATTATAATGTTACTACTGAAGTTTTACATCTAGAAGTCAGTAACTATATATAAAGGGATAGGATATTTGGGTGCAAGTGATGATAAGTCAAGGGAAACGCTAGTGAAAACACACTGGTATAGAGCATTTCAGCACTTTTTATATAGATTCTTTAATTTTCATACCAATCGATTATCCCAAAAGCTGTGGTTATAGCCACGAATTCGTTGACAGTTTGTCCATAGACGTCTTAAGGCCTCGTCCGCAATGGAGGCCTTCTCAACTCAGCCTTAATAAGATCATAATTCGAATAATTTCAACGTTCAAATGTTTTTTCAGTTGTATTCTCCGAAAAATTGCGGACGATATGTCAGCTGGAGCGTTCTTGTTATATAGGCTTAGACCTGCCACTATACACCTTCATTACTCATTGAATTAAAAGGCAGGAGTTGGTCGAGTCACTTCGTGCGATTGTAAGTCATGCACATTAATTATGTTCGGGTTATTGTTTATACGAATACTTACTTGGTAACGTATGCTATAGATTGTATACTTTTTAGGATCATATATGTAGCGTACTTATGCGTACGGGGGGGGGGCCGGGCCTCAAGAAATCTTAAGACGTCCCTGGGCATGTTGTGAGTCCTACAGTTTATGCCATTGAAGATCTGCCATGTAGAAGGGCCAATAGCGTTGTGTGTTTGGCTCCCAATAGCTTCAACTCCGGCATCCTAAGTAATTGATAGGATTTAATTTTGTTGTTTCAACCTCACAATAGTGTTCCTCGGTTGACCATTGAAAACGGAACTGTTAAGACGATAGCGATACCTCAGCTGACATTTCGCTGATTCATAAGGAGATTGCTTAGTATTTTAAAGGAAAAATCCCGAAAAGAAAACTTGAGAGGGTAATCGGTGAAAAAAGGTTCGCGGGGTGATTTCATTACCATAGCATTAGGACAAAACAGCGATCTCGTTCAACGAGCACTGGGTCGAAAGAGGCATTTTGACCGAAGACAAACACTTTTTTTCCTTTTAAAGTTTTTCCTTGATCATAAATATTTATAGCAGTCGATCTAAACCTTGAAGCAGCAAAGCTGAAATATGAAATAAATCAGCAGTGAATGTTTCGGAAGAACCAAACGAAAGAATGACAGATCAGTTGAAGCATGTACGGTTTTGGAAAAGGATTGAACGAAATAAAGAAGTCTTTATTCTACAGTAAAAAAGAAAAGAAAAGAATTGATTTCTTTCTACAAAAATCCTGTTTAATAATGATAGATCAACTGAGTTGTGTGTAACAGATAAAACGCACTATATATATATATTTTTCCCCGTTCCAAGTTTTGTTAAGGAATACATAATATAGAAAAAAATATCTTTAAAAATATTTTAAGGTCTTCTCTTACACAATTATCATTTTAAAAGCATAACTTGAGTAATAAATAAATTTCAGTTTTAGCGTTTCCTTGTATTCTGAAAGAGATAAGCACTTGTTGTGCATAGAACTTTTACTCGATATTTCTACATATTTTGTTTTTAGAATGTATACATATACAGAGATATTCTTCCTAATATAAACACGTAAAATAAAAATTGCCTGATCAAGGCATTTTTTAAAATCAAACTAGTTTACACATCATACGAAATACTCTGAATAAAATACACTTCATATTATAGCCACTTTGCTTAATGTACTTCCGGGAGACAAAGAACCCCTGATACTTTCTTTCTGGCTATCCAAAAAAAAACCTTCGATAGAGTCTGGTTAAATGGATTTATCTATAAAATAATCATTAACAATTTCCGACATTCTCTAGTTCACATTGTTAAATCATAGCTCTCGCGCGAATAGATCTTTTCAAGTTAGAATTAATGGCGCTCACTAAAACTCAAAAAATCTTTGAGAGTGCCTCACAAGGATCTCTGCTATAAGAACAATTCTATATTTAGCATTTATATATCTCAATGATATTCTCACTAATAAACTATTAACATGAAGAAAACCATAACAGTTTTCTTCACTAGAAGAACTCCAGTTTTTTTTCTTACAACACAAACACAAACTCAATCAACTAAATACCAAAACGGCTTCCAAGATAAAACTCTCCCACTCGGAAACTTTCCAATAAGCACGCGCTAGATAAGTTCTGTGGATTGCAGATAGAAAAAATTTCCATTTAATTTTTCGGAACTCTAAATTAAATTAAATGTTTCTCTACATAACCTGCGGGCATCCAATGATAGCATTAGCTTCATCAGTACAGGGATGTTATGTTGTACATAAATGAATCCTATGGAAAAAGAAAAGAAGATAGTTTTGTTATTTACGTATGAAAAGAAGTAAAATTTTCAAGCCGAAAACACTTTCTCGAGGAAAAAAAAATTAGACACTAATCATACAATTTTGCTTGCTTGTTGTTTTATCTAAGAACTTAGGAACAATCAATACTATTTTTTGTGTCGCTAAGAAATTTCCGCCAAATGTTAAAGAGCCTCGGTTAAACACATTTTTCAGGGAGTTAAATATTTCCCTTTTCAAAAAAGTTATTATTCATGCATTTTTTAAGGTATGTGACTACCCAAAATTCGCCGTTTTGGTGAATATTTTCGAAATTCCTTTTATGATTTTGTTTTATAACCCATACATTTAAGATTACAAAAACATTTTATTTTTGTTTCTACTATATCTAGAAGCAAAGTTATAGCATAGTTAGTAAACCGGAAATGAAGTTTACAAAACCGGAAGTAGATCCCTACGCAAAATATTTTTAAGATATAGAATTGAAATTTTCAGAACCTGTTTTATTTAGTTCTATCTGTATTATGAATCAAAATCTAATCTCTGTGTATATATTTATGTGTACTTTTTTACTTTTTCATGAAAAAAAATCCTTAATTTTTTAAAAAATCGTGTTGGTGCATAAAACTTGGCATATTTAAAAAACTTTCAAAAGTATTACAAATCTTTTAATTCCTAACACATATAAAGATGTAGTACATGTACTGTATAAATATTATTTCAATACATTTATTAGAATTTTGTGTAACTGCAATTTTTCATCAAAATTTCACTAAAAACGACAATTGTTATAGTCTATAAAACTCCTGAAAACATCAAAAAGTTAAAAAAAATTCCAAATTAGTTAAGCATAAAGCTAAAGAGGACTTGACCTATAAATATGGTGAATTTAAAAGATGTACAGTTAGTAGAAAATTTTTTATACTGTATTAAAATTTTTAAATGCATTTTCTGGAAAACTATGTTTTTCAATTTCTTGCTTCACGGTAAAGTTCACTAAAGGTTTTCTTTTTAAGATATTGAATTGGAATTTTCAGAAAATGTTTTATTTAGTTTTATCAGCAGTCTAGACTATTATCTAATCACTGTGTACATATTTTAGTACTTTATTGCACTTTTTGTGAGAAAATAACAATAGTTTCTTGTAAAAAATTGAGTTCTTGCATAAAAAATGACATATTTCAAAAACTTTCAAAAATATTACAAATCTTATAGTTCCAATTATAAGCAAGGATGTTATTTATGTACTGTATAAATATTATTCAAATATATTAATTAGAATTTTCAATACAAGCCTTACCGTAGCTGCAATTTTGCACTAAAATTTCACTCAAAATTTTCAATATATCCAAAATTAATTTTAATTTTGTGGAAATTGTACTTGAATTCCTAGTCTTATGCCCCATTTCAACTAAAAAAGTGGTAATTTCGTTGAAAATTTATATATTTCAAAAAAAGTGCTCCGAAGGTAGTCACATACCTTAATTATGATGAGTTTTTAAAATACGAAAACATTCCATGAATAAGTTATTTTTCCTTTGAGCAAAATTTGACTTAGCATCATGATATAAGAGACGAAGTATGGAACAAATTTTATACCAGAATAAAAATGGATCAGATAAAAATGAGTATACGATGAAATACGCTTCTCTCAATAGGATAGTGAAGCCAGAATATAATATTAACGTTAAAATACTTCTATATCTATGAAAAATATTCCAAATTCGATTCCTATTTGATAACATTACACAAAGACTGCTTATCTTAAGCGAGCCTACATGAAAAAAATACATAATGTAAACTGCACATAAAACATATGTTGTTTTAAAGAAAAACGAATCATAGTTTGTTCAATGGGAGTAGGAAGCTAATATACTATATATAGTAACAAGTCATATAAAAAAATTATATCAATTCCTACTTCAATCAACAACGAAAATTTTTATCTTAGCTGCTTTTTATTAAATAGTTACAATTTTGACGGATGATTTGACGGATGATTTTGTGAATTTGTACCTAGACTGCGTCAGCAGTCTTCAACCCTCTATCTGGTTATTCGATGTTCATGGTGTTGAAGCCTTGGTTGGGAGAGGAGGACGTGACTTCAGGAAATAGTTACAATTAATATAAATATGTATATACATAGGACAGAATCACAACATTATAAGTGGTAGTTAATTTCTATTAATTATCATTAAAGTATCGTATTGTCATCCAAAACAATTATGTCTATAAAATTTCAGTTCAACTGAATACTTTAAAATGCGAGGAAAAAATCTTTTTCAAGTTTTGACACAAGTTGCCAAAAGGGTCGCTAAGTCACCAACGTGGCTGTGTATTTGTAATTCTTTAAATAATTAGTTTTAATCAATTAATTTTTAGTAATTATAATTAAATTACTGTATTGTCATCCAAAATAATCATGTATATAAAATTTCAGCTCAATCGAGCGCTTTAAAATGTATTTTATGAACGATTGAAAATTCCACCAAGATAAATAAATAAACATATAGAGAGTGTGAGCTAATAGTAGGAATTGAAAAATACATAATGTAAACTGCACAGAAAAAAATGTATTGTTTTGAAGAAAAAAACGAATCATCGTTTGTTCAATGAGAGTAGGAAGTTAATATAGTACTAAAATGATGGAATCATTTTTCCTCTGAAAAAATATTTCCATTACTTCATTTTCAAAACAAGGCAAAGAGAATTTGAACAATTTGAGCGGCAGATGTTCCCAGGGTAGCCGAGTGATCAAGATCGCGAATTCTTGGCCACTGTCGTCGAGTTACGGGTTTTATAAGCCCGGTGTCATGGAAAGCTTGCCTTCTAGAAGGGTTGATGTACACTCAATTTTTGACGTTTTCCGAAATCTTCCCTTTTGCGTTGTATATAAGCTTGGAGCCATGTCATGTTCATCTTTGTCACTTGACGGAGGCTCAATCGAAGGACAACAGTCCTAGTGTAAGTATTTTAGTGTCAAAGAGCGACGTTACTAAATACTCACTTGAGGTGTACAGATGACAGTAATTATCCTGTTGGACTGATTGTTAGAGGTATTTCTGTTGGTGACATTCCAATCGCGAAAGATAACAAATTGCTCCCAAATGATTTTCAGACGTGAGAAAAACGAGTCTGGTGAAACCAAGAATTCCATTCAAAAAAAATTTATAAATATTTTAAAAAATCGGCCTTTTCTGTTTTTGATTCGTCTGAGTGATCATTCAATGGCACGCTCGACCTCTCCGACGCGATGCTCATCCCCCATTGATTTTCTTTTCAATTAGTCTCCGCCGGTTGACGAGATAATTGTCGACAGTGTGTGCTCGCGAAAGAGGAGAGAGGCCCGCTGAACCAGAACGTGTCTTTCAGCATCCTCTGGATGCGGTTGCAGGTGGATCCTTTCAAGTTCTGTTGTGGGTTTTGGGGAATCGAACTTCCGAAAGTACTTAAGCACATCATTTTGCTAAGTGGAATCTGTCAATTCGGAAATCTTTCTTTCTTTCTTTTTTGAGTGATAGGTCGTTGAATGTAATAGAACTTGGTGGGGTTTCTTTCCTTTGATGTTTTCGCCGACTCGGAAGTGAAGGTGGGAGGCAATGAAATGAGATTAGGGCGATATTACGATGAGTTATGATTTCTGTGTCACGATGTCTTCCCAATCACGTGTAGTTTAACAATGTATGCGAAAATTATGCAAAAAAAAAAAACCCCTTTAAATTTAATTACTTTAATGAAAAGTTCCTCTGACTACTACTTCATAATCTTTTATGCGATTACACATTCCGAGTATCAACTGATAATCATAGATTGAAAAGTAACAAAGTACAATATCCTTAGATTTCTTTCTGTACATTTAAAAAATAATCATCAATTTTAATTAAAATTAATTTAGAATTATTTATAAAATTAAAGAGTTCTAATAACTATATATTCTTTTTTGAATATATTCTAACTATATATTCTGATTCAATTTGGTTATTTCTTTCAACACGCATCCGTGGCTGGTTTGCCAGGAGTTCGAGTCCAGTATCACTAAAGAACCGCCGTGTAGGGGAGAGAGGCACGTTAAATCTGTCGAGAGCTCAAACGTCCTCCCGTTGGTGTAGTGTGGTAGTTAGGAGAAGGGTGCCAGCTCAGGTGTCGTCCTCGTCACTTGACCATGGTTCATAATGACGAGGTCCAAAAGCCCTCGTGTAGCTGAACAGTGCGACGTTAATTTTCCCTCACTCACTCACTCAACACGCATCAATTATGTGGACTGTGGTATGTTTATTTTTAGATTATTTTGTTCATTTTCCTTCCTCTGCGTTTTTCGTTTCTCTTCTCTAATTTTGTGAATAAATTTTTGTTGTACAGATTAAGAAAGGTTAAAACGTGTTTAATCTTGCACTGCTCTCTTGAGCCGGTATTGGATCATTAATACTCTCCGTACCATATTGCGATTCTTTTTTTCATTGTTAGGATTTCTTGTACTTTGGAATAATAAAGTCGCTTCATTTACTCATTTAAATCAGTTAAGTTTCGTTCTTAGTAATCAAAAGCTACATCATAGTATATCTCGTTTTTAAATATATTCCACTGCTCATTAATTTTTGTATTATCGAGCTTGCGTATTATATTCCAGTTGTTGTGTGTTTCATATTGGGATATATACGAAAGACGAGAGAGAGATGATCAGAAACATACAATACAAACACAGAAGAACAGATACTTTTTAGTACAAGCAATGATCCCAGCATAGAACAGAAGGGGTGCGTTTTTTTCCATTCGAGACGGGAATCCATTTCAAGTGAAAGTCCGACTTCTTTTCCCGAAGATACATCCATGCCTTATTCGGGATTTGAACCCGAGCTCACTCGATTACAAGCCGAGTGGCATAACCACCATACTAGGTGGGGTGGCATTATATTGCAGTATTATACTGCTTTGAGAATACATTTAGTGACCTTATTATTTTTGGAACAAATTCCATCCCTACATTATTTATAACTTTTTCTATTAAATTATTATTTTTGGGGTGGATTCGGCATTTTTGCTACATTCTCCAGGAGTTACTTCCATACCAATAAATAAATAAAAAGTGGTCAAATATACGCGCTTCTCCTAAGCCTTTCGAGCGCTGATGAATTTCAGGAGAGTAGAAGTCTCACCGTCACACAATCCTCAAAAAATGCCATTTTGAAGAGATTGAAAAATTTAGTCCTTTCGCGTTTTTTCCCTTTACCAATGCTGACATCTCTGACCTTTTTCGGTGTCGTGATCAAAGGATTACCTGTATAGGAAGCCTCATTCATTTCTCATGTAGAGTTTTCTTTCTTCAGAACCCTTCCTTCTAATCCCATCTTGCACGAAACCGACTCCGAGAAAATGTAGCAATAACACAAGTTTCTAGTGTTCACCAAGATTGTTAGCGAAAAGGTTATGGCAGTGCTTCTCAAGCTTTCAGTTTTTGTAAACTAATATTTAATCATGATTTTCATGGCAACCCCCACCCCATTACATTAATATACTTCGACGCTAAAGCCACAATATATCTTTAAAGCCACAATATATCTTTAATCTCTTAAATACTTCTCTGTGGCGTAAATAAATGTCTTGCTCAGCTGGTGCGCAAATTGCCCCGAACGTATATGTATGTCTGTCCGAAGTGCGATCTTTTCTGTATACTGCTATCCATAAAATTTTTCCGAATTCTTTGGAATGCAATGAAATGACCATGACAATGTGTTTAGGAAGTATTCATTTCAGAGAATTTGCTTATTTATTGCTTTTCTTGGAATGCGAGTGGAAGAACATAAACATATACAATACAAACAGAAAAATAGACATTTATTACGAATCATGATCCCAGCATAGGGGAGCGCTGCTTTCCATTCGAGATGGAATCCTTTACATGCGAAAGTCCGGTTACTTTTCCCGAAAAAGATACAACCATGCCTTACTCGGGATTCGAATCCGAACCCACTCGGTTACAAGCCGAGGGTCATATCCACCCTACTGGCTGGGCGGCCAGTAAGTTACTTGCTTAAATAATCTTTTGTTTTAGACTTCTCGATATGCTCGCGCCCCCCTCTTAGGGTTATCACGCTCTCCCGGGGGGACACGCCTCACAGCTTGAGAAACGCTGGGTTATGATGTCGCAGCGGATGGCATTTCTTTGCAGTCGTGGGTGCGAGTCCCAACGGCATTTATAATCTCCACCATGTTGATGCATGTGACATTCGTCGAGATTCAACGTTTAAGGTATCAGAACACGTTCGGAGTACTTTTTTTTTAAAAAATAGCATACTAAAACACTATAAATGCTTTTCTAGGAATCAATAACAAAAAAGAAATAATAACATTTATCAAACAATAATTTTAAGAAAAATTATCTAAATTTTCCAAAAATCACAATTGTAAGTAAAAATTTAGCAATATTTTTCTAAAATTTTAAAGCAACTAGAGAAAATGTAATAAACTTATATCACTGACAATATTACTAAAACAAATTGGATGAATTTATCTAGGTAATGTACTAAAAAAAATTTTAATGTTTCATTAAAATTTATAAAAATTTTAGAGCTAACCAAGCAAATATTATAGGAAATACGTTATTCTTTATACGAGACCAATATTTAAGTAACATACCATAACAAAAAATATTCACGCAATAAGAAATATTTTAGTACATTCTCTAGAAAATATAAATATCAGATTCAAAAAAAAAAAAGTTTTATAGAAATATATTGATAATATTTTGAGTTATCCGATTCGCCATAATAGATTTTGAATAATATAAAAGCCCACTTCCGGTTATTATAATTTTTAAAAATTAATTGCAAATTGGCCTCTATAGGTAACGTAGAAACGAAGCAAAGTATGTTTTGCAATTCCAAAAGAAAGCTCTATTCAGTAAAATAAAAGAGAAAAATTTGGGTTTTGACCGAATTTGCTTCTTTCAACGTGTTCGGATACCTTAAAAGTTTGCGTTGTGAGCAAGTTTGGAGAGGAGAGGAGCCAATAGCCCTCTCGTCATCTGTTCGACTTAAATCTGTAGGAGGGAAAGATGGATGAACAAGACTAACCATGATAAATCCAATTTATTATTATCAAAGATAATATTCCAGAACAAGCAATCTATAAAGGGAACCTTTGGAGTGGTATAAAGAGAGCGCCAACGGTATGTGAATAAGCGTACGAAATCCGAATATCTTGACTTTAATTAACCCTACCTTAACAAATTCTAAATTCACTAATTTATTCTAGTAGCTAAAAGCTGTGTCCTTTAGTCACGCGGCATAGTTCTAATTCTTACCGTATTAACACAGCTCTTTCAGTGACTCCGCTCCTTCTCATCTACTAAACTTTAACTATATATACACTAGCTAATTTGCATCTCATGGTTTCTTCTTGAGAGGGATGGCTGTGAAATAACTTGGTTGCTGGCCCAAAGATTTCCCAAGAGGATTATTAGTTAAAAGTCACGTAAAGCCCCGTCACAACAGTTTCTGAGTGTGACGTTAATAAGCAAGAAACCAACCGAAATTTGGTGATAAAAGTTTTGGTGAGAGTCCAGCATATATTGAATAAAAAGGAATTCTAGAAAAAAACATCCAGAGAACTCAAAACACTGATTGTTCATTTTGCAAGACACGACGAACTTGACCAGTATTACATTTCCTACAGAGAGAAAGGAATTTCAATTATATGAATACTGCCAATGGAATAGAATTCAGAACTGCATCACGCACGCTATGGGGTAGGGAGTTATATCAACGTCGTACTATACAGCAACACGAGGGCTATTGGCAACGGACTTCGTCAATTTGAACTTCGGTCAAGGGACTAGGAAGACACCTGAACTGGCATCCCTCGCCTATTTTCAACACCACACCAACGGGAGTACATTGAACATCAACAGATTTAACGGTATCGGCCCCCTCTACACAGCGGGTCTTCAGTGGCACCAGGACTCGAACTCACGATTCACCAGCCTCGTGCTCTTGATCATGACCAAGCGGCTCCTACAAATTTTATAGCAATGAAAGCTACGATTAGAAATTTCATTGGAAACACACACAAAAATGAAATTTCATTACATACCCTGTGTGTACAATTTTCTGCAGTCTATTCTTAACTTCATTAAAAAAAAGTCTTCTAACAACAGTTTCAGTTTAACGAGACATCGCTGTAATTTAACAAAAGACTGGTTCTCTGCGCAGTCTTTCCTGCTACTTATATCGTATTCTCCCTTTTATTACACTTTAAATTCGATACAACAATCGATCTTCGTAAGACTCCGATGCTGAAAGCGTATGTTGTACTTTAAGTAAATTCCTCAGGAAAATTCAATAGGAAGCAATCAGTTCGAGAGGCCATTTCTATACATTCTTTTCTTTCTCTTTATTATATTTTTCTGGAATGTACACCTCAATCAAAATTCACAACCACATATTTTTCCTGAGAGATTTCTCTTGATTTTTAATTGTATGTTTTTTTTTTCCCTCTAAAGAAGGTGAATAAACTACATTTTTTCAAGGAGTAAAATCGAGAAACAAGAGGATTCTTTAAAACTAGTTTTGTAATTTTTAATCATATAATCATTTGAATGTAGTGCAGGAATTTCACATTCGCTTTTGTGCAAAAGCAATCAATCATCTCGCTCGTATTTTTCTTCTCTTGAAGAGGGAATTCTCCTTCTGAAGAAGTGAAAATTTTGTTTTAATTTCTCATATTTATATTGGATGATATATTAGAAAGTTGGTGCATTTATAAAGAAATGGAAAAATGAATCAAGTTCATTTCAAATTGGAAGGAAGTTAACATTTTTCTCTTATTTTTGAATACGTTATTTATCGTAATCAAATAATATCCAGACATTTTATACTTTTCAAAAAGCACATATTTTTTCTATTATTAAATATTCCATAGGAAGAATATGTTATTATTGTAACGAATTCGAAATGGAAAACTCGCAGAAAGTACAAGTTTTCACTCATAAAAAAGAGCATAATTTAATCGGATTTTTGCTGTAATTGATAATGAAGGGGAAGGGGGGAGGAATTCACAAATTCCTAAAAGAGACTTTGGGATTGAAAAAGACTTTTGAACTACTGAAAATTGAATATGAATTTTCAGAGATATGTGCTGCGTTACAAATATAATTCTTGAACATTATTTTATGCTTGGATCATCTAGAAGCGAGAGAGAGTTACTCTTGACACCATCTATATTTGCTTTTTCAACCATGCTTAGTTAGGAAAAAAAACCTTTTTGGGTTTCTAAGCAACATCACTTTTATTGAAAGTGCTAAATTAATTTCTTCAAGAAATTTATTTATTTCCTGTTTCCAAAATTATCATGATTTGAAAATTCAATAAATTCCTCTTTCGAGAGATCGATAATTTGCAGAAGTTTTTTTCTTTTTTGACGTTTTTAGAATACATTGAAGTTGAAATTTCTGCAAATTAGAATAATTCTAAAAGAGTTGTGCTTACTTTTTATGAGTTATATTGTCTATAGTCTTTTATATATATATTTCAAATATAACAACTTTTGATCATAATATATCCTAAAAATAAATGTTTGGTATCGACGTATATAAATATTGTGTACATATATGTATAGTCTTTCACACGGAGAATCAAATATTTTTTTTAACTCCGGAAATTTACAAAACATAACTAAAACCCTAGTTAGAATGCTTTTATCAATTTAGATGGGAGATTAAAATATATAAATTTCCCCTTTTCATTTCCTCAAAGGTAATTTATTTTGATTAAACAAATATATTTTCTATACGAAGAGTCTAAATCGAACTCTCGTAAGACTTAACATTAAGCATGCGCTCTCACAGGGGCCATGATATAATGCTAGCTGGCAGAAAAATCACTCTCCATCTGGAAACTTTGTTTCTAATCTTGCATTGTCAAAAGACAAAAACAAATAGCAGCAAATTTGTTTTATCAGTCAGGTCAATAATATGCATAGCAATCAGAAAATTTTCTATGATCAATGAATAGAATAAATAAATAAAATATATATAACTTTTTGAACCATATCTTAATAGATTTCGATCACTAGGTAAAATGTTTGTCTTTGGATACATTCGCAATTTATTTCTTCTAATACAGATTAGAGCGGACGGAATTCGATATTCTCTGTCACGGGTTTACTAAAACGATGCATGTAAAAACTTTTAACCCATTCTGAAAGGCATGCCATAAATTTCATTTTTATCTACTCCGAGGCATTACTGGCTGACAGCGCTACCTATTGCCAAAGCTGCAGGAGAAATTTTCTGCACCATTTGACGTTCTCAACGGATTGAATATCGTTTAGAGATAAGACACCGCTTCTTCACTTCGCTTCTCTGCCTGCAGACAAACGATAATAGCTCCTTTTTGCAAAGGGCACTGATATTCCGTAAATCTACCGCCTTGTTTGTTAAAAAAAAGTGGGTTACGAAGCACAAACTTACATCGTGTTATTATCATATCATCTTCCTGCAAAAATTGCTATCTTATTTCCGGATGTATTTGAACGATGAGTTCTCACAGTAAATACAATACTGTGAAGCTCCAGCTAAGCCGAACAGGAAATGGTATAATCATACTCCTTACGAGTTCTGTTTTTAAGCAACAGTATAACTTATCGATTTTCTTATTTATTTCTGATGTGAACTGATAAAATCTTCTTCAATTGAAAATTTTGATTCAATCTTCAAGTAATTGAAAACTTGGAAATACTTATTTATACATTCAAAAACGCATAAGCAATTCACTTTTGGAAATACGTAGC
>BMAV01024204.1:500779-547740 GCA_019973955.1 Trichonephila inaurata madagascariensis
CCCGGCACCACTTTAATCGTGCCCCTCTTGATTGGACGGATAGAGGATCACAAACTCGAGGTACCCGGGCATACAGTCCATTCATATGTAATCTTCGGCGTACAGTAGCTGCAGATATAGCCTTACCAATGGACGCTGTAACTATAGATGTCACACGTGTGGAGGTAGCTCTGTAATTCCGCTTGGCTACAATAGCAATATATCGACCTTCTGCGGGGGTTGTAATCCTTATGCGACCGCCTACGGGCCTTCGGACAACTGTCTATGCGGTTTGAAATTGTTTCCCTAAACGTGAAATTACAGAATGATGAACGCCGAAGAAAAGAGAAACACCTGTGATCGACTGTCCTGCTTCAATGCGCCCCACAGCACGCCAGCATCTTCCATTCGTTTTCTGGAAGTCATAGAAACAAGTATGTCTTGAAAACAAATTGTACGAAAGTTTTGAACACCTTCTATCAGCATTTACAATGAACTTCTGTAACCCTTCATAAAACTGGCTTCTTATATGACTGCTCTTTTTGCATATTTCTTGACATAAAAGCACGATTGGCTGTTACCTAACATATTTGCATACTTCCATCTACCTCTGCAGCGAATTGCATCCTCTTAAATTCTGATTGGCTTCCGGAAATTAGCATTTTCCTCTCCGCGCTTAACTTTTGGAAGTGAGTGTAGAATGTGTTTGAGGTGCCCATAAGAGCAACTATGATGTGTTTGTGTGGAGTGGGAGGGAGGGGGAGATTTAGAAGATAAATTCCATAAATTCTTTCTAAATTCCAATCATTAATTAAGCAAATTTACATATGAAATTTTAAAAAAGAATTTTACGGCTCGGTAATGTATACTAAAAGTAAGTGTTTAATGCACCTTTTTTATAAAAAAAAAACTACTTTTTTAACGCGAATCCTGATTTCAAGTTCTTTTTCAGACATTCTTTTAAGATTCCACTTGCTGATCAAATGCTTCAGGATATTCTGATTCTCTTTAAAATCACGTTTCATAATCTGAATAACACGGAATTTTTTTATTATTATTTTCGTCGGTTCCTTGAATTAAAATTTATCTAAAACAAATATCTTGAAGTTCGCACATAGTTACTCATTTTCCTGTCTAGTCGGGTAGTTCTTTCTTCAATATAACATTTCAAGAATTTCTATTTACTTGTCGATTTTATTAAGAAGCTTTTCTCAACAAACAAAATCAACAAAACTTCATTACGATATGACTAACTGAATATGTTTTCTGGCCTTAGTTTCTTTACTAATAAAATGGGTGCTTACGTATTATACCGTCGATCGACTTCGTCAAATAAAAAAGACGCCGCCAAATGCTGCAATATGCAGCTAACGGGGAAAACGATGCCCATGCGTGTTCAAATACAATAATAATAACGGTGACAGAATTTGGCGACGTCTTTAGATTTCGCGAAATTTCTCGACAACATAATACGCGAATACTCTAAAATGTGTATTCTGTAAAATATATCTTGTGGCACTTATTAAAATTCCGTCAACCCTTTTAACCAAAATAAAAATCGTCGCCTAATACTTCGTTATACAGCCAATAATTAAAAATGTTATATCGTATGCTCTAAAACAGGGGTGTCCGTCACTCGGGCCGCATGTCGCCCGCCAGTACGTAAGTTGCGGCCCACCAATTCTTTTTTAAAAAGTTTTAAATATCAAGTTTTTAAAGTTTTTTTAATTTTGAAATTTATTTGAGGAAAAATTTATATATATATATATGTATAAATCTACAATGTATTTGCATGTTAATTGTTCTTGTTTTAAAATAAATCCGCGTTTTGAAAAAAAGAAATGTCCTTTAGATTAAAATAGATTTGTATTTTATCAAACTGTTACATTTGATTTTACTATAATAAATTACCTTTTTGATAAATTCTGAATTGCATTATACATATCCTTTTCTATGGATGTTACATGATTTTCTGTGTGTGCGACTTTCATTTCTCCTCCTTCTTTTCTGTTTGGAGTACCCAAAAAACAAGAGGCAGTCAGAGATGTTTTGTAAAGTTTAAAAAAAATATTCAGGGTGGTTAAGATAAAGGGAAATGTATACTTAATCGTTTGCGGATGATAGCGCAATCAAATTTCAACTATGAGTAACGAAAGATCAATTCAAAAGCAAGGTTCAGTCCTAGGAGAGCCCACACCCTTGGCGCGAATTATTTTGGGTTGGCGATAATTGTGCCATCTTGGTAACCCTACTTTGATACACTAGATATGGTAAACCTAACTATTTCTGGAAATTTCGTATTTTGTCGGGGGGCATTTCGAATTTCATTTTGTTTTGGCTAACCAGGCTGGAATGGTTGCGTGTGTGAAGGAATATATCTTAGAATTTTTTTACTTTGTTGAATGCGAAAGGTTAGAAAGAATTGATTGAATAGTGTATGAAGGAAGGATTGATTGCTTATAGTTATGAATGTCCTAAATGTAACGATCGGCATGATGTAACATGGTCGAAAATAAAACGCTTTCTTCGAAATTGCACCAGCCACGACGAAAGTATGTTCGGCTATTACCTCGCAGAAAAAAAATGGCGGCGCTCACACGATCATTCACTTAGCGATGAGACCTTCAAGACTTTTTTAAAATCTGTCGTTACGCTGTACCCTCCACTCGGAAAAGATCAGCAGTAAGAAAGTAAGTGCTGTTTATATATATATATATATATTTTTATCTTAAATGCTTAATTTCTGTATTGTTTACATATATTTTCATTACGCATCCACCTTATCTCTCTGTATTCACTTGCCGCCATTGTTGGTTTCGCTTGGCGCCATCTCGTTCTGGCTTGGCGCTTTTTTCGTTTTGTCGCCAAGGGTGTGGGCTCTCCTAGGATTTTACCAAAAGCAACACCGCAATTTTCAAGAAAATGACAACTGTAATATTCTAAACATTATTTGATCATTGCATTATTATATTATATAAACATTGTTACATTATCTATGTCTGTAAACATGAAAAATAATGAAAGCAATAATAATAATTCATTCTGTTTTAAATTTTTACTCCAATAAATGTTTTTTTTTCCTAATCTTATATAAAGGTACATATTTTTATGTGCAGCCCGCGAGTTTATAATGTGTTTCCGAAGTGGCCCGCAAGGTCATTTGGGTGGGACATCCCTGCTCTAAAAAAATAACCTTGTTTATGGAATGCCATTTTTCTTCTGGTATATTTTTTTGAAAATTTATATGTTGCCAAATTCTCATTGAAACGTCATCATAATGTAAGGGACTGCGTTACCTGCTAATATTAAAGTTATCATGGAATAAATGCAACAGAAAGAAAAACCCGTAACAATAGCATTTTATCCAAAAATGTAGGGTTTTTTTTTTAATTTGCCGCCGTGAGTCTTATTGCAATAAAAAAATTTGGTACTTACGTATTATCGCAACATATTGGTGACATTATATGAAACGAAGCACCTGGTTGACAATTCAGTGCGTATGACACATAGGAAATCAGGGAAGCCAACTTGGCGAGTTATAATTTGAGTTGGTGATTGTTGCGATAAAATATATAAGTAAATATCAAAAATTTTCAGATAACAAATTTCGCACAAATCTTATAAAGTGAAAGCGCAATATATACATAAATTGTCTTTACAATACATATGATATTTCAACAAAAAATACATTTTAATTATTTTTATCAAACTTCAAGAATTAATTTAATATAGTAAGGCCCTAGTTAACCCCCCTAATTTTTTTGGCGCCAAAAAATTTTGACAAACAGTACTAACCTTCTAAGTCGACTGTCGGGCTAAGACAGACGATAGAATAAGCCAGTCCGAGTAGGGTTGTTATTTCTTTCCGGTTGTCATGACTGCCAATTTGGTACGAAAATCCCGTAAAAATTTTGCACCAAATTTTTATCTCCAAATTAGGGAGTTCAACTAAGATCCAAACATTTTTGATACTGTAATTTACGAATAAATTTTCAAAAGGGAGGATTAGGTGTATGTATGTAGTGTGATATTTAGTTACAAAACGTTTTTCGAAACAGGTTACAGGTTTTGTGCGATATGGAGCAACAAAAGCTATGATCCCCTTATTTGTTGAAACGTATATTTCGAGTCAAAATAATCCTCTAGTAAATGCTTGCGACTTAATTAATTGCACACGAATCATATTTTTTTATTAGATACTGCAAATGAAGATGTTTTGAATACACATCAATATGCTTCGCCTGTTTTATTTAAGGTAACAAACATACTCCAGTTTTCCAGAATTATTTTCTCTTTGATTACAGTAACCACGGTTAATGGTTTGATTGATAAAATTAAGGGTTTAAGGGTTTCTTCTCGCCCATCCGGTATAGTGGTAAGCGACGCTGACTGCTGTGCCCAGGATCTGGATTCGAATCCCGGAGAAAACATAGATGTTTGTAAATGTATAGTGCCTTTGCGGCAAGGGGGTACTTTAAATAGCCGTCGGGCCGAAAGTCCTCTCATGAGGTTGGTAGAAGGGGAAGAGATAAGGGGAGACCTCTGACCACCCCCATGGTATTCTAAATAAAAATGGGGTGAAACCGAGCTAAATCGTTCTGTGGCCTATACTGTGCTGAAAGCTACGGCTAACGACAGGCGTCACTTAGCCCTTTACCATGATGAACTTCGTGGACCTCGATCTGGCCTTTGCCGATCAGGTGGCATTAGTAACAACGACAACAAGGGCTTCTTACTACCGGGTTGTTTGTTCGGATCTTTTGCGACCAAGCACGTCGTGTGCAACAGAGGTATATTAAATGTGTTACGGTTTCAATGTCAATGCTGTAGAGAAATAAGACGCCAGTTCTTGTCACGTTTTCCGAAGATGATGTTCATTGATTACTTGGAATATTGAAAGTGTTAAACTGACCTATGCGAATCACATTTCTAGACAAGTTGAAACCTGAAAAACTGTTATTAATTGTACTATTTTAGACTTCAATATATTTTAAGCTTTATTTAACACTATCAATAGGCTTCGTGGGTTCCCCCCCCCCAAGTCATATAAGATCGACCTTTAAGTTGGCATCCTTCACAAATGATACAATGCATGAAAGCAGATTACATACAATAACTTATCCGATTAAATTAATTTCACTTCAGTGTGGCAACTTACTATCGATAAGGAAAAGTGCAATTCAAAATAATTGAGATTTATTTTGCTTGTCTTTCTCATTTACAAATAAAAGAAATCATGCGTTCTCTACCGAACCAAAACATCACCCTGTAGTGGATTCTATCAGATTCCATTACGGCTGCCAAAAGCACCTAGATTCAATTTTTTCCAAGCGTTTTATAAAAAACCAAATATTTATTTTGATTACAATGGACAAATTTCAAGTAGGTGTTCGCAAAGCCTCAAGGAAATTAGTCGAAATCGTGCACCCGGGCCTCGGTGTTTCCAAAGGAGCTCTGAAAGCCTTGCAAGTGTTGATTTTCGGTCTGAATCAAGAAATCGTCGAAATCATTCTGAAAAATGGAAAGAAAAAGAAACCCCAAACCTTGAGAGAAGATTCTGCCCAGAAGGCTGTTGAGCAGGTTTTACCTGGGACTCTGAAAAAATGTGCATTGGCAGAGGCCCACAAATGCCTCGCCAAGTTCGGTGCAGGGTGAGTATTCATCGTTTGATTGTTTTTTTTTTTTTTTTTTTAATATCTCTTTTTAAACTTATGAAAGCATAATTGTATTACTTAAAAAAGAATTAATGAAAGGAGTACAGAATTTGTATATCAGATTCAAGGAATTTTGTTCTGAGTTCACGCAGAGTTGGTTGATTGGGTATTAAATCACAGTCAAGAAGCTTTGTTGTTGTGAGCGGCTAAATTGTAGAATAGTGGCCCCTTGTATTTCGCGATGTTTAACTAGATGTCAGAATGCATTGGGCTGTTCCTTACTTCAGCTTCTCTTCATTACTCTCGAAAAACCTATCACTACATACAGGTAGTTTGGCGACTGATTCTGGTCGCCAAAAAATTGGCTGCGCCAAGGGGCACCCTATTCTACATTAAATCCTGGTTTGACAAAAATGTCTGAAAAGATCTTACGCATGTACCCCATCATGTACATCTGAATGGCTCATAACGGATTAAATGTAGAATAGGGTGCCCCTTGACGAAGCCAATATTTTGGTGACCAGAATCAGTCGCCAAACTACCTATATGTAGCGATGGGTTTTTCGAGAGTAATGAAGTGAATCTGAAGTAAGGAACAGCCAAATGCATTCTGACATCTAGATAAACATCGCAAAAATCCAAGCACCCTCCTATTCTACACTTTAGCCTTGTTCTTACTTGTTAGATTATACAATATTCTGCTAATAATGAAAAACTACTTAGATTCGTATGTTAGTTGTGTCGGTTCTGATCTACAATGAAAGAATCTTATTTCGTGCGTTATTGGATGAAATTAAAGATTTTTGCTGTGGAAATTATAAGTGAAAGTTAAGCTGCAATTGTACTAATTTTGGTGAAACCCTATTTTAGAACGCACACACTTTTAACAAAGAAGAAAAATAAACTGTACCAAATTGCTTAAGCAGTTCATTTTCCTGTACTGGATTTTCGTTCAATATGAGGATAGTAATTCACCAAATTGGCAATAAATAAAAATAGGGATCAATTTTCCTCATCGTCGAGAATTTCCACGTGTACAATCTGACTTAAAAATACTTTACAGAGCTAATTGGTGAGAATCGCTAACTTCATTCTTCCTATTTAGCGTTTCCTAAATGGGGCCCCCATTAATCCTACTCCATTCACACATAAGAAGCTTTGAGAGAATATACAAGAGGAAAATTTGCAATTGGGATCCGCAATATAAACTAAAATGTTGGATTCTACTTTAACCCCTTGATTTGGTGACAAAAATTTGGCACTAATTATTAGAGCAATTTTCACGCCAAATTGTTATTCCTGCTAACCGACTTTTTCAATCGTTTTACGAACAGCGGTAAGTCTTAACCCAGCAGTCAACTTGGAAGCTCTATTTGATAAAGGCGTTTTTTTTTCTAAAATGGCTGAAAGTGAAGCGACGAGTGGATTTTTGAAGTGAAACTTCTTTGCGCTCGAGAGTGAATGAGAAAATTGCCCAGTTTTGCGTAACAGTGAAAAAGCGAACGGAAATAGTCTCCCCCCCCCATCCCCCCGAATCGTCGTCATGGTAAGGAGAGAACGAGAGGATGAAAAGGGGGCAGCGCGGACACCGCGTGACTTGCATCATATCGGTGAAAAAGTTAGATAATTCCCCACGCTCCTACTGGTCATCTTCCCATTAGGGGTCCTTTTCCCCATACCCGGGAACATTATCAGAGGTCGTATCAGTTGCAGTGTCAGCATTACGGTGTACACAAAATAGCTCTCGCAACAAAAGCGTGCCTTTTTGAAATTTTCTTTAGATTGTTGGCTACATGGCGATGTGTTCGGTGGCTAATTTATTTCTTTAATTTTCATTTGCGTTGAATTATTATTAATTCTGGCCAGAATGCCTAAATCAAATGCACAAAGAGGAAAAGAGTTTCGTAAAAAAAAAAGAAAGAAAGAAAAACCAGCAGCATGTCTAGTCACGAAAAAGTGACAAAAAAACCCCCAGAAAAATAGTGCAAATTCCTCCATTTATGGCCAACGTCGCCAAAGAAGTTTCTCTTCCATTGTGTGGCGTTCCACACTCCATTTTTATTTATTTATTTATTTTCTTTTTTTGTACATTCGAAGAAAAAAGCGGTTTATTGGTGTATGACTAAATGATTGGTGGCATCGCGGTATAAATGTCTGAAATATGGAAAGAATATGCGTTTGTTTGAGAGAAAAAGAAATACATTACTTAAAGTGGTACTTATTTTATCCGTGGTCCGTATTTTATCCCAACAATCGCCAACTCTATTAATAACTCACCAAGTTGGCAACCCCGATTTCCTATGTGTCGTACGCGCTGAACTGGCATCCATGTGCTTCGTTTCATATAATGTCGCCAATAGGCTGCGTAAGTACCTTTAAATCAATCTAAATTGCGCATTTCCAGTGTTTTTTCTGCTGTTACATTTTGAAAGCCAAGCTTTTCCTAGAAGTCATTTAAGAAAAAACGTGCTATTTTCTTTGGGGCCTTTTGGTGAAATTTTTGGCGCCAAAAAGTCAGTGGAGTGGTCTCAACTTCGATCTTATCTATTATAATATACTAATAGCATGGAATAAAAAGTCCAGAAATTACTATTTAGAAGATGCTTGTAATTTTTGATATCTCTTTCATTAATGAGAATAATTATCCTTCATATAGAGGATCTGGTACTTATGTATTGTCCCAGCAATCACTAACTCTATTAATAACTCGCCAAGTTGGCAATCCCGATTTTCTATATGATGCACGCGCTGAATTAGCAACCATGTGCTTCGTTTCATATAATGTCGCCAATAGGTTGCGATAATTCATAAGTACCGAGGATTCTTGAAGATATCATTTAAGTACCAACAAATGTAAAAAAAAAAAACAATCAGTGGGTGTCGTTTCATTCTATAGTGAATGCTAGGCATCGCTGTCATGTATATTATTGTGTCATTGTGGATATTACTATTTTATCAAATTATATTTTTATAAGCACCTACAGCTACTTCTTAGTTGACCAGAGGTACATCTAAAGCCCTTCCAAAAAATAAGTATAAAATATTAATTTTGATATATATGTTTATATATATATATATATATATATATATATATATATATATATATATATACTAACCACGTTACCCACTTTCTTTACTGGGTATTTCATGATGTTGTATAATAAAAAAAACTGCGTATATACTTATAAATTATTGATATCTGAGTCCTAACATTAAGAATTCGATTGTATTGAAAAATATTTTATACCTGTAACTCTTGCCTCTTGATATAAAAAGGACAGAACTTCTAGATAATAATTTCTAATAATCTCTAAAATTGAAATGGAATGATTTTTTGCGCTTTCGTTACCCAATAACCAAGTGGATTCCCGCAAAATCAACTTTCAGAGGATCAGTAAGAATATGTTTATATTCCAATGTTTGGGTCGAATTTTTATTAGAAATTAGTATTTTTGTATTATTTTGTAATCAATACAGAATGAGGCCAAAGAAAAAAAATCGCAATATATATATATATATATATATATATATATATATAATTTTCTTACAATTCACTTAGAGAAAGAACAATTTCCTTACAAATTAGTCGGCACATGTTATTCATGGAAATACATTCGTAATTCCTTTTTAAATGTATCCTGTTCGCAGTATAATGAGAAGCTGCTAAAAATATGGACATGGAATTCGTTAAGCTTTTTGCTCAGAGATCAATCATCGTTGTACTTTATTGTTTCGTATCTGCATTCCTTTCTATAAGAACAAATTAGAATTTAAGGTGAATGTGGAGAAATTCTATAAAGTTGTCCTGCGAAACTGCAAATGAGTCTAGGTTAAGCTAACAATAATAAGAAATGACCCGAAAACACAAAAAAGGTCAAGATATTCCTGGCAGCAGTTGCTAATTGTTTTTCCTTACTTCTATAGACACAATTATTTTTCCGCTCAAACCAATTTTAAATAATTTTCGTAATTGAAGATTCGTGTGAAAATATATGATTCACATTATGTATTGAACCATTGAAAAAGCTAGAAATACGACGCGAGAAATTAATCCTTATATTATCTTAAAATTGTAACAAAAAGGTAAGAGAGAGAGAGATCAGTTTTTTAGTATTTCTACATTTATATTTTTCATATTTTCTTCTAGATAAGCTGAAGGATTGAATACTATAGTTAGTAAGATCGGAAATCAAGACATTGAACTCTGATAAAAATCAGTTATTAAGATTCAAAAACTTGAACAATGGCTGAATAGAATTTAGTTCTCAAATATATTTAGTACGCTTTTTTGAATTATGGACAATAATACAAATAACTCTAATTTTCGATTTTGTATTGTTACATAAAACTGGAGATCTATTATAGTGGCGCAACTCAGTGGCGAAACTGTCCATGAGGGAGGGCCACGACCTACTGTGCCCAACTCAGTATATGTGACCTTGGGCCCTGAGGTGCAAGAGCAGATTAGGTGGTCTATCTGACGCGAAACCCCCAGTGTTAAGTTCTCAAGCAAGCTTGGTACTCATTTATTGACCCATTGAAGGGATGAAAGGCTGAATCAACCTTGCCCATCCCGGGGTTTGAACCTTGGACCTGTGGTGTGGAAGCGCGATGCACTAAACACTCAGCCACTGGACTTCGAAAATTTAGCAACAAAAAAAAATATTACAAATGGCATTTCTTGTGAATATTTTTTTATTTTGCATTTCCATTGGTTAAAAACTTTGAATGCCTTAAATCAATTTGTTAACTCTGAAACCACGGGCAATTTTTTTTTTTTTTTTTTTTTTTTATTTTTGCATAAGGTATTGGAATGTTTTATTGATTATTTGTAATATTTATAAGGATTGTATTAATAATTTACAACTCGGCCGTATCGCGACCCACACATTTAAACGCATTTAAATTGCTTGAGTTGGAGGGTTAAATGCTTCTAGCTGTCTGCTATATATTTAGAACAGCTTCGTAATTTGTCAGAAGCACCTCATTCTCCAAGAGAACATAAGGAGCCATGACTTTCGTCAAACGTTTCAATGAAACAGTATTTGTGCAGAATTACCATTCGAGGCAACATGAATATGCGCCATTTAATTCTACTCCATGACTCGCCTGTTAGTTCTACCAACAACGCTTTCATGCAACAAAACTCTGAAAAATCGCAGTCACCTTACTTCCCAAGTACTCGTAATAAAATTTCCTTTACCAATATTTTGCTTAAATTAGTAACTCATCGAGACAACACACACTGTTTTTCAGCATTTATAAGTTTATTTTAACAAGTTCATTAGACACATGGTTGACTTTTTCATTACTTTAATTTTAATGTGCAAGCGTTTTCTGACTGAACCGTCTTGAAACATTTTTTATAATAGTTGAGAAGAACCAATATTTTCAACGGCCTGCGTTTTATTTCACATCTGTGTGTGCTTGCGCGGAGTATTTTCATTTCAGCAAATGATGTATTCACCAAGTGCTGCTGCTAGAAATCAATAATGTATGAAGCGGTGGCTTTATTTTCTTTTTTAAATAATTGCCTCAGTTGAGATAGGTTTGGAGTAAAACTGCAATCATTTGGAGAAAATGGCTACAGTAGCCGATGTTCCTGTCCTGTCGTGTGGACAAATGGAAGTCTGTTGGACTCGCGCTGTGGCTAACTTAAGCAACTGTTTCCTGGGGAATATAAGAAAAAATACTTTCATTCAACGACATCTTAAATATTAAAAATGTTTCAATAATGTGAATTTGGAAAGTTTTAATTAACGAAATCCTTAAAAAAAATGTTCTCTAAAAGTTTGGAAAATGATTCAAATAAGAAAATTTGAAACAACTTTTGATGCTTAATTTTTTTTTAAATAATCGTGATTCGCTTAAATTAAATATATATATTCTTAATTTAATTACAATATTTAATTATTTGCTACAATGAATAAATATAAACACAAAGCAATACCTAACCTATATTTCCTTAATCTCAGCTCTAAGAAAATGTTTTATTAAATGTAATAATTTTTTTTAAATTAAACATTCAAGTAGTAAAATAATGATTATACAAGCTGGTATACCCGTTCTTCGCCCGGGTGAATTGAAAAATTAAACACAATACAGATTGAAAAATAAACAAATTTTTAACGAGTTAATTTTACGTGAATTGCAAATTTAAAAAAAAGCTTTTTGCATATCCACAATTTGATAACTGAAAATCGCCCAGAAATATTGCTAGAGACTCAAAATGTTATTTAAAAATGTCGCAACATAATCATGATAGGGGAGGATCTATCATGTATAAGTCTGATCAGATAATTTATACTTGCGTTTATCGAAAAGAATGTTGACATGAATTCTAATCAAACCATTTTATTCCATTTATTTGTCAAATGAAATCCATTTATGCTAGACTAGACATAATACTAAACAAATATGGAATGGTTGATAAATATTCAAAAAATGTTTTTCCTTTAGATTAATAAAGTATAAGCCTCAAATTACCCACGTGAAAAAGAAAAAATCCAAAAGCTTAGATGCTCCACGAGAGTTTATGAAATGTGTCCCGAACCTGCTGCAACTGATAGACACCCACGCAAGGATTGACATGGATGCCAAGTTAATGATTGGTGATATCTTGAACCAGATGTGCAAGCAAGTGGTCGCTAAGACCCACGAGCTGGCCCTTGCAAACAAGACCGCTATTCTCGGATCCCAGGACGTCATTAGCGCAGTTTACGCGTGCATGGGCCCGAACCTGGCTAAACACGCCATCGCAGAGGGGGCCCGGAACGCCCTTCTCTTCATCAACAACACCACCAAGTACAAGGCGGAAGATTTTGCGTTCAGAGTTCAGCGACAGGAACTTCGACAGGATCCGGCAGTAGGGAACATAATAGGTGAAATAACTGAACAGCAAAATAATAACAAGTAGTACTTTTTTGAAATTTTTAACAAAGAATAAACGTCTTTTGAAATTTTTGGGGGTATAATATCTGAATGGAAGTATAAGCTCTTTTTTATTACAAACTTATTTATTTATTGTGACTTTAATTGAAATAATTAAAATTTCACATAACAATTAGAAAACATTTATGATCAACTCTTTAACCCGTTCAGGACCACGATCACTTCAGGGAACACGGTATCATATGTGAGATTGTATTTCGCCAGTTCTGAGGTCCGTGTGTGATCATACCGTGTAATCTTAATTTGGAACTTATGTAGTTTGGAATGATTATAAACTATAAACTCTTTGGCGTATTTTATTACAGTAATAATTTTATATGAATTTTTAAACGGACTTAACAGGGAAAATCGCCTGGTCCTGAACGTGTTAATAAAGAATCGATTTTTCAATCAGTCCATGAAAAGACCACGTCAAAGGACAACATTCAAAATATTGGAAGTTTCTGCCCATTTGATTCCACTTGACCTCAAAATAAAGGTTTGGAAGTTTAAAAAGAGGTAGCAACATTCACACCTGATTAGAATTAAAGGAGAAGGTGTTTATATCTCAAATAGATTGCTGAATGTTTCCTAATCTGTGACACACGTTCTCTAAGGGTACACAAAGGACTCATTTGTGGCATTAAAAAAGAAAATAATCACTGAAGGAGGAGAGGAGATTGTACTGTCTCTGAAGGGAATTTTTCCAGACCGGCCGGTGAATTTTGCATGAAATGGATGTCTCCTCTTTTCGAATAGGATTGGATTTAGGCCAGTGCTTCTCAAACTTTCAATATTTGCGACCCAATATTCAATCGTAATTTTCATCGCCCCCCCCCCCCCTTCCTTACAATAACAATATATTGTGAATTCAACAATACTATACTTTGACGCTAAAACTACAATACGACTTTAACCTATTTCGTGCCACCGACGTATATGAACGCCTCACTCAACCAAAGCGATAATTGCCCCAGACGTACAAAATACGTATTTTCAAAGTACGATATTTTCTATGCATTGCTATCCATAAAATTATTTCAAAGGTTTTGGATTGCAGTAAAAGGACCTTGACAGTATTTGTGAAGTATTTAATTTTTTCAGAGAGGATTTTTGCTTATTTATTCCTTTTCTCCCCCCCCCCCTCAAAACGGGGGCATTGGGGAGTGAATCGAATAACTTTTTATCGGCATTTAAGGGATTAATTATAAACCATACAAATTATCAAGGTAATTGTTAATTTTTGTACACAGTTTTATATAAGACAAGCCCAAGGGGTCACTACTAATTATTGAAGTTGTTTTTATAGTATTGTTAAGTTAATTATAAAATACATTGTGCAGTACTGATACATTTATAAGTTGTTGTTTTTATATCAGTGCAAATGTGTGTATTTTATTAAGTCAGAATGTATTTTGTTGTTTACTTCCAGTAAATTAATAATTTTTTAAAAATAATCTTTTGCTTACGACTTTTCAATATGCTCGCGCCCTCCTAGAGGGGCACGCCCCACAGTTTGAGAAACGCTGATTTAGGCTATGACAACATGGGCTGACATCTAAGGTGATAAATTGTAGAGGGGACAGGCAGTATCTTTTATTCATTTTAACATTTTATGTATGTAATTAGAAACTGGATATTTGGTGACAAGGCCAAGAATTACTTTGGCTACTGATAGCTATTTGCAATTGTCGAATTTCGTTGAGATGACATGGTAGTTTTCATTTCTTTCTAGTCTCAAAAAGAGTCAACCCGGAACAACTTGCGAAGAGTGTCAGCAACAGAATTGGGCAAAGAATAAACAGGATCCGATACAATATTTTCGTGAAGGGGGGGAGTAATTAACTTTTTATTTTGTGATTGTTGGTTCTTTTTTTTTTTTTTTCAAATGAAGTTTCACCAGCTACCAGGCACAATAAAGTCACTAATTCTTTGGTTAAAGATTTATTCCAAAGACAGCCACACACACAACACAAAACAACATAAAAACAAAACTAACTACGATACATTTAATTTTAATTTGTTAACACAATTTTGTTTCTATGCTCGCCAACGTAACCGCCATCCTCCCCAGCCATGTTGTTTCCCCCTCTCTCTCCTCCTCTGTCTGATTTCGATAGCCACGCCACCTATGAAGTTTTTAAATGCCAGGCCAATCTTACAGGGGTTAAGTATAAGAATAATAAATACAATTTCGAATTATAGAGAGTAATATACTAATGATAAACATTTTGTTGTACAATTGCTATAATATGCGAAAATGGATATGGTATGATTATAAACTTATATTACCTAAAAAAATAGGTAAATTAATGTAAAAAAATGATATAAAATTTAAGTTTATTCTTTTTATTTTGTATCAAAGATTAACCAATCATATCTTCACAATTTATCTCCTTGGCCAACTCTTATTCAATGGATAAAATTTCCAAGGAAGAAAATGGATGTTTATTGATGCTTCATCTTAAAAAAAAAAACTTATTTACAATATCGAAAGAAAAAAGTGCTCTGACGGAATGGTATTTAATATACACAGTGTAATTTTTTGAGGCACATTTTTAATTTAATTCAGATAAGTTTCTTTTTAGTAAACATTGTACAATTTATAAAATTCTGATCCTGACATACAATTCTTAGCAAAATATTTTAAGATTTTCTAGTAAATCAATGCATTCGGTACAATTACATTTTATTAATATTTATAAATTTATGCTTATTTTCTAATACTTATTTTTTCCAAAAAAGGTATTTCCTTTTTATATCGCTACATATAAATCAGAAATATGTCGGTATACAGTATGCCCACTAAAGTCCCTTTTCACCCTTTTAACTTTGAAACGGCTGCTATCATATTCATAAAAGGTAAAATAAAGTAGTCATGCGTCACTAAATACAACCACCTGCAGCGCCACCTGGTGAAAAAATGCGGAGTTAGCATTTCTTTCTCAAAAATGGAACGAGATAGAAAATAAAGGGATTTATAAAGTTGTAGAGTATTGTCGATTTAGTATGAAAAGACACCTTGTTGACATTAATGCAAAGAATAGAATGGTTAAACATCGCATTTGTTTTTCGTGATCTCCTACATTGTAGCGTGAGAAAAGCGATCTGCAAAAGGAAAGGAAAAAAAACTAGTTGTAATAATATACTTTTATTTGAGATGTTCAAACTTCTACCCTTCAACTGCAATGCACATTTGGACCCTCGTTTTAATGTCATGTTGCGCACGTTGGAACATAAAGCGTGACACGTTGGCTCAAAAGCGTCCGTAATTAATTCTTTAAGGTTTGGCAATGTGCTTCAGGTATCCCCACATAAAAAAGTGCAATGGAGCCAGATCCGGCGAATGTGGAAGCCAATCTTCTAAGCCACCCTTCCCAATCATTGGGCTAACAGGACGATACGCCCGCTCCCAAGGCATCTCCAGTAAAGCAGTACCACATCGGGAACCAAATACAGCTGACAGTGAGGACATTGAACATCTCAAATAAAGGGGGGTTTTTTTTCCTTTATTTTATTGTTTTTCTCACGTCACAATGTAGGAAATCACGAAAAAACATACGTGTGGTTTAACCGTTCTATTCCTTGATGTCCACAAGGTGTCTTTTTGTATTAAATCTCGACAATTCTCTACAACAGTGTTTCTCAAACTTTCAATATTTCTGACCCAATATTCAATCATAATTTTCACCCCCCTCCCCATACAGAATACCCATACAAGAACAATATATTAAATACTATACTTTGACGCTAAAGCTGCGATACGACTTTCACCCCTTAAGTACCATCAGCGTATATAAACGTCTCGCTCAGGCAAAGTGTTAATTGCCCCAGACGTATATATACAAGTATGATCTTTTCTGACCACTGTTATCCATAAAATTATTCCGAAGGCTTTTGACTGCAATAAAAACACCTTGACGGTATTTGCGAAGGATTTTTTAATTTCAAAGGTTTTGGTTATTTATGCCTTTTCCCCCCCCCCCCCTCTAATGCATCACATTTTCGCCCCTACGTGGAAAATCGTGGCGTTGGGGAGCGAATAGCGTAATTTTTAATCGGCAGTTTTGCGATTAATTATAAACCGTACAAATTATCAAGATAAGTGTTAATTTTTGTATATAATTTTAGGTATGACAAGCCCATGGAGTGACTGGTAATTATTAAACTTGTTCTTAACTTGGCATTGTTAAATTAATTTTCAAATACAATGTGCAATACTGATACATTATAGCAGTGTAAATGTGTATTTTATTTTTTAATCATGTCAGAATGTATTTTGTTTGCTTACTTTCAGTAAATTAATAGTAAATTAAATTTTTTTTTTCGACTTTTCAATATGCTCGTAAAATAATCGCGTCCTCCTAGGGCGGGGTGCTCCACAGTTTGAGAAACGCTACTCTACAACTTTGTAAATCGCTTTTTTTCCTATCTCGTTCCGTTTTTGAGAATTCTGTTTCCGTAGAAATACTTTCCAACAGTGCCATCTGTGGGTCCTTTTTCGCTCTTTCTTAGGTTTCAATGAATCCCCATGTCATTTCAAGTGCCAATTTGTACCTCTCTAATTACATTATTCCGTGACTTATTGAATTTTAAACTGTTAACGAGCTTTTAGGTTTTCCAGTATATATACTCATCTCCAAAATGTAAAGTACAGTCTGTTTTCCATTTATTTTGAAAATAAATGGACGTAGAAGGAAGAAATTTAGAGAAAATGGGCTTGAATAATTTTTATTGAATTCAACAAAGAAATGTGCATAAGTTTTATACAAACGGGACTTACAATAACAAAAAAGGAATCCCCGCAAAAAAAGTTCATTTTTGACGAAAACAGTATGCCACAGTTTCATACTAAGTACGTCATGAAAACGTTACAGAAATGGTTTCTAAAAAGAAATATGTTTAACCCTAACACAGTGCTTCTCAAATTTTCAATACTGGCGACCCACTTTTCAATCATAATTTTTATCGCGACCCCTCCCTTAAACAATAATAAAGTATTGAATGCAATAATAATGCACTTTGACGCTAAAGCTACAATACGATCTTAATTATAAACCGTACGAATTAATAAGATAAGTATCTTAAATTTTTTGATGTGACTTTTAAGTAATATATGTTTTATTTTTCTTTCTCAAATTTTTAAATTGGAACAATTGCAAAATGCGGTGGCTGCTTTGAAGACAAAATATAGATCTCAGCCAAATATAGAAAAAGTACTCAGAGTGTCAATTTCTAATCGTAAACCCTCCTTTGAAAAATTTGCCTCTGCAAGACAAGCCCATGGAAGTCGCTAATACTTATTAAACTTGTTCTTTATTTATTAATACTAAATTAGTTATAAAACACCTTGTACAGCACTGATACATTAAAAGTATACTGTCTGAAGTACCCGCTCCTTGCACATGAGTTCATTTCTTAAAAAACTAAAACATTCTTGATGTAATAGCTGAATTGTCAGGAGAGTAAACTCAAATGCGCGACAATGTTTACGAAAATGTAAAATGATATTTTAAAATGAATGTTCATATTATAATTAGTTTTAAGCAAACTGTAATTTTAAGCCTCACAGAATTAGCATTTACAATTAATGTTAAATAATGAAAAATAATATATAAAATTACAATGAAGAATAATTGTGTTATCTTTAATATTTAAAGAGAGAAGACTTCAAATTGTTTTATCCCGGGAGCAGGCACACACTCGATACTCACGTTAATGGTCACATGGGGTGATTGAGTCACCCCAATCCTTTTTTTCTTTACGATTATTTTTATTTTTCACGATACAAATCGTTATTTCAGTGAATAATTTAATTAAGAGAATGTATACTTACCTACTTTCAAGGACTTTTCCATTTTTCTTTGGTAACAAATAAACAGTTTTGCCAGAATTAACGATTTCGTGATCTGTGTGCCTCGCACGACCACTTCCGGGTTAAAAAAGTGTATTCAATATAATAATATGGATGTTACTTCTAAAAAGAATTGTGTAAATCGTTTTTCATTGTGCTTTACATGTTTGAGAATACTCATAAAAATAAAACTTGGCCAAGTAATCCTTCCAAGTGCTCTCTGTGGTTTTCCAAATATCATAAAACTCTTTTACAAGAAACCCCCCTCCCTCACAAAAATGCATTATTTACAACTTCCCTAAATGAGAAACAAACACATGAGAGAGGGGTCATAACTAACTGGTACCAATAACTTAGAGGGCCAAGCAGATTATCAGCAAATATGTTCTGCTGCCTACACTTATAATGTACAGTATTTCAAAAACAATAACAGTGATGAATTTTTTATCTTCCTAAATTTTTTCGATTCTGGGTCTGGGTTTTGTTTTTTCTCTGAATGAGTAGTATTTTAGGATTAAAAAGAAAACGTAATAAGAAAATCTCTCATCATGGGATTACAGCAAATCAAATAAAAGTTTTTTTTTTTTTTTTTATTTTGTTATTGGATCAAAGATAGCTAATTAGGTATTGAAGAAGTTTTTATTTTTGATGACGTAATATCGCCAGATGATATATATAAATTATATCAGAGTAAAATTGCATTTTTTATTATGTCTGAAAGTATTTTGTTTTAATTCATTCCAGTAAATTAAATTTATTTTCGATATGCTCGCTCTCCCCTCGTAGGGTTATCGCGCCCCCCCCCCCCCAGGGGGTGAGCCACACAGTTTGAGAAACGCTGCCTTAACAGCAATTGATCAACGGTATCAACTTTCGATGCTATAAATTAAGTTGTCAGACATCGAAATCGGAAGTGAAGCTTAGACACAAAGTATAATTCTTGTTCTAAATCATTTAACGAGCTTGGAGATAGACGAAGCAGCAACATTTTTACAAAGGTAGTTCCAAACGTGCTCTATCGGTACGGAGATAAAACTGGTCATTCTATCCACTTTAAACTGGGATCCTCAAGGTAATTCTTAACAAGCAGTTAAGAATTACAGTGGTGAGAGAGCAAGCATTATTCTCTATCTGAATGGATTCATTGCCAATAGCAGTTGCATATGGATGGACATATTGATTCCGGCCCTAATTCCAGTATCTCATATCAGCCAGATTTCCCCCATGAAGTACATGCAGATCAGTGGGTATGTATCTACAATTATAAAAATTTAAGGCGCTCTTTTTATAAATTTAAAATTACAACAAAATGGACTTTAAAATTTTTTAAATGCATATTATTTCCTTTCAAAAGAACAAGGAAGGATAAGCATGTGAGAAATAGTCAAATGAGGATGGATAACTTAGTCTACAATTCCATATATACGTATGTTTTTCCATAGGTCTGGATTTCTCCGTTAGCAAAAAGGTTGCAGAATGAGCCACGTTGTACGTACTTTAACATTCACCGAAACTGGTTAACAATATTTTGGTTAGCCATATTATATAATTCTGAATTCTTCAAGTGATTGAGATAATTTTTTGATTCATCTTTATAAGAACGATTAATTTGGGGAAGACTGTTTTTGAGACCTGTGTTGAATTCGTTATCTGTTGTGATTTTGTAGTGTGACTTGGAAAATGATTTAACTGACCCCGCCACCTTTCGTCACGTAAATCTACTCTTCCATCGCAACCTTGATTGACAACAGGGCCCTGGAGGGCAGCGATATGGTTCGCGGTGTTCCGTCTCAGGGCCCCGAGGGACCCAAATCCACTTCCTCCGCCATGGAAGGAGAAAATGGGATTTCCTCCACTCTGTCACCTTGTTGAAGAAACGCGGTCGTGTTATTGAATGGAAATACCGCACACATTTTTCGAGGAAGAACGAAGGGAAGTTTCACCCCCGACTCTTATTTAGAAGCATGGACTTTTAAATATTTCCATGACTTAATTTCTGAAAGCTATGTTTATTTTGAAACTGTTTAAAATTGTAAATATCTGTAGTAATTTCTTCTCTCATATCTGTAAGTAAGTATAATCCTAAAGCAAGAAACCCATCTGCGGCTTCCTAGTTTATCATCATTGATATCTTCATTGGTAAATACATTCTAGGGAATCAAACCCAGTACCCGGAAAATAATAATAGTGGCTCATATACTATTACAATTGTATGTGAAATTGACATTGTGTGCTTCTCGCTTGAGTTTGTACGCTTATGTGATGCTCAAAGTCAGCTTACGTGCCTAATGCACTTAAGTAGCATCATTTGGGACGGAGAATGGAACTCGTAATCATGGGAGACAAAAGTAAAAGAAAGGGCCTGTAGACAAAATATCGAGGTTAATTTTAGTGACGGAAAATTCTATTTTGATCAATGTTTGGATTAACATAAATAATTACTAAGTTCTGTATTGGTAAATTTATTTACCCAACTGTTTCTTTTTAATATTACTTAAATAGCTAATTTTTTTACACCCTAACTCTTTTTCCGTAATATTTTGATGTAAATGATACACATGAAAATTTTTAGCGACTCAGAAAATATCCAAATATTGCAATTGTAACGTCGTCAGTAGTTAGAAAACAAGAAAATTTGTCACAGCCTCATTTTAAAATTAAAACAGTATTTAATAGTTTGATATGTTACTAGAAAGTCCAATAAATATGCCAAGCCGGGCGGACAGTCTTTTTTCACTGGAGGTCAATCCTTATTCCGAAAGGCACTCGACAATCCCTTGCTTTTCCGGGCTCCTCTCCAGTTTACTCCATGGTTCTTTGTTTCCATCCAGGGCTCCGTCCGTCTGACTCCAGGGCTCTATCCCTCTGTTTCCATCCAGGGCTCTCTCCAAATTTCTTCCTCTCCGTCCTCAAAATTAACCCCTTTTAAACACCAGGGGCGGGTCCACCACACGCCCCTCGTCTTCCCCATTGGCAGGCCAAAAAAAAAAGGTCTGCCCTCGTCCCCGGGCTACTTTCGTCTCCCATTTGCGCGGCAAACACAAACACATTCCTCGTCTGTCTGGAATCCAAGGTCGCCATAATTCTCATCCAACTTCTGAAACTTCCATTCATCTCACCACCTGGGCCTCATAACCCTATTCTCTAGGCACCGACTTTCATACAGGCTTCGCTTATACGTCACCTATTGTCACCGGCATTCTTAAGCCATTTTAAATTCCAGACCCGATGTCTGCGTTTGTCCGAGGCCAGTCAATACACAATGTCCCCATGGCCACCTGCTCTTGTCACCCAACGTCTGTTTGGGGCCATAAAACTTCGCTTGAATAGATGGGTGGGGTTCACCCCAATCGAAGACGTCACACAATGAACAAATGTGGTAGAGAGGCATACCTTGTAGAAGCCAAGGTTTTCTAATACAGCAGACGTATTTTCCACACTGATTACTGATATATGAAACATTCTGCAAAAATGTTATAGATTCGTTGGTTTAACTTAAAGAGATTTATGAAGAATGAATTCCCACATCACTCAGTTTATTTTTGTACCCTTGCATGGAAAGATATACTTCTCTTTTTGTCAAATTCCTTTTAATTGTTCACCAAATGACTAAATGTAACAAAGTGTTTTGTACCATTTTTTAATCTCATTCAATTTTAAATTCTTCTAGTTTTTAACCTTAGAGGAGGAAAAAAGGATTATATAGATAGATAGATTTATTTACCGTAAAATCCGGCGTATAACGTTCAATTTTAACACAAAAAATAGAATTTAAATTTACGGGTGCGCGTTATACACCGAGTATGAAAACGAGAGCTTTGAAAATAAAAAAAAGGGAGATGAGTTTAGAAAAAATTAATCTTCTACATATATTGAAACATTATTTAGTCAAAAGAAATGTCATTGATTATGAACTTTAAGGATTGTAATTCTAGAAGTATATCATTTTTTCTAAAGCTATAAAAGAGTACAAATGATTAGGACATTAACGGATGCACTTCACAATGAGCCTGACCGAAGAGGGCCCCCAATAGAAGGCGATGTTACACCAGCAAGCAGTAAGTGACATGAATTCTGTAGTGTCTTGCAATTTTACTGGCTGCCTTATTCAGAATAATGATCTACAATGATACAATAGTTCTCAGTTTTTTCTTGAACCAATCTATCCTCCAAAGGTATACAAAAGCAATGACAACATTAAAGAGAACAACTGCAATGTGTGTGGCCCACAAAAGAACAGCCGTAAGTTATCCTCTACTATTCCCAAACTAATATGAAATAGATTTGAATGTAAATTCCAACACTATTTTGCGTCTATTTTGATTAAAGTTATCTTAAAATATTTTATTCGCCGTTTGAATAAATATTTTTCATTTATTTTCTTTTTTTTTTTTTATCTCAAAAAACGTTCTCTACTTTTCTTTTAATTCTCATTGAAATATCGATAATTGATTATTAATTCTTCTAAATGGTTTATCTCCTTCTCATACGTTATTTTTTTCATACATTTTAAATACTTGCAAAATATTTTATATATATTCATACAGTTTTTTTTTTTTTTTTTTTTTTTTTTTTTTGTTTTTTTTTTTTTTTTTTTTTGTTGGTTTTTTCGGTTTTTTACTAAGTCGACTTTATTACGATTCTGATTACATATTAATCTCTGTGAAGATTTCCTTTCATTGTTTCTGGATATTGTACAAAATATGATCTCTTTGCAAATCTTTAGTATTTTTATTTTTGAAATGCGTATTTAATTCTTTTTATATTTATCAATCTCGTACATTAAGAAATATGAAATTCAAATGATTAATCTTTGATTTCATTGGATAGCTTTCAATGTTATACGGTAAACGTTGAGAAAAAAACTGAACCAAAATTAACATTATAGCTAGAGTTGCTTAAGTTCACTTATATATATAAGATTATAATTTTGAAACACATTCACTCATTTAATAATCATTTCCATGTCGAGTATTTTTTTTTTCTCAATCATCCAAATGAATGTTTTATTTTGTTAAAAGTAAGGAACTAATAATGATTTAATCTGTACAAATAAATAAAATTCAAGTGTCTGTAACTTAAAATTAACAGCTTTTTACTAAATACATTTAAAAGTATATACGGTACTTATATAAAAAAATCAAGTTTTTAAATTTTTGTCTGTCTCTTTGTTTTTTTCTGGCTAATCTCTGAAACGGCTGGACCGATTTTGACGGATCTTTCACTGGCAGATAGCTGATGTTGCAAGGAGTAACTAAGGCTATTTTTACTTTAGAAAAAAATTACCGTTCCTCGAATAAACTTTTGTGGCTACATTAGGATTTAGTCGAGCAAGTTGTGTAGAATTTGAAAACAAAATTAAAACCAATAAAATAGTGAACAATATCTGATTCAAATAGGGATTATTTATTTTATTAGCCTTTCGCTCTTAATATCACAAAGGTTTCCTGCCGCTCGGGCCCAGAACTCACGAGCCTTCTATCTCAACGATTTCTTGCAGTTAGATCAAACTTTTTGGTTTCATTAAGTTGCCACTCTTGATGAGTTCGACATTTCCCTTTTGATTTGTTTACTCACTTTGAATCTGCCAGCAGAATTTTAGTTAAGTAAGTTTATTCAAAACTAAATAACCTTATTTATCGTACTTTTAACATATATAATATAATATTTAATTGTATAATATTTATATTACGTAATATTTATTTTGAAATCGAAGAATAACAGTTTCTCGAGTCACAAGGTATCTTTTATTTTTCTACCGTTCCGTTTTTCTTAATTCAAATTGTTTCATAACATTTTCACTGTTTTCTAGAAATGAGACCTTTAACCCTTTCAGGAGCATGATCACACATACGTGATCAAAAACGTCTAAGGCCCAGAGTATCATATATATAATTGCACTTTCCCGTCTTTGAGGCCCATGATCACAACGGTGTGAGCTGAGTTTGGAACGTTTTAATAGTAGTTTTCACAAGGTGTTTAAAGTCAATTTTTTTTTTCAAATAATGATTCACAAAACTTTGAATTTCAATACGTGCTCTCGACTCCAAATTTTTTAAAATTATATCCGGGATATTGATGAATGTAAACAACGGCACGTGTTGAGATTTTGCGAGAATCGGGTTCCTGATTTGTTGCGCTCTGGATTTCTGTTTATATTTTGGAAAAATATGGAAAGCTTATTAGTTTATTGGGCATCAGACGTTCATAATAAGTGTTTCAGTATTTATTTTATTTATGGTTTGTATTTACAACAATAAGTTTAATATTCAAAGACATTTAAAAAGCCTTTCTTCATGGAACAAACGCGATGACTCATTTTCAACAAAAAATAATAATTTGTTGAAGTGATAACTTCTTTAGGCGCGTTTTGTGGGAGAGTGAACTTGAATGATGAGTTTTAAAAAGCAAAGCATTGTTTCGCTCGGGTTTGTATTGCTCGTAACAGTGGTAACAGTACTACTGAATGTTATAACAATACTACTCGTAACAATACTACTGAATCATTTGGGTTTAATGAGTCATGTATCGGAGAAATTTGTGCAGCGAAATGTAAAGCAGAAAATGGACAAAAAATTCTAATGGTTACTAATTATATTTCACCTAATCAAAATGTAGAGAAAATTATTGAATTCATTAACAAAAATTTAGTTGCATACACTGTGAAGCCGAATCAACTCTTCTGAACAAATTGCCTATTATTTTAAGTGAGGATTTTAATGGAGATTTTTCAAAAGACAAATCAAAGCCTTTAATAGATTTTTTACAATCAAAATTCAATTTAATTATGTCAAATGATCCAAATGAAAGCACGACAAAGTACGGAACAACGTTCGACAAAGTTTTTTTAGATATTAAATAATTTTGAATTTAAAGTATTTATAACCTATTTCAGCTATATCATAAACCTATTGTTTCCTTCTTAGAATACAATTAATTCACAAATGTGATTGTATATTTCGCACAAAATATTACTTTATAAGAACAGACATATGAATAAATAATTTTATCTGTGTGTGTGTGACAATACTTATACCCCCTTGTTTTTTATTCACTTAACTAATCCTTGAAATAACATTACAAAATTTGAAGTTGTGACTTCTATTGTGTGGTCATAAGCACACGTGCTCTTTTTTTTTTTACTGATTCACTTTTAATTCTGTAAGAACGAACGATTCTTTTTTTCGTTGCTATCGCAACCAGAGTTGATATAACCATAAGTACAACACATAATACTATTGTGATTCTAATTTAATACACACTTTTTTGTTAAATTTCCCACGTGGACGAAGTCGCGGGTAACAAGCTAGTTATCATATAAATTCGAAATTTTCTGGCGTAATAATGTGACAAAAGATCTAAATTCACTGTTAAAAAGTTATGCAAGAAAACGGGATAGTTTCTTTGTCATTATCTCGCATTGAATTCATTAATCACGTAAGAAACAGTTGCACCACTATTATTACATACTTTTTGCGTGCTTCTTTTTTGAAATAATCGTAGCTTGTTAAAGTAACATTTCCAACAGTCGTAACTTTGCTTACGCGTTTGTTTTTGCCATTCAATGGAGTAGTTAGAGTAATTGCTCGATGTTATTGAGGAATCGGATTTTAAATCGGATTTTCTTAACCACACACACAGTTAGTTGTTCTTTAATTATTAGATCAATATCTTTGTTAGTTACAAAATACAGGAGCCAGCAAATCAACATATTGGTTTCAGATATATTCTGTTTATTTACAAGAACATACACTATACAAAAATTCTTTTGGCATAAAAAAAAACCGCCCTGTACACAAAGCAATTTGTCTTGTGTGTGGTAATTACGGTTTCCCGTATCATCAAAAGATATAAAAACCCATTCGTCTTTCTGTATCAAATGTGCATAACAATGGCTTCTATCTGTAAAGATATCGATTTTCGAAACGATATTTGTTGTTCACACTCTTATTTATTCAGTGGCACTACATTAATTCGCAGCAAAATGTTCAGTAAAGATTTAGAAAAACGTAGCGGATCATTATCAAGATTTAATGGTTTAAATACGCCATCGTAAATGAAAAGAGCATTATTTGAAAGCAGTGGTTTTGAAGTTGTTTACCATTGTCTACATCTATATACCTTAAAAATTAATAAAACAGGTCTGGATAGGAATTCTAAAAACTTAGTTACGAAATAGTTTATGAGTTTAAATTCGAATCTTAAACCTTTTTTCCCTAAAAGAATTACTATAAGCTTAGGCTGATCTCATCCGAGATTCAATATTTTTTTAGAAAGCTCTTAGATCTAAAAGACCTAAGTGAAAAGGCACTAAATTCGACATGAAGCCTCAGTTTGCATGGAGTAATAGCAGAAACCAAAAAAGTCCTACTGCATTTTCTGAATTTAAATTCATCACTCTATTCCTCAGACTATCCGGAATCTCGATTTCAACTTTACAACAACCAAGTTCTCCGTGGTCCATCATATCTACCGGACTTTCAGCCTCCGTTTGGGTTATTTCTTTCTCTTTTATAGCGTCTGAAATTTTGTTTTGTGGAGCTACAAATTACGTAGAAACATCGGTAGTAACTTTTAATATTTTCGTTTTAGTATCCTCTTGCGTTTTATGGGTTATTGTGCAAAGAAGAAGTCGCCAATTTGTACAACTTTTAGAAGATATAGCTGATACGCATGCATGTGTATCCAAGAAGTGGAATTTAAATTTACGTAAAATTATAATCGTACTTTTCGCTTATATCTGCTTTATACCTTTTGTGACGTCTCTTCCCAGTTTGATTACTGTTCAAGAAGACAGTTTAAGGTTCTATCTTCACTGTTACCTCTATGGCACCGAACTGACGGGTCTCGGCAATTTTGGAAAGATAACGTTGCTCTTCACATTTCTCACTGTGGAAAATTTTCTTCACTTTTTCTTCCCGAATGTTGTGGTTGTTTTGATATTTTTCCTGTGTGAATGCCAGAATCAGATGGTTGCGTCTTATTCGGAAAAATTGCCAAGGAGATTAATGGCTGATAAAAATAATACCAATGTCGACAAAATGGTGCAGTTGTATGCAAAACTTCGGAAGGATTTTGTTAATCTTCGAGATCTTACATCGCTTCCGATCTCATTGATCCTTACCCAAAAAATTCTGTCACTTTTCTTCTCCCTCACAGTTTTGCTCTCCAAGAACACTAAAAGTATTTTTGTGGAGATCATTGAATCGACTTGCTATATTGCAAATGCTATTTTGGGTTTGATTCTCGTCATCCTGTCCGCTTCAAAGATTCGGGAAACTCACAGTAAGATTCGAGAGCAGTGCCTGGATGCATCTCTGAGGCTTCCACGCGATTCGAAGAGTCTCGAACTACTGTACTTGCTGAAATCCTTTGTGGAACGGGAAGATTTGACAATGACGGCTGCTGGTATCGTGCTGTTAAAGCGAAGCTTGTTTATAAAATTAGGAGCTTCGATGATAACTTATGGAGTCATTATTGTTCAATTGGACAGCGCTAAAAAGGATTGAAAATAAAAAGGTTTCGCTTTTCTACACCAAGGGTGTCAAACTCAAAGCCTAGCTTGGGCCAAACAAATAAGATTTAACTTTACGTGGGCCGCAAAACAATCAATATTCATAGACACGTAAGTTTATTTCGAATAATACTTTATAATAAAATAATAATGTGTACATCCTGACATCTCTTCTCTGCTACTATCTCTCCTATTTTGATATTTTATTATATATTGTGTACGGGCCGGGCCTCAAAAATGTTCGTTGTTGGCCGCATGTGGTCCGAGGGTTTTACACCCCTGTTCTACACCATTGTCTTTATATTGTGGCAACTTATTAGACTCTTTTTAAACTTCTGTTTTTCACACACACAAGTATATTAATATTCTCTCTAAAACTTTCCCCTCAGGGGGCTCACCTTCTTTAGGTGGGTACGGGTGTCACAATCCCGAGGTACCCTAGTGATATTTTCCCAAGGGGTTTATTATCTTTGGTAAACACGGGTGTCACGACCCCGGGGTACCCCAGTGATCCTTCCCTATTTTCGACCCTCCATCTTGTCATCCAATTTCTCCTTTTCCCGTCCAGACCACAGACCTATGAATGTTTGGCGCAGTATAGCCAAAACTGGCTCTTGCGCCATATAAAACACCAAACTCATCATCATCATCGTCTCTCTAAAATTTTCTATTATCACTGTCTTCTAGATTTTTCTCAGATTCAGTTGTCATTTTTCTCATAATGACTATTTAAATTTGACATTTTCACCAGTTAAAAATTAGCCCACTCATTAAATTCTTTATCTTTTGGGTCCCATCTTTAGTTTTTAAATGAACCATGAATCAAAAAACCAGGTTAAGTTCAAACTTATGATTGTATCTTAAAACATTGGAAACTAAATTTCCACATCCTACCGATGACATTCAATTACACAACTATCAGCGTCCTCCATTTCAGCTTTTTTTTCTTCTCCAAATTTTCCCATGGCCGTCACTTCTATAAATATGTTATATTTACTCTCTCACACACACATGCGTAAATAATACACTTTTCCAAAAACTTCGTCTTTCTGAAGATATTTTTCTGTAAAATATAATCTTTTCTGACGATTTGATTGAGCTGATTAAGAGGTTTTCTTCGTGGAAACTTGCGATTATATAGCATTTTGACCGGATTATTCTACGGACTGTCTCGGCATTCCTATTTCTGTTGCTATGGGTCACAAAATGTTTTGTCAGCTTTGGAACCGATCATCGTGCATTTTTCTTGACTTCTTTTACGATGGAGCAACCTTTTAGGACACTGAAAAATCCTGAGCCTATCCACTTTGTAGCTTGTTAAAGGAGTGACCTCTTGAATTATATAACTTGTATAATAACTCTTTCAATACTTTCACACGATTTTTTGGGGTTATTTTTCAGACTTCACCTAAGTTTTGTAATTGTTTCGTAAACGCTCATTCATTTTTTTTTTTTTTTTTTCAAATTTAGAGGCATTTCCATTCCGCTAGATATCCCATGTGAAAATTTTTCAGGAACCACTGACAAACAAACCGAACAATCAAATCTCATTACATACGATTCTGTGTATAGGACTTCCACTTAACAGCAAGATCGAAATCGCATGATCCTGTGGATGTGTACTGATTTTTGTGACGTTTGATAACAACCTTTTTGCATGTTTCTCTAGAGTAGAGTAGGCTTAAATTTGATTTGCCATCAAATATTGTTGCATTCAACATTCTTTTATACTTAGAAGAGATAAGTTATATCTAAGATTTATGCTTTCGTATATATAGTTACTTTTCGTTGGGTGTATTCAGACTTTTGTGACTGGCTGTATATAAAGAGAAAATGGAATGAAAAATGAAATTTTTAAAGATACGTTTCCTCTCAATTAAACTGTATCATTTCCTTGAAAATCCCCCTCCCACACACAAACAAAGCTTCAGTTTTACTTTAATAAATATACAGATGGAATTGAATCCCAAGAAGTTATTACAGAAATATAATTTATCAGGATTCCTTTACTTTCTAATGGTGTAGAAACATGTGCGACACAAAGGTTTGCTATGGCCAAATACATTTCGTATTTTTGAACCACTCCTCTCTTCCTTTTCCCACTAATGTGAGCCTCAACTCTGATTTTAAATGCATCACATTTCTACACGAGGAGTTTAAGTGGAATCAGGGCTCAAAAACACAGTTCGACTGCCAAGCACGAGTTCGATACCATGACTATTCGGTTACCACCCACCAATCGTGTCATCTTCTACTATTGACACAACAGCCCTGGGTGGACCAAGGTTTTTTTCAAGAACCTTTTTCCATTCCGATCTCCACTTAGCGACAGTTCTCCAATTAATTCAATAGTATCATCACAACGTAATAAATTGCAGATATGAATAGTTAAATTTTAGAGACAGACTCTGTTGGAGAAGCCAGTGTCACAAAGGCTTTCTTTTATGCAACGTGAACATGCACTACCATTTCTGATTTAGTGTCTTTGGAATTCTACCTACTCTGATCGTGAAGATGTGTGACATCTAAATTTTGGTAACACTGGAATGTTTTTGTAAAAGATCATTGTACCATGTTCTAGGGTGGGGTCTGGAGATTATAAACAATAGAAACTGCGCGATGAAGCATAACTTTAACACGGAGTATGTATCCCAAGTTCACAGAAGAAAATAAATAAAAATAATTAACCATAGGTACTTTTAGAGAAATTTAGGTTTGAGAGCTAAAACTACGCTTTTAGATCCTTGGTTTGCATCTCTTTCGAATCATAATGATGGTGTTTCACAAGAAAAACTATTCTGGAAATATATGAAGAAAACTTGAATAAAACCTCTCCGGCTGTAGTCAAACAAATGGTTACATTTAATTATAAATTTCAATTTCCTTTTAAATTCCTTAGTAGACCACCCAAACTTTTAAAGAACACCTAAAATGTATTGTTTATGAAATACTTTTTATTAATAAAAATTCAAGAGAAATGTTTCAGTTTTTGTTATATTTTTTTTTTGTGTGTGACCCATTTCTTATGCGAGAGTATGTTTATGATCATCGCACTCGTAAGGCCAAGCGAGAGCTATTGGGAACAGACCTCGTGCTTTTGAACATCGATCAAATGTCGAGAAACAATATATACGAGAGTATATAGGCACTCCACTCGCCTAACTTCCACACAACTGAAACGTGAGAATTTTGACCCTTGTTAGATCTAATTTCCATCAGTCCTCTACACAGTGGACTCAACCCGCGACTATCACGAATTCGTGACCTTGACCACAAGGTTACTGAGGCCACTTCTGGGAGAGAAAGGGAATTCGGTAAAAAGAAAATGTCTAGTCTCAATTGATTGAATATTAACGTCGCACTGTTCAGCTACACGAGGGCTTTTGGCGACGGACCACGTAATTTTGAACCATGGTCAAGTGACGTGGACGACACCTGAGATGGCACCCCCCTCTCCTAACTACCACACCACACCAACGGGAGGACATTTCAGCTCTCGACAGATTTAACGTGCATCGCTGCCCTACACGGCGGGTCTTTAGTGGTACTGGGCTCGAACTCGTGACAAGGCAAGCCACGATCCGATACCTATACCACTCGGCTACCGCGGCCACATCTAGTCTCAAAGAGGAGTCAATCCGACAAAAGGTTAATGCATGAAATGTCGTCAAAAATCAAAGTGAAAGGCAAAGAAGTAAATGGAGAATTTTATTGCCAAATTCGGAAATTCCTTTGGGTTTGTACACGTCGTGTGTTATCATATTTCCGACATTTAACTTGATATTACCAAGGGAGCTGAAAAATCAATACTAAAAGTTTATTTTTTCAGGAATTTTCTACACATTTATTCTAAAGTTTTTGTCAGTGCATTGCATCAAGCGGCGAATTCCCCAAAGGGCAAAAACGTTTTACAAATATTTAACATTGCAATACTTCCATAACCATTCATCATCCACTTTATAGTTACATATAGTCCTTTATGATAAAGTTACTTTGTATTACATAAATAATTGCCGCTATTGTCATTTTAGACGATGTCGAAACAGGAGCTGTATCGTCCGAATCTGCATCAATATTTTTTGAGTTATAAACAAACTACAAAATATTTTTGTCTGCGGGGTGTACACACATTATCATCATCTACTGCAATGAATTACTCCGATATTGCAATAGGACAGGCTGGGTTTTCCGTATATTGTTCATTTCCAGAAGAGAAATCTTTTCGAATGCATGAAAATACATAGAAATTTGTTGGGGCCATTGTATTACTTCGTGTTAAGCGTTTTCGAGTTCAACGCGTATGCTGTATACTATGTTTTTAAAAGGGTTACATAGTCACTTTACTATGCAAAAGTAAGGTGAGGCTTACTTTTGCATAGGGGCCCAGGGCTTTAATACATCACTGTTTGTAATATAACATTACCAGGGCGTGAATGAAACAGTTGATAAACGCTAATCTAGACATTAGATCACGAAGAGAAAAAAAGGATAAAGTATTGATGCAACAAAAAGAAGAGTCAAAAGAACAGCAAGATCGTCATCTCGGGAGTGCATTACCCAAGTTTATCTACGATAGTAAACCCTATAAGACAGATTTCTCGGAGAGTATATCTTGAATTTGTAAAGAAAGTAGATCCCAGAGAGTCTGAAGAGATTCCCCAGTTTATTCCTACATGCCCCCTCCCCTTCCACACACGAGAGAATTACCAACTTTCCTTCCTCAAAGCAGATCACACATTCAAAATGGTACTTCTGTATAAAAACATTGCAACAACGAAATGAAAAAAATTTGACAATATTCGTTTTGTTAAAATATAACAGAAGTTTAAATTTATATACTTACGGGTTGCTGTCTGGAAAATACTTTCTTGTGACATGACTCAAAAATTTGAATAATTCAATCAAGCTAAATCCTTGAATTCTAATATTCAAATGAAATAATGAGGGAAAAAATTAACTTAAAAAGCAGTACTTTTTTGTTACATCCAATGCTTAAAAAAAAAATTTCAGATTCAAGAAATAGGGTACATCTAATTGCAAAACCTTTTGTACAAAATAAATAATAATATTTCAGATTTAAAAACTAACCCTTCCCTAAATTTGCAGGCCTCCAAAATTCCTTTCTTGCAGCGTGCAATTAATTTGATGTTAAGATAATTTTTTCTCAACATTCAAAAATTAAAACAACTGAAAACGCAAAGCTATTCCTCCATGTAGTTAGAATTAAGAAAATTGTTCATTATCATTATCATACAATTTCTCTTCACGGATTCTTCAAAAAGATTTTAAGATGAATTCAATGAAAGGGCAAAATTCAGTACGCTACAAGAGATTTTTTTTAATTTAGAGAAATCCCGACAGATGGCACCACAGGCCGAAATTCATTTATTTTGAAAAACAGAATCCCCCCCCCCCTCTCGCTATATGTACACAATCAAATTTGAAAACAAACTTTTTAGAAACATGCATATCTTATGGAGTTTCCACGAAAAATCAATTTTTGCATGAAATTACATTTGTAAGTTCAAACATTAACAATTTTCACAAATACTTTTTATTACATTTTGATCAATACGATTGAATAGAAGAATTTTTAAAATTCCTTCTCTTTAAGTACTGTTTCTACTAAGATAATTCAAAAACAATTATACAAAAATCATTTAAATTACCTATTATACTCAAAATGATTTTCTGAATTTAAAAAAAAAAACACTTTTGTAAAATTAACAAGCATATTAAATATTTATCACAAGAACAGTTTTCAGTACTAATTATCAAAGCATTTATATAGCATTATCCTTGCAAAACAGTTGTGCGTCAAGATTATACATCAATCTTTCAATGGCAATTCCATTTCCAAATATATGGAAAAAATTTAAATACATTAATATTTATTATTATTTTTTTTCCAAACATTAGTTACAAATTAATTATCTATTTATTTTGATATACTAAAATATTCTTTATTATGGTTTTAAAAAGATACATTTTTTAAAGAGTATAAGAATATTTTTGATACACATATATATTATTTTAACTTAATTTGAAGATTATTCTTCTCTTCAAGGAAAACCCCAAATTCTTTATCTTCAACCCAGAGTTATCTTCCTAAAATTTAACTGTTGTATTTTCAGCCCTAAAAAAAGGAAAATACATTTTATAACGATAATCAAATATCATTCTAACTTTATCCAGTTTCAAATTGCCATTCTTTTTAAAATAAATGCATTTTTCAATATTAATAAAATTAACTATATGACCAAACCATCCCATGTTTTTAGAAATCAATAGCTTTGTCCATCACTGATTTTATACATTCATGTTCCATATTTCTCAAAAAAAAGAAAAAAAAAAAAAAAAAAAACATTTTGATGCAAAATTAAATCCTTCTTTAAAAAAAAAATTGTCTTCAAATACTTAGAACAGGCAGTTTGCAAAGAGCACTATATTTTAACAAAAGAGTTGCAAGGGTTTAATATCAAGGGATATTTTTGGATTTATGATCAATATTTTAAACATTCATATATTTACAATCACCTGCATGTACATATTTCAAATACATCACTATATCAAATCTATAAAAAATAAAAATCTTTCACTACAGCTTTAAATTTCATTTACCTTTATAATTATAATTGACTTGTCACATATAAAATTTCTTTTTTTTTTAATAATAAATATTTTACAAAATAAAAATACGGTAAAAAATTGCATTAAAAGCAAGAAATTGTATATTAATACAAATAAAATTTTTTCTTTGACAAAGATTCAAAGCATTTTAATATGACTATTTCAAAATATAATGCAAAGAATTCACATGTAAAAGTAAAGAGAAAGGAATCAAAAGCAATTATTTGAATAGAAAAATTATGTACACCAATATTTTTAATTAAAAATTTTGTAATATGCTCATTAATGGATCAATGTTACAAAAAATATGGATAAAACTACACTGGAGAAAATAACACATATTTTAAAGTATACCTGCAAAAGCATTGGCTACAGGAGGTATTAAAACATGTAATTAATAAAAAAATTCCTATTTTAAGAAATATTTTATTTTTCAAAACACAAAAAATGTTTACCAATTATTAAAATTTTGCATCATATTCAAACTTAAATTAATTTTATGCTGGATGTAAATATATAAATTTATAGTTTTTTTATTAAAAATAAAAAATAGTAATACATGTTTGATGTTGAAGAAATAGTCAAAATAGCCTTCACTAAACACTCAACTGTAAAGTACAGAAGATAGAAATACTCCAGAACTTTGAAGATGTGAATGTATTCTTTTTGACATTTTTCAACTCATTTCTCCTCAATATTTCTTGAAAATTTATCTACATGATACAAAAAGAGAAAATTTAATAATCAATGTAGAAATTAACTTTGTTTTAAAAAAATCTTTTATATGAGTCCTGATTTTTTGAAGAAAATTATGTTTATTTATATGCTTTTATAATAAATGCAATTTTTGTTGAGTTAAAGAGCAAGGTAAAATTTTTGAAGTAATTTTTCACTCTCATGAATATCAAACTCTAATTGCTTGTGATACAGACAATGTGATTAATGATTTTATCTAAGTTCAATACATATCAATGAAATTTAACTAGATGACAGTTTTCAATTCAATATACTGATATTTGCAAAGGCTGTAAAAGCAATAGCAATTTCTTCCCTATTTTATAAATTATGACAATACATGTTCAACTATACTTGTTACAATAGCTGCATTTTTTACTTTTAGTATTTTAAATGATTATGTTATGCATGTTTATTAACTCTAAAAATTTATTTCATAAAAATAATTAATTAAAAGCGAAAAATCAGAAAAAAAAAAAAATTGTTTTTCTTTACAAAGATATTGATGATTGGAAATAGAACAGGGTTGGGTACTTGAAACATTAAGATATTAATTTTCAAATGGACTATGTTTCTAATAATATTGCAGAATACACAATGCTTAAATTCCAATACATTTCTTCTTGTTACAATGATTTGCTTTTAGCAAATAAGTGATTATAAAACACACTTTAATACTCAATAAAAATATCTTTTTTTTTTATCAGAAATGTTTTAAAATACTAAATAAAAGAATTGCAAGTATTTTTAACTATATATAAAAACCAAGCATATAATATTAATGAAATGTACCAAAATGATTTAGTATAACAAGGTGAAAATTACAAAAAAAAAAAGTACATCAATTTACATAAATTTCAATCTGTAATGGTCATATTTACAGCTAACTTCCCTAAACCAACTGAACATCAGTGAGATGTCGCTTCTTGTACAGTCGAAGAAAATCCCCTCTTTCAAGATTATGTTCTTGTGTTCTATAATGAATGTTGCATGTTTTGTGTCCCTTGTTTTATGAAACTAAGAAACATTAAATATCTGTTCCTGATCAAGTGTGGTTCTTTTTTCCTAAAATAATAACAACAGAAGGCCACAAATCTATTTTTTTTTTTTTTTGAATACATTTTTCATTGAAAACTTAGTACAGTACTCACAATATAATGAATTATCGGTACTTACTTATTATACCATAGACTACATCTAAATAAAAAAAAACATCACCAAATGCTATCATTGGATGAGGGAACGAAATTATTGCATTTGTACAAGTGCTGAAATAGTTTTATTACAGCATTTGAAGACATCTTTTTATTTGATGAATTGGTCGATGATACAATATATAAATACCTAAACAACTTTTATATGAAAAAGAATATTATATCTATTCAAAAAGTAATAGTTTAAGATACATTTCATGACATGAATGATGTATGTTTAACAACAGCTGTTTTTTTTACATAAAGATAAAAATATTTATAAATTATTTTCCTTCATGAAGAATTTCTAAAAAAATTGTTGTTACTCAATAGTTCTTCTTCTCTTAATACAAAACACTTTAAATTTTAGAATCCAAAGGAACAAATTACAAAACTGTGAAATCATGTAAAAGTTACATACAAATAACCCCTGTATGCAGCATTTATGTAAGACGTTTTTTAAATTAAGATCATCTTTGCATATAACAAGGTAATATTTAATGTACAAGTATTCACATCACTAATTTTACTAAACTTTTAACATTCAGTTACAATAAATCAGCAGCAGAATTAGGTACAATAGTTAATAAATAATGATTCCTTAAAAGAACTGCTAAGCAAACTCAAAAGACAACAGGATAATTTAGTTACATATGATGGGAAAAAAATATTTCAACTCAATGATATGTCAAATCTTATTAGTAATTTTAGATAAGAAAGTCAACTATAATACCTAGTAAAGAATATAATTTCCTTTAAAAATAAGACATAGTTCTACATTTTATATTATTCATCTCATATAAAAGCAAGACAGTTTTAGCATATACATACTATATTATACAAGGATTAGAAGCATTTAAAAATGGTAACTGACATTACAATTATGAAACTAACTTGGTAATTATTACAATTTCATGCTTAATATTTTAAATAATTCAAAAATTTGAAAACATTTCAATTATAATTTTGTACAAAAGGACAATAAATAAAACTTTTCACAAAAAAATTTTTTAGCAAGTTTTCTCATATTTATAAAGAAATGGCAAAATAATAAAATATTTTTGTGGTCATAAAATATCCAAATAAATATAAGTCATAAATAAAAAATTTTCATTTTTATAAATTATTTCTCCAAAGGTTAGTAATATAACTACAGAAACATAAAATTACATATAAGTAATTCATCACAGAATAAAATCTGGAAGTAAATTAACTTTCGCAAAACCAGTCTAAAAGATAAAAGGCAAGAATTCTAATTCTGTAAAATTTATACACAAGCACATTTCAAATTTAAAAAAAAAACAATATAAAAAAAAAATTTAAGTCAACTCCTACTTAGATCAATAAAGAAAAATTTTATTTTAATTACTTTTTATTAAATAGTTACAATTAATATAAATATGTATATACATATGACAGAATCACAATATTAAGTAGCAATTAATTTTTATTAATTATCATTAAAGTATTGTATTGTCATCCAAAACAATCAAGTACATAAAATTTCAGTTCAACTGAATGCTTTCAAAAATTAGAAAGAAAAAAATCTTTAAAGTTTTCACCCAAATTGCTAAAAATGAAGCCAATGTCGCTGTATCTGTAATTCTTTAAATAATAAATTTGTCAGTTAATTTTAATTAAATTATGATATTGTCACCCCAAACAATAGTGTATAGAAAATTTCAGCTCACATGAGCACTTTAAAATATGAGAAAAAAACCTTTTCTTTTGACACAAGTCATCAAAAGGGTCGCTAAATTGCCAAAAATGATGCCAACGTGGCTATATTTGTAGTTCTTTGAATAATTGGTTTTAATCAATTAATTTGTATTAATTATAATTAAATTACTGTATTGTCATCCAAAATAATCGTGTATATAAAATTTCAGCTCAATTGAGCACTTTAAAATGTATTTTATTAATGACTGAAAATTTGAACAAGATAAATAAATATATAGAGAGTGTGAGCTAATAGTAGAGAATTGAATAAGACAAAAATTTAAGTAGTAAACAAAATTGCTGCTTACAGAATTAAACTTTAAAAATATGAAGCTGAAAATCTTATTCTGCATGGAATATTAAAATAAAGTTTGAAAAACATAATATAAATAGCAAAAAAAAAAAAAAAAAGCAAAAGAAATCAATTTTGAATATGTACTTATAACAAGTGGCAATGTTCATAATAAGAAATAGTTAGTTTGAAAACAACAGAAATATTTTGTACTTTTAGACACAATTATAACAATTAAATCAAGTTCAGTTTTTAATTTCATATAAATAATTCACAAACTGTAATATGTTTGCTTCTTGCAAAAATCATAATATTTTTTATTTGAACAATATATTTAATATTACACATGCTTTTGTTAATACTATTTCTTTTTATGCAAAGAAAACATAAAGAGTAAAAAACACTATTTTTTTCTTAAAAAGATTTAAAAAACTTTTTAACAATTTAAAAATTAAAGAAATAATTTGTATATCCCAAACAACAAAATACTATTTATATGAAGCAGTATTATGTGCTATTAAATACAGCAACAACAAACTTTTTACAGACGAAATGGAAACAGATTTCATAAAACATTATGAACTTGAATGAGATTTTTAGATATCAAAAAAATATGCATGTAATAGTAATATAAAGTTCTTGAACCTGTTTTTTCATAAAGAAATAACCAAACATATAAAATACTTAAATGCTATATTATGACAAGAGTTCAATCTAAAATATTTATATAATCTGAGGATGAGATATTATAAAAAGTATGCAGCATTTTGTTCGACAGAATACCTTAAAAAAAAATCCAAAAAGAGCAGACTGTACTACTAAACCTGCCAAGAATGAAGTATGTCATTATAAGATAATTAATAAAAATCAAAGTATAATCAAATTTATCCCTCAAGAATACTTTCTTAAAAATAAGACAAGATGAAATGCCTAACACCTACTGATATTGCATAGCATTTTTTTTAAAAAAATAGACTGACATAATAAATTTGAAATATAAAAAAATTCATAAAAATTAATTATTTTATTTACATACACTTCTATTAGTTGATACATATATGGGAAGGATATATATCATTTATATAAAATTATAATTATGGTAAGTGCGGGATATGTTAACAACTTGAAAGGAGAAAAGCTTTGAAAATAAATAATTTTTTAACAATTTTAAATAAGTATCTCATTTGAAAATTCATCCACATACAAAACATTTAGAAGACCATTCATCACAAAAAGATTTATACTAACTTGCACATAAAAAATATATAGAACAGGAAATTCTAAAAAGAAAAGTAACTATCATACCACAGTTAAATTTTATGGTATTATCAGAGAACTGTCAAGATAATAATTATTTTTATTACTAAGCAACTGCCACCAAACTACTTTTCCCATTGTGCATGGAATTAACATACCAAAGTACATTTGAGAAAATTTTTCAGATTGACAAACTTAAAAGTATATAGGTTTTTAAAATGAATTTTAAATCTTGAATTTAAACAATTTTTTTAATGTATACATCATACCTATGATCCTACTAAAAATTAAGGGAATAAATATTGAAAACAGTCAATTCAAAAATTAAATCTAAGAGGCTCCCTTATGACAATAATGGCAACAAAAAAAAAAAAAAACAAAAAAAAAAACACATAGATACACTGTTTTCATGATGTACTTCCTAGACAAGGAATTGAATCTTGTTTTGAACAAGGGAGTACAGTATAAAAAGGCCAAGAACCACTCAAACAATTGTGTGAGTCATTTATTCTAAATATCCTCAGAATTTTCAATTGTTTTTAATTTAAAACTAATAAACACTTAAAAAAATAAACCAAGCTGTTAAAAAAAAAAATGTAATACACTTTTTATACATAAAAATGAGAAATTTCAAAAGATTTCACACTTCCTTTCATCATAGAGATCAACTTATTTTCCAAACATATATCAAATGTTACAAAATAAGTTTTTATTTAATAAATTATTTATCATATTAAGTACCCTTTAAGAAATTTTGTGCAATACAGTAATTTAAAATTTCCTTCAAAAACAAATTTTTCAACCAGGTTTTTACTTGTAGAATTTTTTGATAAAATTATATATTTGTCTCCATTAGTTGTTTAGTGTATAGTTTCAAATATTTAATTTTAAAACACATATTCAGTTATCTTAGTAAAATAAAAAGAGGTTCTTACATATTAATGTCACCGCAGGTACAAACTGCATGATATCATAACAGCAAAAGAAAATAAGGTACTTGGGTATCACAACAATGTCAACCTTCAAAATAACTCGCCAAGTTGACAACCCCAATTTTGCATGTGTCGTACACGCTGAATTGGCAACCGTTTGCTTCATTTCATGTAATGTCACCAATAGGTTGCAATAACACATATGAACCAAAAACAATATTAAAATATCCTTACTCACACATGTTTTGTTTGAAAAAAACCAATCAGCTAGATTTGGGTGGAAAGTAGCATGATTAGCTAGGGGCAAATTTGGCTATGGTGACGTTAATATGTAAGTACCTAAAAAGAATTTCAAAAAGAAATTTACACTTTTACTTAAAATATATTTGAGGTTTTGTTCACTTAAACATATTAGCTATCACAAAGAGAGAATAACAAATTAAAAATCTAAATAATGATTACCTAACTCAAATATACCACTCAAGTATAAAAAAAAAACTACAATAAATGTAATTCCTTATGGTGGAACAACTTTTTTGCATTAAGAATTTCAATGATTGGTTAATACCAATATTTACAAGTTTTCAAACTGTGTATACCTTAAATTATCTCACAAACAAACAAAAAACTATTTAAAGAGCTATTAAAAAAAAGGAAAATCACAAATAGAAAATGCTGATAATTATTTACCAGTAATAAATTCAAACTTTCCACATTTCAAAATTTTTCCACAGTCGAAAAACAAAAATTTGTAACTTGAGTAACTGAAATGGAAATTAAAATGAACGAGTGCTGAAATAATGACTGATGTGAATGTATTTATCAATATTTTTATGACTGTTGCGCTTGCGGTCGAGGATTGTTCTGTAAAGCAAGACTAAGGAATGCTAAATGACCTTTGGGACATTTATTAGCATAATGTCCCTTCTCACCACATTTGAAACATGTTACTTGTTCAATCGGTCTATAGCCAGCTTTTAGACCATCCTGTAATTGTATGTTAACTAGTTGTGCAGTATTATTAGGTAAAGTAATTCTATTGCCTTGTTCTTCTCTTACATCAGGAGGCAGATTGGGGCATGAGATGGCTTTATGACCAGGCTCTGAGCAATAATGACAGGTAATTGTATTCTTTTTTGGTTGTTGGCCTGGGTCCTGTATAGGTAAATCAAATTTAGGGTGCATAAACTTACAGTTGGGACCATCTATGCAGAACCCACACATATAGTTAGGACAAATAACTCTACGAGTATGTCTGTGTCTGCAATTAGGTCCATGCCTACAAAATCCTCGATCATACCACGGGCAATCTTTGATCTTTGCTTCTGGATCGATGTGTAGAAAAGGACATTCTTTATTACTACATGCATTAAATCTAGAATAAAAATAGCACTCGGGCATCTTGCTCATATCATACTCGTGCAGAAATTCGCATTGGTCGCCCTTTTTACAAAGACCCCGAAGCCAGTGTTTACAGACAACGGTTCTATCGCCTTTAACATGCCTAAATGGACATGCAGAGCCTTTGCTACATAAACCCCTAAGATAAAAATCACATATAGAAGATCCCGATTTGTCCATACCGGGAAAAGGTAAGGGTAAAGCTCCCAATTGCTGCTCTAAAGCAATTTCAATATCAAATCTTAAGTTTCCCGAATACGCCACAATATCTTCCATGTTTTTTTTATTAAATAAAATAAAATAAAATAATAAATATTACAAAGCTATCTTCGAATCTTCATTTTCATCAACAACATACACAAAATTCATTGACCATTCGCATTTCATTTACAATATAACATGAGTGTTGCCAAAAAGATTACAAATGAGTTTAAATTTTTTTTTTTATAAAACCAAATAATGCTTGTTTTAATAAATTCTCTTTCAATTTTTATTGAAAATTTTTTTAAATGGTTGAATAGTATTTACTTATTCAATTCTGAAAAAAATTTCACGTTCTATAAATTAGTGCTTCCTAACCTTTTCATCGCCGTGGACCGGTCAACATTTGATAATTTTACCACGGCCCGCTGAGGATGACTATTATATATTTTGACTATTTATACTTTAGATTGTTTTGATTATATTATTTAATTGTATGCCTTCAGAATAAAAAAAACAGTTACTCCAAAAAATGAATTTTAACATGGAATATAAAGTGATTTCCATGCAAAGTTGAACATATCTGAGAGAAATGCAACACAGTAAATAATATGGAAGTAATTTAATGTTCCTTGGGTGGCTTGGTACCATTTGATCCATGAACCAGAACCGGCCCAGGGATGGGACCACTGCAATGTAACACAATGTGTGTTTAAGCCTTTTAAACCTTCTTCTTTTGAGAAAGTAATCTTAATCTATGTGGCATCACAGTTGACAAAATGTGTTTTGGATTTGAGTAGTTTGTTTTTTTGTTGACGTGAGCAACTTCGACAGTGAAGGCTAGTGCTTTGAAAAATGAGGACAAAGTATATTTTCCAGAATTAAAAGTTTTATACAAAAATTGAAATTCATTTTTACATCATCTGCATTCAGTGGAAAGATTCAAAGCATGGCAGTAAGTTTGTATCAAAAGAAAATATTTCCATCTATTTTTATTACCCGGCATATGTGTGATTTCCTTATTCTACGTATTAATTACTCGGTGTAAAATAATTTTAGTAGCTCCAAAAATTGAGAATCATCAGTAATAGTCATCGCGTTGCTTTTGTGTGTGACGTTAACAAAAAACAAAAAAAATTGAGAATTCAAACATGAAAATAAAAATACTTCCTGTATTTTAACTAAATTGCAAATTTCTATATAAAAAAAGTATTGTATTTTATGTGTTATTTGTATTAAATAGGAAAGTATACAGTGGGGGCCAAAATTGTGGACACTTTTTAAAATTGATATGTTTTTAAGTTTGTATGCTTATAGAAAATGCGGTTGATTTGTCGAATCGGCCGCTTCTCGCGCCAAGTGTTTTCTCGCCAAATCGATAAATGCGCTAAATCTGGTAACCCTTCTGAATTTGTTCTCCAGTGAAGGAGAAGTCGTTTTTGACAAAAACGCGCCAAATACGAGATTTTTCTAAATTTGGCGGAGAAGCGGCTGATTCGACAATTTCACCGAAAATGCTATGTTGCACAAAATGTAAAGTCTTTTATATCAATTTAAATAAAATTAAATACTGAATCCAATGCAAAAAAACAAAATTCAAATATTTGCAATGCAAAAAAAAAAAAAAAAATTAGGCTGCAATAGCTATTGATATACATTAGATACTGATGATAGCAGTATCTAATGTATATCTTATCATCTTAGTGGGGGTAGTTTTATTACAGCTTCACTTCGATGTTTCATTGAGCTAAACATAGTTTTAAGCTCTTTCTTCGTTATTACATGATGCCAGGAAATAATATCCTTAATTAGTTTCTTTTTATTTCATGGGTTCCTAATTCAGACAAGAATTATCGAACAATGCCACAACTTTTCGATATCATTGAGATCAGGACTGTTACCTTGCCAGGACAATTCATTGGTCTTAGAACAATACCAGTCTTTCGATTACTTTGCTGTGTGGTAAGGAATAGAATCTTGCTGGAAAATAAATGAAGCATTGTTGGTAAATAGATCCCTGATGGAAGGTAGAAGCTTGGGTTCTAGAATGGTGTCAATGTGTTTTCTGACATTCAGTGCCCCATAGATGATATGAAGGTGACCCATATCATCTGCTGATATGTATGACCAAATCATAAAACTATTTAGATACTTCATAGTTGCCTGGATGCTGTCAGGATGTAGCATTTCTCCTATTCAACATCTTGCATATTTTCGGCCATCACTACCAAATAATGATATCTTAGTTTCATCCCTCTCATATACTTGTGACAACTAATCATTTGTCCAATTAATATGTTCTATTGACCACTGCAGTCTTTTTTTTTTTGCAGCTGTAAATTGAGATAAGGGCTTTTTCCTGGAATTCTAACATCTGCTAATCTTCTCCTGATTATTTTTTAACTGACAGAAACATCAACAGCTTTCAAATAACTTCTGATGACCATTGATGACATTCTTGTCTTCAACTGATGTGGTGCTTCTTTTTCGGCCTTTCCTGCTTTTTTTTTTATTAAAATTGTCTCCTGACATCTTAAGCAAAACTTTCAGTCTCCAGATGTAGTCACTGAACCACCCACCTGCCTTGCAATTTTAACATAGGAAATACCACTTTCTCCTCACACATCTCTTTCTAGCTGTCCAATATACTTTTTTTATTTGATGTCATTGCTTCTTAACTAAATATCATTGTTGTCCTGCCCAGTAAACAGTCCTGACCTCAATCCTATCAAAAACTTGTGGAACCGTTTGAAAACTCTTGTCCGAATGAGGTATCCATTAAATAAAAAAGAACTAATTGAGGATATAATTGTTTCCCTGCATCATGAAACAACAAAGGAAGAACTTAATACTATTTTCTGCTCAATGGAACATTGATGTGAAGATGCAATAAAAAATAAAGGCTATCCCACAAAGCACTAATAACTCACTGCGATCATGAATATCTAATGTATATCGATAATTATTGCAGCATTCCTTTTTTTTGCATTGAAAATATTTGAAGTTTGTTTTTTTGTATTGAATTTAGTATTAAATTCTCTTTAAAATGATATAAAAGGCTTTACATTTTGTGAAACATAACATTTACTATGAACATGCAAACTTAAGACATAGCAATTTTAAATGGTGTCTACAATTTTGGCCACCATTGTATATATTTACATGTCCATTGGTGATTATTATAGTCTCCAAGTGTCATGACATCAATTCGACAGTATCTTAATTTTTTCCCCAAAAATGTTCTGTTCCATTTTTGTAGAACACAAAAATCACTCTTAGTATTTTTTTTCGTACCTTTTTTGAGCTGGGACTTCAAATTTTGAGCCATGTTGATGTCTATGGATTGTGAAATAGAATGCTTCTGTATACACTTTTAAAGACACTGTATCTTCTTTTTTTTGTTGTTCGTGTTTAAAATTACCGCCATGCTGGAATTTGAAATTTCTTTCTAATTTGTCATTGCATTTCAAATATTTCCTTAGTATATTTAACTAAGTCAATTTGATTCATAGTAGCCTCAATGTTTACTTGCTGTTATAAAACCCCAAAGAATTGGAACTACCCCTCATCTTTGATAGATGCAAGTATTTTGAAAGGAAAAGTATTTGGCTTTTTTTGAACAAGCAATAACAATATATTAACCGAATATATTAAAATTTTCTCTCTATGATCAATAACCTTCCAAAAGTTATGAGTTTTAAATTGGCATGTATGTTTATGTCAGTTAGATTTAGGAAATTCTGGGTGCTTCCTTTGAATTTGAAAACTGCTAAGTGATTTCTTTTTGAATTGAAATTCATCTTGGTACTTATGTATTATCACAATGGTATTGGGGACATATGAAACGAAGGACATGGTTGTCAATTCAGCACATACAACTCATGTGAAATCAGTGTTGCCAACTTGGTGAGTTATCTTGAACGTTGGCATTGTTGCAATAGTATGTAAGTACATTTTTTACTACATCTGCATTCAGTGTAAAGATTCGAAGCATGGCAGTAAGTTTGTTAAAAGAAAATATTTCCCTTTATTTTTATTACCTGGCATATGTATAGTTTCCTTATTCTGCATATTAATTGCACAATGTTAAATAATTTTAGTAGCTCCAAAAATTGAAAACCATCAGCAATAGAGCAGTGATACTCAACCTACAGGTCACATGTGTGGCCCACCAGCCTTATCTGAGTGGCCCGGTCATGGACCATTGCACTGAGAAATTTTATTATTTAAGAACAGCGTACTAAAAATTTAGTGGGAGATTCTATAAATCAATCAAATATATCAGTTTGCTTTTTTGGTCGTAGAATATAAGCAAGAGGGTTGGTCATGGATGAAAGCCCATTGAAACTACCCCATAACTCAGTGAATGATGCATAAATGTAAATATATTGTGTGTATGTTTGATACTTACATATTATAGGAACTGTATTGGTGACATTATATAAAATGAAACACATGGTTGCCACACAATTCAGCGTGTATGTTTTATGCAAAATTGGTGTCATCAACTTGGGGAGTTATCTTGAATGTTGGCATTGTTGCAATAGTACATAAGTACCTAAATATTTTGTATATGTGTTTGATAGAAAGGTTAATTTAATATTAAACTAAAAGCCTCCTAAAATGAGTTTTAATATTTTGATTAATTTTGATTTGTCCAATGTTGGGTT
>BMAV01024204.1:547750-618730 GCA_019973955.1 Trichonephila inaurata madagascariensis
ATGAGTTTTAATATTTTGATTAATTTTGATTTGTCCAATGTTGGGTTCACCTCCCCTACCGCCGGCCCCCCCCACTTGGTGCAGTCATTTTTTTTTTGGTGACTAAAAGCGGTCATTTAGGTACTTTATTCGATGCTGGGTTTTTTTGGTGACCAAATTCCAAGAAATTAAAAATTGTAATTTTATTAATGTATAAAACTAAAATTAGTATTTTTTTAAGCAAAAAATCTTAAAATATTTCAGAAGTAAGCTTACCTGCGTTCAAGAGAGTTCTTCCAAAGGACGGTATATTTCTTTCACACTGCCTCTAAAAAGGCAGGGAATAGGTCATTAGGATTGCTGGGTCGTTTCGTCTTTCTCCACATGTACTCCACAAATTAAGAGTGGAATTGATCCTTACACCTGCAGGTTCCATGCAGAGATTTTTTAACGACGCTCCACGAACCCTCAATGGAGTTCGTGTGAGTGCCTGTTTCTGGATTTTTGAAATACATACTGTGATTGACTGAAAGATGAAGGAAACCTTCATCTTCCAGGCAATTGCTAGCTTTCCAGCAATTTGATATGATGGTTGTACCCTCCTTTATGTTGCTCTAGATCAACTAGAGAAGAATATCCTTTGACCTATCCTGAACCACATGGAAGAAGCACTTGTTTGATGACCTTTCAATTCTTCCAAACACCCAGGTTCCCTTTACTAGTTTGCCTCTGTTGTACTTCCTTTTAGCGAACATGCTCACATCTATTTCTACAATCACATCAGGACCTCCAAGCATCGAACTTTCGTACACATACATTTCCATGCATGCTTTTCTACAAAAACTCATCCAATCTGTGACTGTTTTCTTCAAAACATTTAGTTCCAAAGAAATAAAGCCACAGTTGGTCTTTTGCACCCACATATTCATTAACTTAAGAATTTCAAGCATACTCAGCTTACTCTCTTCAAATAAGTTATTTTGCCTTACAGATCTCTTCATGCGATGTCCATTCGCTCCTCTCTTTTGGCAATGTATCCATCACTTGAATTCTTCTTGATCAGATGCATAGCTTTCTTGCAAACCAAACATTCAGCACTGGCAGCAATCAATCTTTTTTTTTCACGCACCGCTTGTATCACATACAATTTTCCCTTTTGTTCCAAATCATAATAAAAACTCAAATTGTACATTTCAAACATACTCTTCAGGATAAGTTGAAGGGGGAAAAAAGCAGGAAAGTGGAATTGAAAAAATAGGTTTAAAAAATTTGATATCATTTGAGGACGAAAATAAAAGAAGGAATGGTTAATTTGAAAATTGTCTGCTCGTGTTGAAATTATCCGCAATTTTATTAATTAACCAATAGCAATTTTTTAAAAAGAACACGTGACCTTACCTGCAGAAAACCACAAATCAAAAATCAAGGGTTACCAAATTAAATAGTGTGCCAGAATGAATTGGTTATCTCACCAGACAATTGGATAAAAATTTTTAAATCCAAAGTGCCCTCCCCCCTATACTACACTTGAGTCCAATGTTACTTTGGTCTTAGTGTTTTTCCTTCCATTATCCTTATGATGTGGGCTGTGTGTGAAATACCTGTCATATGTGTGAGTGGCCTTTCAAAAAAAAAAAAAACGTTTGAGTACTCCTGCTTTAGAGTGTGACATTAACAAAAAATTGAAACCAGTCATTTGATGATATTTTGATGCAAATACGTTTATGAATGATTAACATTTCTACAAAAAGTTTGATGATACTTACTTTGAAATATGATTGTTTTTTTTTTTTCTGTCTTTTTCTTCTATTCTTGGAACTTTTTCTTATCATTCTCAATCATTTGTCTGTTCAAATTATTCAATATAATACCATACAATTCCTAAGATCTGAATCTGAGATTCGTGTTTTAAAAATTTACAGAAATACAAGGAAAAGTGGTCATTTAAATGCGTTCTGCAAGGAGAACAGTGTAAGATATCTTTTAAACACAATTAAAAAAGTATCAGTTCAGTGCCACAATGCTTGGAAGTAATAATAAAGTCCAATATATGAATTTGAAACAAGATAATGGAAATAAAGTGCAATTATAACTTTCTGGATATAATCAAAATAACTAGTAGCCAAAATTCTAGGTATAAACTGTAATATTGGCAAAAATAATTTAAAAAGAACAAGAAATTATAACATTTAGAAGCTTGTAGGAAAAGTCAAAAAATGTGAAAAGTATAAATAAATATAAAAAGTTAGCTAAAATCGGCTAACAGTCTAAATAATCGCTGCTGTAATTCTTGTATTAAAAGAATTAAAGCAAAATACATTTAAGATTTAAAAATTACTCTTACAGAATCAGAATTTTTGTAATATATTTTTATAGACTAAATATGATTTACCTTTGTATTAATCTTTTTAATCTATGCATCGGCTTGAATTGGTTAGCTTAATGTATATGCACAGAAGTAAGAGAAAAAAAAATCATAGCTTTATTAGTAAATCTGTTTCTTTTAATTGATAATTATACAAATTGAAAAATTTTTGTAAATGGATTGTGAATTTTGATTAATGTAAAAATATTGATGCTTTTATATTTTTGAAATTTATATTGTCTACAAATGTTTGGAATACTTGTGTGTAAAAAAGGAATTTAAAATTTTATCACACACATTTATATTTGTTCATTTTAGTTTTATTTTTAACCTATATTTATCATACTAAAAAAATATTGATTGTATTCTTAAATCTAGTTAGAAAAAATAGTCTTGATTATAAAAGCAATACAATTTAGAAAAATGCTTGTGAAAGATCGGCGTAAATAGATGGAAAACAATAGCAATAAACAGATCAAAATGGTTTTAACTAACTGGGACAGCTTTGGCCGGAAATCGGCTGTAATGCTTAAGAAGAAGAAGATAGAAGCAATAAAATTTTGGAAGTGGATTAGGAAAAATTCCAAGGAATGTTGCTATTTAAATTGATACCTTTAAATGAAATGTATTTATTAACTTTTTCTATACTATAGAGATATGATTACTTAGTAACATTAATCACATGATCACTCTTTCTTATAAAATAATTAGATTTTTTATGAATTCTATCTCTAACTTTTTATGCTATTTATTATTTGCAATACATTTTCCCAGTTTTTGTTTGATTGAAATTTTTTCTATTTTATGTATCATGAAATATTTGTTCATTTTATAGAGCTCTAAGAAGTCTTTTATCTTTCTATTAGCCTCAGAAAGGAAAACAAGGGACGAAGGGTCAAAAGCAAATTGTAGAAGAAAATAAACAAACTTTGAAATTTTATACTATAATGGCAGTATCTGCTGAGGTAAGTAGCATAAAAAGGAAGGGGTAAAAAAAATTTAAGATATTTTTGTTTTTATATTTTGGTGAAGTTAAATAGTATTCCTAAAACATTTTTGTAGTACTTTTTCCATTATCAAAGTGCTTAGTGCCTAAAAAAATTGATTTTTTAGACATTTGTTATTGTGTATTTATGAGCAAGAAAAAATCGCAGATTTGAATTCCATATATTTTGTTTTTATTGGCTAATTTTTTATTATGTGACTTTTTTTCACCTCATTTCACTTTTAACCCCCTGAAAACTTTTGATTCATTCCATAACAGGAGAACCTATGTAGGAGATTTTCTTTAGCATTCTTTGAATTTCACTTTTGATAATCACTTTGTTAATGTATGTATTTTTAATCCTTTACTTCAGTTAAACATTTATTGTTTAATGGAAAATGTGTAACAAGTTCTCTTCAGGTTTTTCTACTAATCTTCAAGAGGAAATTCTTTTGGTGAATTATTTGTTTTGAAAACTCTTTCTGTAAAGGAATCATGATATATGCAAATATAGGTTACTATTTAAAGTTAAGTAAATCGAGTTTGTAGTGGAAGTTAGTAAAATATTGACTGTGTTAGTCTGAGTTATATCTGTGAAAATTATGTTTTGAAATATCAGTATATCTTGGCATGGGACTCGAAGCCTTATTGCCATTGTTAAGTCTTGGCAACCCACGTGGATGTTTCTCTACTGTACTAGCTGTACCCTGCCATGCATTGCTGTGGCTCAGTCTTGTTAAACAGAAAGCACATGCTTTCAGTATGTTGAAACATTTGCATTGCAGGTATGATCTTTTATAAAAAAAAATGTAAAAATATATATACACAAAACTTTCCTTAACTGTTATCATTTATAATTTGTTAACCAAATGCTTGAAGTTATTACGGCTTATTTTTGTCCTTATGTTATGAACCTAAATTTATTTACATTGTCCTTAAAGTGCAGACCTCAAGTTTGAAGATAAATTTTAAATGGCTCTACTTTGGATTCCTTGAGGGCAATGGGTTGGTTTTACAATGCTTATGGATATTTCTATTAAATCATAGGTGTGTTCACAAATGCACATTTATTCAAACAATGTCATTTGGAAACATGAATTGTATTTCCTGATGTTATATAGGAAATGTTTTGATTCCGCAGTATATCTAGCAAGCAAAATTTTTAATGGCTCTGTGGTTCTCAGAGTTGAGGCGGTTTAATTTTTTCAGTGGTACAAAACGTTTCTTTTATTTCTCCTTTAAATTCCAGAGCATTGCAATAAAGATACACTTCCATCATTGTGTAGATGAGAACATGCTGCCTGAACCTAGAATCTTTCACTGGGTTGTACCGGAATGCAAGGTGACTGTTATTGTGTGATTGCTCACCACAAAGTCATGTTTGAAGCAGATTTGGTGTTTCTAGTTAAAACACAGATGATGTGCTCGCAAATGTGCATCCTTAAGTCTGGCTGCATGTTGCTCTGCTATGTGTTTGTGCCATTCTTTGTCTGTTTTTCTCGTTTGCTGATATCCATTCTTTCTCAGTTTGATGTGCAATTACACTCGTTATAGTACTTTTGCCTTGCAAGTATGACAACCTAAGTTTGATTTCCCGCAAGGTATTATTTTTATGTAATGAAGCCAATTGACTGCACTTAAAAAGAAAAAAAAATTCAAACAAAGCATATAAAATTTCTTAAAAACTTAAAACTGCACTTAAAAAGAAAAGAAAATTAAAACAAAATCATATAAAATTTCAAAACATTTAAAAAAAAAAAGAAAAATCAGGAACAAAAAGGAAAGGAAAAAAATAAAAAATGCTAATGAAATATTTAACTTTAAACATGCATCAATTGATACACCTGAAATCCAACGCAATGAGAGGCTGAAGACATTTTCAATCGAATATGCCAGGAAAATACCAATATGGATTTTGCAGCAGAAATCTACAACAAAGTGTTGATAATGATGGGAGTATTTTTGCAATTCACAATTAGCATTAGCAATTGTTATCAACAAAGTTAAGGGCCTATCTTTAAAACAGAGTGGCTTATATCTAGACACAGACTGCTTTTCACATGGAAATTATTTGTTATCTGTGTACTTAAATATTAGCATCACTGCAGCCAAATTACTGCCATGCAAATCGCATCATTTTCCATCCATTTCTTTTTTCATAAAAAAAATGTTAGAATCTTTGTTGTTTAGATATTAAGGTGCACGTGGCACCAATTGGTGATGCGTGAGAAATTTTGGATGGTATGCAGAAAAATTGGGACATTATTTATACTTCTATGAAGATTCAGTTTAAAAAAAGATGAACAACAAAATAACATATTATAGAACATGGATTATTCTTTACTAAAAGCTTTTAGTTACCCAAATAACTAAACGAAAAAACAAATGAACAAAATTCCTGAAGTTAGCGATTTTTGGTAACCTCAACCAATTTTTGGAAAATTGATGGCAAAACACTTCAGTCTGTTGATTGTTGCTTTTCTTGAAGCTTATTTTCAGAGGTATGGAAGATTAAATAAAGATGTAAATATAACTATAGTGGTCCACCACATAGAGGTCAATCCTATTAGTGAACTGCAAATTATAAAGTTATATATTAAGTGGTTCATGAAGTGTTGAAAAATAGCAACTATTGCTCTAAAGTAGGCACAGCAGACAATTTCTGTATCTATACAGACAATGAAGCAACACAAAATGTTTACCCATAAGCATTGTAAAATTAACCCTTTGACCTTAAGAAGAGTCATTTTAAATTTATTTTCAAACTTGGCACTTCCCCTGTGGAGACAATGCAAATAATTTGATTCATAACATGACAAAAAAACTATAATAACTTGGAAGTATTCTGTTAACAAATTACAAATGAAAGTTTAAAAAAGTTTTGTTAATGTATATTTCCACACTTTTTTATAAAAAAAAATCATACCTCAAGTGCAAGCGGTTTAAGATATTAGAAATGTGTGCTTTCTCTTTTCTTTCTTTTTAACCAGACTGAGCCACAGGAAAACGTGATTGGGTACAGCTAGCTATAACAAACTTAAATGATAAAAAGCTATCAAAAACAAATAATTAACAACAAATTATCAATATTTTGATGAAATCACCAAAAAAAGTTGCAAACAAAGGTATTTGGGTACTGTTGCAACTATATCAACCCCGATTTTGTTCGCGTCATACACGGTGAATTGGATCAGAAAATCTTAATTTTCCCATTTGTATTTCACAGTAACACCTAATAAAATTTTGAAATTACACAAAATAGATATTTTGAGAGTAATGTTATTGCCCCAGCTATTAGAAACTTCAATAACTATTTCGTGGAAAAAGTCACTACCAAGTGCAAAAAAGTATTATTATTGTGCACAAACAGACATAGAAAGATTTTTCCTTATTGAATGCATATTGCAGTATTTGGCGATGTCTTTTGATTTTAGGTAAATGGCTAACTAAAAATATATATATATAAGTACCAAAAAAAAATTATATATATTAATTTAATTTAGATTCATTGGAGAGAGATAAAAAAGGTGGAAGATTTTAAGCGATACACTACTCGTTTGTGGAGAGATTTTGAAATCATACTAAACACATCCATAGTGTACAGAATTAAAATTAGTATTTTATATATAAAAATTATCCAAAGTAAATATCCTGAGTTTAAAAATAAATTGAAAAATGATATGCAATTCTAACACTAATTGACATAAAAAGAGCTGAACTATATCAATGCGAAAGTATAATTTGAAAAAATAATTACAATCATATTAAACACCTGCTTCCTCAACATGTATTTGAGCCATCTGTCTGTTTTGCTCATTCACTGATGCCTACTCTAATTTGATGAGCAAATACCCTTCGTACTGCGTTTGCTTCGTCAGTATGATGACCTAAGTTCGAGTTTCTGCAATACAATTTTATGTACTGAAGCCAATTGACTGCAGTTAAAATGTAGGTTAAAACAAAAACATGAAATTACAAAACAGCTCTGAGTGGGCCTTGTATCCGAATTCTTTTGGGGCCCTTTATCAGATATGAGCACCATGTAAGTGGAACTGTAATAGCATTCATTGGGGCCCCTGCATCATTGATACAGTGGTAGCTCTACGTCCCTGACAAAAGCAAAACAGCAAACCATAATAACTTCAAGTATTTTTTTAAAAAATTACTAATGGAATCTGTTTAAGAAAGTTATAATTTTATAAAGCAATCAAAAACAAAATAAGGGGCAATATTTTGATGACTCAAAATCAGAAAATCTTAGTTTTACTATTTGTATTTCAATAGTAACATCAAATGAAAGGTACTTACATATTATTGCAACCTATTGGCGACATTGTATAAAACGAAGCACGATTGCCAATTCCGCGCGTACAACATCTGCGAAAATAGAATGACCAACTTTGCGAGTTATCATGAAAGTTAGCGATTATTGCGATAATACGTAAGAATCAAATGAAATTTAAAAAGTTGTATAAAACAGAAAAAACATTCTTATTAAAATTTATTAATTCATCAAATTAAAATGTCTCCAAGTGGGAAAAAAATATTGTTCCCAAACATTGCATGTTATATCGCGGCATTTGGCTATGTCTTTTTATTTGAGGTAAATGGTTAACGGAAACTATTTGGTACAAAAATAAGTAGCATACAGAAGTCAATTATGTAAACTTCATTTTCGCTTAATAAAAAGAAATAAATTTAGCTTAAAATTACAGAAAAAAACACGATGTAGAATATAAGCAAAGTCGTAATCATCCCTCGATAATGCTATCCGATTGTTGCCATAACTAAAAAACAAAATTTGAGTTGTTGAAAGAATAATTTTTAAAAAATGATTTATTCGAAAAATAATCACAATTACGTATCAAAGAACAAAAAAATAGATAAATATGACAACCAATAAACACAACCATAATAGAATTATACAATAATTCGGAAAAATCCATGCATAAAGTTTAAATTTTCCCATTTAGAGCGAATTGTGACATCGTATGACATCATAACACCAAAAAATCACTTAAAAATTAAATTTTAAAAAATTTAGAGTGAATTTCAAAATAAAAAGTACATAAGATCCTGACCGGAGTCAAATGAAATGTTGTGTCAATATTTCAGATAAATTCATGCAGAACTTTTCGAGTTATGCAGGCGTACACAAACCAACACAACATTTTTATATAGATAGATATGTATGATAAGTAGAGTTTATCTACTAATTAAAGCTAACTTGTTCCTATTTTCTATTTGCAACCATATCATATTTAAAATTAACTGGAATAAAAATTGTGTGTGAGTTATTTAGATATGTCTCTTCCTTTGATTGCCCCTCACACTAATGCAAAATTAAGTCTGCCACAAGTTGATCAATTATTTTGTATGCTTTAGTTTGGCTTAATGCTTAATATTAAAATTAAAAATATTTATTAAAATTGGTTAAAATAGATATTTTTAAAAGATCCATTTTTGATCATTCATCCAAATATGCTCAGAAGTTACAAAGATATATGATGTGATTAAGATAGATATGCTTGTTGCACTTTAAACAGCATTTCTTTTTGTTTTTAGTTCTTTCTTACTTTAAATGGTAATAACAAAATTCCAAATAACTAATCCAGTTTTCTCACTGTCTTGTACTCCAACAAAACTTTTCATTTCTTCTCTCTTTAATTGGAATTACTCGAATCAGAGATTTGGCATACAAATAACATTTCAAGATCTAGAGCCTTTTGTGTTTCAGGAATACCCTTCTTTCTATTATTTCTGTGTACAGCTTGAATATAATCAGAGAATGTATTCCTCCAATATTTAATACAGGGAAAAACAGTTATAGTCATTGACATCTACAGAAAAGATAGCTTTCTCTTAAGCAGAATCTGCATCACCTTTTAAAAGATTATAACAAGTTATCTTGGGTTTCTAGTGCCATTAGTGGTAGGTTTGTCGATTTTCCTATAAAGAGTTGAAATGGCAGGAATAAGTTTTTTAAAAATCTTTCTTGGTTTGATGAAGACCAAAACTCACTTTTAAAAAAATAATAAAGAAGCCCGGGTTTTGTGGCTCTTTACGTTCATAAAAATTTCACATTTATAAATATATTATAAAGGGGTGTATAAGTTTGTTATGTCAGGACAAAAACTCATAAATGTAGAGGTGAAACACTAATTGGAAAAATCTAACTAGCATTAATCATGAAAGAAATTGTTAAAACTTGCACAATGAGAAAAGCTCTCACACTGAACATGTGGTCCGTTGCCAAAAGCCCTCGTGTAGCTGAACAGTGCGACGTTAATATTCACTCACTAACACTGGACATAAAATTGAAATCACACTTCTCATGTGATGAGAAATTCTCTCACAACAGCTAAGACAATGTTAAAAATATCCACTAGCAAAGTATATATATCATTAATGCCACTTTCAATGTATCTAACACTAACAGAATGTTATAAATTTAGCTAGAGAAAGCAGCATTTCCATATCATCAGAATTAATAAATTATGCATTTTTTAAAGCATGAGACAGTTTCATAGCATGAGTTCTTGCAGGTTAAAATGTCAATTTTTGAAAGTTAGGCATAAATTTTATTTTTCAATAACAATTTTTTTGTGTAACATTTTATATATTATAGAAAAAAGGTTTACCAAATGCAATTTTCAGGCTACAAGCTGTTTATTTATACTTTAATGTTGTAAAAAATAAAAATGTTTTTTTAATAGAGCTATTAAAATAATTGGACACTTTTTGGAATATTTTATTAGCATTTTAAATGATTAAAATGTAAGTAAGACTTTTTTACATTTGCTTAAATATTCTAAATTTTTTAACAAATTTCAAATTAAAGATGGTGCAGGTTAGTGATATATTGGCTTTAAAATAGGTTTCCAAACTACCAATTTTATATCTTGTTGTCAGAAATTGGTAGTATATCAAAACCAAACACTTAAGCAGTATTAAGTACAATTTTTAATGTTAGTTAATATGAATTATATACTCATTACTTAAAAAATTAGAAATAGCTTTAAGAAATCCATCTCTGTAAATGTTTTTTGGTAATTTTGATTAGTATTTAAATGCCTCCTATAAAGGAATAAACTATTTTTATTGTTGCTAATTCCACCTGTCTGTCAGTGTCAGATAAAGGCTCATGAAATTCATTGAGGCAGTTGAATGTACGCCGGCCTTATATATAGCCTTGAAAACCATACAGGTGGCAGTACAATTTGGCTCGGTTTGCCCCCCCCCTGCCCAATTTTGATTGAAAACACCCGGGAGGTCTAGGGCCCCCCATCTCTCTCCCCCTTCTGTAAACCTCACAAGAAAACTTGCAGCTCGATGGCAATTTAGAGTACCCCTATGCCACACAGGCACTACACACATATATACATTCAATCAGTAGCGCACACAGGAATTTTTAAGGGGGGGGTCTGGGGTTGAAAGTTCACCATTCTTGTATCATGCTATTTTTGATTTTGTCGATTTCCAGGAATAAAACATAGTAAAAAACTAATTGTTGAATAAATAATTAGCATTAATTAATAAAATTAGTCATTAATAACAAATATTTAATTAAATTTTACGTATTATATACTTAGAATTATAACCAATCAGAACAAAAATCAAGGGCTTTGGAGGGGTCCAGGACCCCCCCCCCCTTGTGTGCGCCACTGCATTCAATATATTACAATATATATACGCGCACAAATATTAGTTCATTTGTTTGGCTTTATATAAAATGTTCATCCATTTTGTTACTTATGAGTGTGTACTGTTTATAAATAATAAAGAAATCTTTATTGATATTAAGCTATGAAGGGAGGAACCGAGAATTTCATTTTACTGATACTTTTCTTTCTACAACTAGTTAAAAAAAATTTCTTTGTGTCTATTGCTCTTATATACTTAAGTATTATGTTGAGTTAATTCAACAAGATAGGTCATATGATTTGTTTTGCATTTTCACTCTTGTCAGTTTCTTCACTTGAATGAACCCGTAGTTCATTCAATAAAACTCTTGCAGAAGCCAATTCCTTTACAAACAAAATTTTATTTATTCATTATTGTATTCAAGCATTTGTGTGTTATAAACACTTGCATGCATAAGGTGGTTATAGTTAAAGGTGAAACTGAAAACATTGCAATGGTAATTAAATATTAAACCAGAAGTGTAGATTGTTAGAAAGTTGCACAAATCTTCACGGGAGTTTTCAGTATTCATTCTACATCAAATGCATTTTCTCATTTAACTTTAATTTGTGTTTATCACTGCATTAAACATGCTGAAATGTTTTATAATTTTGAAAACTGTTTAAACATTTCTTATTTTTACCAGAAGATGTAATTGTGCTAGTTATTTAAATCCTTAAATAGCTTATACAGTATATATATATACATATAATCAAATACAAATATCCATGAAATGTTTAATTGATTTTTTGAGACATTTATGTATAATGTATTATTGTTTTGCTCTTAATTAGTTGTACATTTGTAATACTGCAATTGTATATTTTTGCCAATAATGTTAGATTCTAAATATTAATAAAATTTCCAAGATTATATATAATCTGTTATTTTCTATCTAATCTAGGTGATATACAATGGATTAATGCTAACATTTTTTTGGGAATCCTATTCAGCCTTATACATGGTAAGTTTGTTAATTGCAATGAGTAAAAAAATTGTTACAGAACTATTTTTAAAAAAATAAATATACCATCATCTTCATGTGAATTTAACTTATTAAAGTAATATACTTTTTGGAGATTTGTAGTGAATGATAATATTGTCAAAAAGGGATTATATATAGATTTCACTTCTGTAACATGAAATGATTTTTTTTATAAATTAAAAAAATTCATCTGAGGGGGGGATATTTAAAGCTAAATTATTAAACTGTAAATTAGAGAAGAAGGTGGTATCTTAAAATATGAGTAATAGAAAAACACTGTGTTTTCACTTCCATAAAACAGTTATTTATATATATATATATTTGTATTCTCTTCTCCCCCCTTTTATATACTTTTTAAAGAGAGTTTAGACAGTTTGAAGCTACAGCTGGTAAAGCATTAATTTACTTAACTGTATAATTGCTATCATGCAATTTGTATTTTCCTTTTAGATCATAACTATGCAAATAATAGAAAAAGAACCTTAATTGTGTGATATAATGTATAAAGTTCCCATCATGAAACAAAATTGTAATGTCTTGCCATTATTTACAGTTTCTTTTAAGTTATGGACATTTATGAAACAATTGAAATATCAACTACATTTTAAAAAAGCCGTGGAATTATTTCATACCCTTAATTTTTGCTCAAAAAGAAAAGTGACTATAAAATCATTTTTGTTCATATTTTTATAGGGATTTGAAAATTTTCACCCAGTTAAAATAATTTAGCAATCTAAAGAAACCATGGTTTAAAAAAATTCTGGAAAATCATTAGATTTAAAAAAAAGTTTAGTTGTAATATATTTTTATAGCACATGCGTATATTAGCTTGTTGACCAACAAATTGATGAATACTTTAAAGAATTTTCACCAAAGTTTATATATATTTGTTTAAACAATCAAATTTAAATTACATTTCATTTCTTAAATTCCATTATTTTAGCTTGAAAAAATCAAATCTTAAATAAAATAAATATTTAACAACTGGAATATTTATGTGACACCTTGTTTGACTTTAAATAAACATATTGTGCCCATTAGCAAGCTTTTTCTTTGATAGGATGATTCTGTAACTTTGGCAATACACCCAATTCTTTTTTTGCAGGGTTTTGAAATAACATGATTCACCAACATATTTGTATATATGTGTGAGTGACTTGGTTTATTTCATGACTTTTTTGCTTTCTATTCTAGAGTTATGGGAAATACCCAAAATTTTATAGTCACTTTTTTTTTTTATTCTGTTGTGCTTTAACTTGAACATAGCTTTTTCTTCTTCTGCATAATTGTATTTTGTGTTAAAGCCTTTTAGATGAGGACGATTTTATCGAATTTATGATTATAAAGAATTCAATAATGATAAAGTTGAAGGGGAAGTTTTCAGCTGTTAACAGCTGATTATTCACGTTGGGGTGAAATTTACAACTTGAGAAATAAAAAAAACAGCGGCTAATAAAGGAATTTGTAACAACAAAACAGGGGCTGTTAATAATGAACAAAATTTTTCATTCAAATCAAAGCCAATAGTTCTGCTACACATATCTGATATGTGTACTAATGATAGCATTTTTGATCCAGTTTGCAATAAATGTGCAAACGTTATCAAGTACGGATGAAAAGTTGTTAATTAGTTTTATTCTTAATTTCAATTTGAATTTTTATATGTTGTGTATACTTATAGGCTAAATTTTCACTAAACATTATTTTTAATTTTTTTTTTTTTTTTGTAATAAAAATGAATAGTTTTTAGTTTCATGAATATGTAACATAGATTTCATTATTCTTTCTTTTGCATGGTTTTTTGGGAAAATATTTAGAGTTTTCTTTCATCTTGCTCAATTTTTTAAAGTTGTTGAACATATCCCCAAATTTACCATATGTCGCAGGTATCTTTTTAACACAATTTTTTTTTCCCCTCAGTTTTCTTAGGAACGTATCTACCATGTAAAAAAAGAGTTGGGTGTAAACATTTTCTTCCTTAAATCCTAATAATTTTCACAAAAATGTAAAAAAGAAAGACAACTATATGTATACATAAGATTATTATGTTTAAGCATTTGTAGGAACATTTTTTTTCCATTATTGGCATCATTATCATGGGATTGGGAATGGTTTTTGATTTGATGAAAATGATCAATAGATTAATATATTAGTACTATTTTTACCTGTAATGATGTAGATTGGAAAGAGTAAACATAAAGTTTAATAAAATGTATAACAGAATTTAAACTTTGAGAAAAAAAGTTGATACTTACATGTTAAAATCATACCAAGGATTTATTGCCAAAGATTTTAAGAGTTAAAGCAACCTATTTCATTTTAAATCTATAATCAGACTTGTGGCTATATTTTTCCTCCTATAATATATCAAAGAATGATTGAAATTTGCGAAATGGGGTTGATATGTAAGTACCTAAATGTTTATTTAGAAGTAATGTATTGAATTCTCATTGCATCTGGGTTTCATTGCTTAGCTTTCTTTACTCTTTGTGTTAAAACATTCTGTTCTGCTTATCGTATAATTGTCCAAATTGTGATGATGATTTTTAGATGAAATTTATAATCATATGTAATGTTTTAAATTCTCTTACTTGGGTTATAAAATAATTATTTTTGGTAGTTTAATGATTGACTGGGTTTGAGATTAAATAGATAAACCAAATATAATTTGAGTTGATTTGCAAATAGCAGTCAAGAATAGAAAATCAAGAAAACTTTCTTTGAGAGTGTGAACATTTTTTTTCTTTTAACATTTTTTTTTTTTTTTTTCATATTTTTTTTATCTCTTTCTCTCTTGTCAAGCAATTAGCTAAACTTTCAATTTGTCTTTTAGATGTACTTTATTTAGCCCCATTAATATACTATTGGATTCATCCTTTAAAATTATTTTGGATTGGACATAGATAGGTATTTTACAATTTAAGAAAATGCATTTTTTTTCTCTATTCAATCATACCCTAATTTAACGTATTTCGAGTTTTCACGAATATTTATCTTTTCACCATTAAAGGGAAGGAAAAACTCCCTCTTTAACAAATAATAAACCCTGAATTAACAAATTATTACAACAGCTGAAAAAAAAGTTTATTGCTTTGTATTAGAAAAAAAAATTAGATTTTTTTTTTTTTTCAAATGACATGCCCTTTTTGTCCAGAACAGAAAGATTTTTTGTAACCAGCAAATTTTAATGGGAGAGGAGGCAGAGCATTATTAAGACTTTAAAGATGCAAATGAGTCATGAGTGTAATCTTTCTTGTGAGCTCAGGAAATTCTTTTCTTATTTCATCCCATTCCATAACTCCGAGGATATTTTAAGATTTTAAAGATAATGTTATGTTTGATAATGACCTATCTGTGAAGTTGGGGAATTGTTGATTTATTGGAGCCAATGAATATCGATTTTAATACAGAAATTGATGATTAAATTCCTATCAAAACTGTTACATTTTCTAATGCTTTACATTGTTTGGAAATTGAAAATATATCTTATGCAACATGATGTAAATGACACAATATTTTCTTTGCATAAAGTCAAAAAAGAACTCTTTCGATTTGGGAATCAAAAAGATTGTCAAACATCTATTAGTCAGTACTTAAAAGTTTTCAGTTAACTGGTGTGTAATAGAGTTCACTCATAGTATCTTTGTTGAATAAAATATGTGTAATTTCTAGTAATAGATATTTTTTACGTAGTTGCTTATTATAGAATTTTCAAAAGGTGTCAAAAAAATTTATATTTTATTTGCACCCCGATATAATGAATAACCTCAAATTAATCAAAATATTTGGTCCTATTATGAATTTGTTTAATCGGGGACTGACTGTTTGTTACTTGCTATGCAGCAAAAATTTCTGTACTTTCTTTGCCTAATTTAATGAGAATATTCAATGTTATAAATAAAGCTTTATTAAAAGTTATTGGGATACAAGTTTTCAACTTCTTAGTTAAGATTATAACCAAACAAACTAAAAACATAGCAGAGCACATTGTCTACCCATTGGCTGTCTTGAACTTAAATTTCGAAATTAAGTCCTTAAAGAATCATATCCAATCACCAAAAGCTTGCTGCACATGAATATTAAGGAATGACATAATTTAATATGATCGAAAAATCATTAAACAAATATTAACTGGTGCACAAAAGAAAATGAAATGTGTGCAAATCCTTTAAACAAAAGAAAATGGAATGTATCTTTCAACAACCATTGGTAGAAAGTAAGTTCAAGAACAGCTTCATACTAATAAATCAGTTTTACAAATTTCAAACTAAATAAAACACGATTTTTAACCCCCATTCCATTGAATAAGACAGTATCAAAACTTGGAGCTTAGGTAACAAATTTAATATTATCATCTTTTTAAATAATAAACTAAAACTTTTAAATAACCTTTTAATGAGGAAGGAAATAGAGTTAGACTTTTTGTTACAGGAAAAATTGTCTTTGGTTCTGCTACATGAATTACAAATCAACTTTGGGGGGAAACTCAAGTTTAAACTACACAGCAAAAGTAAAAAAATAAAAACATATAATTATTCTGATGAGTTTTCTGAATATTTTAAACAAACATTAATGTATTTACTCAGTATATAATAGTATTTTTTCTAACTGATCTGATTTTTTAAAATGATGTACTTATATATTTAAAGTTACTTGAAGTGCAATATTAAAGAGTATAATACCTATATTCTCTCAAATATAAATTTTCCAGTTTTTATGTTATGCCTTTAAAAGGGAAAAAAAAACATTTTAAAAATTCACAATTTCTGTTTTTTAACATGTAATTTTGAAATCTTTGTAGAGTGTATTTATGGAAGATTATATATTCAAAATAATGATTTGGTTCAATCAGAAGTAAATAGTATAATAAAATATATGTAGTATATATAATATGAATTGCATGGTAAATAAATTTGGTTATACTTGCATATTTTCTAACTATAATTTTGATAATTGCATCAAATCAAAAGATATTGCCAAATTCTGTAATGTGCTGACAATAGTGGAAAATTGTCCCCATGCAGGCTCAAGCACAATAATAAAAATGATTATAGTTTTTGGTGACATGTTTGAATTGGCAACATCTTTTAATTTGGTGTAATTAGTCAATGGTACAATATGTAAGTACCTTTAATTCGTTTTCATTATTCTGATGAAGGCCGAATATATTAAGGTCAAGGCATTTTTCTGTCTAAAAAAAATGTTTCAACATTCATTTGTGGCAGTTAAAGACGGTTTTCAGTTATTTATGTAATAAGAATGAAGTTTTGAATGTAGAAAACTTTATTCTCTCAAATGACATGCATTATGGTCAACTGTAGTGATTTTTAAAATACACATTTAAATGAAAATACTTTTCTGTATTTACATTAAAACTCTCTCTTTATATGTTTGATCTATAATGTTTTGTTATATTCCTATTTATTGCTTAACTTTTTTAGATTAATGGCAATGTAATATATGATTACTGATAATATATATAACTGAGTGTTATAGATTATAAATTAAGTAATAAAACTGATGAAAGAGAAGCATTTAATTTTAATATCAAACTATCTTATTTTGTATAATTTTCATATTTGTATTCATAGATATTATTCTTACTTGTAATGTAACAATTTTCGGTACTTATGTAGTATATTGTCGACTAATTTCACCAAATTGAGATGTTGAAAAATTCTTTCATATATATTGGAGCAATTTGCCATTATTAGCTGCATATTGGGGCATTTCATGACAGTTTTCATTTTACAAATTGGTCAATAGTATAATGCATAAGTATGTAGTTTTTAGTAAGTGAAAATAGTGATATATATAATATATATATATATGATTAATTTTTTGTATGCATGCATACATTTGTAAAAAGTTGAATATTATTGATATGTTGTAAGATTTTATTTTTTATTTGTTTTTTATTTCTCAAATCTTCATACTCTTTATATTCTACTTTCACCAGATTGTACTGTCAACTGTTTTATTTTGAAATTCAATAAGCCCCTTATTTTTTGATTAAGCTTCCATGTATATTATAACTTCAATAATTACCTTCTCCATAAAATATGTTTTATGTATTTTGTGTTTCTTAGTTAAATTTATAATACGTTTGTAGTATTTTTGAACATTTTTTTCCTCAAGTGCTTTTACTGAAATTTTGGCAAGCTATGCAGTGACATAATGAAGAACAGTGGGCCCCGCCCCGCACACACAAAGTCGGATTTTGGGTCCCCAAATTGGATTTTACAAAGGGTAGGTACTTGGCAGCCGTCAGGCTTTGGGCCCTCCTGCGATGCAGGGGTGTAAGTTACGTCACTGAAGCTATGGTTGAATTGTATTGAATTATTTGGGTTAATATTTTTCTGTTCGGATTTTAATGTTTATAACTTATGATTTTTTCTTTCTTATGGAAAATAGATTTGTTATAGTATTTAGGTTTTGTATTTTTAGAAACTTATTAAATTATTACACTATTTCAATCCAGTGTTGTTGACAAGTATAGGGAAATGTTTGCACCTTAAAACTATATTCAACTTGACAATCGTAGTTCATAAGATTGCTAATGTATTACTGTGAACTTTGACCTATATTGTCTTGTTCTATTTATTGTTTAGATTTATAGTAATTTAGTGTCTGACTAATAATTACTTGAGTATGTAATTCGTGGCACAGTATTTTTTGAGGAACACTATTGATCTCAAAATTAAAACTCTTTTTAAAAAGAAAAGAGTATGTGTGCCTAAAAGAATATCCTTGTTTGTAGATGCATTATATTATATGCAAACATTATATTTCCGATTTCATAGTATCATCATTTAATTTGGTTTTTCATAAATGTATGTTTACAAGATGTTAATGGAATTAATTTTGCTTATCTTTAAAAATAGTGTTTGGTGTTTGCCTCCATTTTGGTTTATGCTGGATGTCTTCAGTTTATGTGGTCAATGGCTAAAGCCACCTATTCTGAAACTGGACAATTGCTAGATGGAGGCATTGACCTGAATATGGAGGCAGGTTTTGCAGAGTATGTATTATTTTTCCCCCTCATTTGTTTGAAATGTTAGTGCTTTTAAATATAAAATTGTAACTTTTTCATATGCCTGCTGTTAACACTGTGCAGCAATCAAACATTAATTATATATTTTTTTGTTTTAATGCAAAATATTTGCATGATTTTGCAACTTATACAGACAAAAAAAAAAAAATTTGTATTTTATTGTGAATGTAAATTAGAGTAGAAAATAAGGAAGCACTCGCTGTATTAATTGCAGTGGTTGTAATGATTGAATGATGTTGTATCTCACACAAAAATGGAGATTTCTCATCTGTGTAAATATTTGCTTCTAAAACTAAGTGAAAGGAACAAGTTTAATATTTAACTATGTTGTTTTTTATTTACTTTATAAATCAAATGCTTAAATTACTTAAATTTTTTATAAGGGAAAACATCCTCATTTTTTAAGAAGTACCAATTTCATATAAATTTACAGGTATAATGGAAAAAAAATTAAGATCAACAACAAAGTTATAATTTTTTTATTTATTTTCTTTTCACCTATGAAAGTAAAGTCACAACATTTCTTGAACCTAGAATTGGATAATATTAGGGTACACATATTAGCTAAATTGAAATTAAGTGTGCAAATACTCAAAAAAATTTTTGTCATAATAAATTTCTCTTATGAAATGCAATTTAATTATCTCTAAACATTTCATATGAATTGTGGTTAATTCAGTCAATACTATTATTTTCCCATGAAACAAATTTGATCCAAATAATTTCATTTGAACATTCTACTAATATGACAAAAACAGAACTTTTATAACTGAAGTAACTTTATTTTTCACATATTTGATACATTTCATCTTTCATAAAAAAAAGTTCTCCATTGAAATTTTGTTGTTTTGCAAAAGTACACCATTGAACAGTTGAATATAAAATCAGAACAGAAAGGCATATTAGTCATTATGGTAAAAAAGGTAAATGAAAGAATAGTTGGAGATAAATAAAATGATACTAGTTATCTACAACATATTAAGAGAAATACTTAAATACACTTTTAAATTGTACTGCAAGGTATATAAAAATCTAGCTTAAGATTAACAATTAAAGAATTAAGATGTTTGTTTTATGGTTGAAACCATACAAATATATTAGTTTTTAGGGACTGCAGATTAATTATGGATATTAACTCATTGATACCAAAACTAAGTTTTATTACAGATAATTTCCTGATATTTTCAGATTTATAAGATTTTTAAAAGCATCAGGAATAAATTTTGAAAAGTGAGAGTGAGTCATTTTAAATACTGTAATACTTATTGTAGGACTTCATAAAATCCTGTCTCAATCTATTATTTAGCCAAAAATTGGTTTTGTCTTCTGATTGTCAAATATGTAAAGCCTTTCAAAGATGAAACTGATTTTAAAAAATTATTTGAGTTATTCCATAAGATAAATCCAGATATTTTATCTAACTGTTTTATCTATTGAATGTAATGCAGCAATAACAGTCTATTAGAAGAGAATTACTTGCAACATTGTAAGCACGAAAATAATATTTTGCAAATGTGTTATATAATTCTATATCTGTTTTGGTTTATTTTAGTGGTTAAATAGTTAAATTTGTAAAAAAAAAATTGAAGGTACATGCATTAAATGTATGAAATGTTCTGGATATATAAAATATCTGTTTTTCATTTTCTTATTATATTAAAAAAATTCAATTAATTTTAATTAAATGAATAATTTTATTATATCACTTAATTTGAGACATTCTTTTGATGACAACTGAAGATATGTACCTAATTTGAAAAATATAAGCATTTGAGGTTGCCAAAATATTTAATGTGATTTATGAATTTGCCAGCAAGCAAAGATAAGTGAAAGGGCTGAAATGCAGAATGATTATCTTCAATCTGCTTTGTTTGTTTCATCTTCGATAGACACCTAGAGATGTAACAAACATGAAGCACCTTAGAGATAAACATTCTTCATTCTTTTCAATAAAGATATATTTTTCCGAAAAATTCCAAATTTGTAATAACTTTGAGTTTTAAATAATTTTATAATTGCTGTTTTTTCTTTTGTGCTGTAACTTGTTCTTATTAAAATATTTTTGAAATGTACAAATTTTTTACTTTAAAATTTCATTTTACAATAAAAATTTTTAGTAGGAAGATTTTTTATTTTTATTGTTTAATCAAAATTTAGCATTTTTTAAAAAATGCATTAAATTTTTTTAAAAAGACAAACATTTACTGAACATATAACCCCCCCCCCCCTTATTTTTACCTCCCTTATTAGTTTCACTAATCGCAGCCAATTTGTATTTACCAAAAACCATTGGTAAAATTCTCTGATAAAAATGTTTTTATATTTTTTACCTATCTCGTGTTATGTGGTTTTTCTTACATTTAACCTTTTTTTTTAATTATTGTTTTCCTTTAATGAAATCATTAATGGTGTTTAAATATATCATTCTAGGTCATTTAAGAAAAAGCATTATACAGGGTGCCCTGGAACTGAACATCAAGCAGTCACAGGTTAAAAGAAGGGGGGGGGGGGCCCCATCATTTCTGGGGGGGAGAAAAGAGTTCTATATCACTTGGTTAAGTGATGAAGAGCATAATTTTAAAAATGTGGGAAATTGACGCTCTTCACATCATCAAGTACTGGGACAACAAATTTCACAATTTTACTGTGATTTTTTCATTACTGTAATCTTGCATTGCTATTAATCACAGTAACAAATTAGAAAAGCCTTTGTTAGTTTAATTAAAATTAACATAGTTTGAAAAAGTGATGTCACATAAATTTAACTTTCTATAAAAAGAAAAGTAATATGTACTACCCTTGGGAAGTTATTCAAAAAATGACCCATTTATTCAAGATTCTAAAGTGGTACATGTTCTTTTTATCCATAAAAATCAAAACCAGTATTTTTGCTTGCAAAAACATCTTCATTCTAAAAACACTTCTGTTGACACCTTCCATCACATAATTAGGTACTATGACCACAAATTTCTCAATTTTATAGTGCTATTAATCAGTTACAAATCAAACAAAAGCCTTTACTAGTTTAGTTAAAATTAATATAACTTGAGTCATTTTGAGAAAATAGCACCAAAGTTTTTAACTCGCCATAAGAAGAAAAATATTACATACCTATCCAAGATAAGATTTCAAAAGATGACCCATTTAATTAAGATTCCAAAATGATACAACACTTGCTTCTTTTCTATCCATAACAATTATTGCCAATTTATTATTTTTTCTCAGAAAATGACTTTATTTCAAAATTTTTTCTTTCCTTTAAGCTATAAATACTCAATCATAATTGAGTAACTCAAACTAAGCAATAAATTCTAAAATAAAACATATATTTTTGTAATACGTTAATGAATTAAAGGTTCAAAGTGTGTGTGTGTTTGCCTTCTACACGAATGCTGGCTGTACATCTTTTTAAAAGTGATCCCTTGAGGATTCATGAGTAACTAGATCAATTCTTTTCTTTCACTGCTTCAGGAATCCTTTGGCACACTTTGATTCATTTTAATTTTGGTTAAAAGAAATTAGAAAGCAAACACTAGACATTTAATTCATTAAAATATTATGAAAATGTTTTCTATTTTATTTTTAAACTTATTGGTTAGTCTGAGTTACACTATAAAGTATCGTTTTTTTTTTTTTAATAAAATCATTTTGTAAAAAATATTGCAATAATTTTGATGAATAGAGAAGTAGTAAATGTTGTACTATTTTGAAATCTTAACTAAATGTATCATCTTTTGAATAACTTGCATATAAATAATGCAATATTTTTCTTTTTATGGAAAGTCAAAACTAGGCGACATCATTTTATCAAAACTCCGACTTAAACTAATTATGTTCGTTTTAACTAAACCAACAAAAGCTCAGTTTGTGACTATGATTAATTGCATGGCTATGTCATATGGCTACGCATAAGTGAAAAAATATCAATATAAAATTTTGAAATTTATGGCCATAGTACATAATAATGTGATTGAGTGTCAATTCTCTACATTTTCTAAAATATGTCCATCATAACCAAGTGATATTAAATTTTTTTTTATTTTCCGAAAACTGATATGACCTCCCTTCCCTTTTTACCCTGTGTGTACTTGACATTGAATTTTAGGATGTCCTGTATAATTTTACATTATTATAAAAACCTGTATTCTTAAAAGGAAATAACTTTTAAAATGATATTATTATATCTACTTTAAAATGTAGTTCTAACAGTCATACATCAAGGTTGCTTAATGAAACCTATTTTGTAACAATGATGTATACAAACTTTCTTTTTATCTTTTGTATATGTGTATATGCACAAGAAAAATTTCCATAGAGAAATATAAAATCACTGGGGGCACAATTTACCACATTATATTCAATGAGAGGTAATATTGATAACCTCAATATTTGCCACTATCACTTGTTGAAATTTTTAAAATTTATTAATAATTGATTATTACTTGACTTTTTCAGTCTTGAATCATTACATCTGTTCTTTTACTTTATATTTTACGTTTGATTACTTTACATACTAGTTATTTAATATTTCTATTGATCTCTAAAAGAATGTGCTGATGCCTACATGTTTCAAAAGTTGCATACAAATGTAAATGAACAATTGATTTTATAATGAAATGATGCATTCACCCTCATTGAAATCTAGTGCTATGTGTGTATTTTTTTGTATAGTCAAGCACTGAATGTATGTCTTTTCGGCATTGTAGGAATTGTGTTGTTGTTGTGTATGACAAAGTGCAAAGGTAACTGATAATAACAAAACATAAAGATATAGTCAAGTATTGCCAAAGGCGTGAATCACTGTAGGGGCAACATTCATGGCACGATTCGACCCTGTAGGAATTAAAATTTGGAAAGGAAAATAGATGGGATGTTTTGGATATTTCAGTAGCAAGCTGTGCTTGTTAGATTGCTTTTGATTAGGATTTAACAGTAAAATATCATCTGACAATGTTATGAATTGTTTTCAAATCAAAATATACCTGAAAAAGTTATTTCTTAAATGATGGCAAAATTGAAATTATATTTTGGTCATGTTTTTATTAAGTATGAAATCAAATGTTTCACAAACACAAATTGTATTTAATTTTATTTATATGAAAAATTGTTACTCTATAAGCTTTGCTGTTGTGTTTCTCTCAAAACTAATAATTTGTTTCACTGCCTCTTTTATATTAAGAGTTTCAAGATTTTACCATAATAAGTACCAGCCATAGCAAATAATTGTTAATTCTGAAAACTCAATCATGAATTTTTGTTAAGGCTTGTTTGTAACTAAAACTATGTCACAATAAAAGAAACTTTTGTTAATTAAGCATTTTTTAATTGAAAAAAAGTGATAACTTGTATTGTGAAAATAGTTAACTAATAACACTTTATATAAAAATTGGGTTTCATGTATTCAACATAGGATTTAGTTAAAATTGAGTCAAAGTTCATCTTTGATAATATTCAGCAAAACATTACAGAATGGAAAATTTCATTTTTAATATTTCTGTTTTTATTCGAAATGAAAAAGAAAAATTATGCTTGTGTAATATTTTGTTCCTAAAGTAAGTAGTTTCCCTTCCATTGAAGCTTCAAAATTTTCTGTCTGATGGTGTCCTTTTTTTTCCATTTCACAGGAACTTAAAAGACTTGATTATACTTACAGCTAGTATTCAAGTGTTATCTGTTATATCAAATTTCTTCTGGTTGCTATGGTTTTTGGTAAATATACATATGTTTTTTTTACCTCTTATATTTGTGTTTCTTTGTTATTAATATTGTGATAATCATTTTTGTCAAAGTATAGTGTAAAGTAAAACAGTATATAAGTAAAATTTATTATATGTAAATATATATGCTCAATAAGTATTTTGAAACTTCTAAGGTGAAGCATTGATAATGGTTGATAGGTTAATCTCAAAGTATTCATTTTGAATGTTTTAGTGTTAGGCGATAATAGAATGTGTGTGTGTTGTGGGAGAATGATTATGTGTATTTAAAATAAGATTAGACTTGTTAAAATAACTCAGAACTAGGCTACAGTCTTAGTTTGAAAATTATCAAATATTTAAAGTAGTCTCTAAAGTAATACTAGTTAGTAATTCTATTTTAAAACTTGTTCCTCAGTTGAAGTCATTCAGTCCCAAAATTGTGCAACTGATAATATTTAGTAAAAAAAAAAGGGGGGGCAGAAGTTAAATGATGTACAGTACATTTTACAATTTTTAATTTTATTTATTATTGTTATGAAAGGTTTTGAGCTTCCATGTCATGTATGATTAATAAAATGCCAATAAATAATTTTCTTCAAAATTTCTTTTTATTGAACTCATTGTTGAAAATTGAGAAAAGGGCTTAAGAGATTTTACTTGAAACTTGCTTACTGAAAATTAAGCAGTCATAAAAAAAATTAAAAAGATTACATTAAGTTTCACAAATTTCCTCACAGTTACGAAATTAGTATTATTATTAATGTCTCAAAGACAATTTAGTTATAAAGGTAATGAATTAAATAACTGAATTAAAATAATTACTGTCTAGGTGTGTTTCTTGTTAACTACTGAAGTATTTTTTACATAAGACTTATCATAAAATCAGGACAGTTATCATTTTTTTTTTTTTTTTTTTTTTTTTTTTTTTTTTTTTTTGAAAAATTTCTGAATTGTAGAAGTTTGATAGTTTGTTTTCTAATGTTAAATGAGTTTTTTTAAACATTTGACTGTAAAATATTTTCTACTTAACATTTTCCAAAGCTTTTTGCTTTAACCCTTAAAAGTTAACTGCATATTTCCTTTAAAAAATTAACAAAATAATTTCAAAAATGGCTATTAAACAAGAAGAAGATCACAAACATACAAAGAAAAAAAAATTTAGCATTTTTCAATTTCGAGAAATTTATGGTTTCACTGTGAAACCAGTGAACAGTAACAGTCCATTTTTCCTACTCAAACTGACCAATCCAAAAGATTATTCAGAAAAAAATATATATTTTATATTTTAACAAAATTAATTAAGGAAAAATAATTTTAAATTTTTTAAAATTTTTCTGCACTTTCAAAATTTTTACTACAAATTTGAACATAAAATTACATATATTTTACATTACATACAAAAAATAATTTATATTTCTTAATAAAAATTTGCTAATACATATAAATTCTCCATCCATAACTATAAAGAGAGAATATTTAAATCTATTATGTACACACAGTGTTGCATTTAGGCATGTGCAACAACACAGTGTGGCAGAATTTTAGAGCGTGGATAAATATATTTAAATATAAAAATTTCTCACTATAATTTTAAAGTAAATAAATATTTTGCTAATCATGGAATAAACAAATAGTGCTTCAGAAAGTCAGCTGCTGAGAGAATTTTCGCTTTAGAACGGGCCCCAAGAGACTTGCAATAGACTTCCTGAAGTTTGGTTTCTCAGTGAAACCATAAATTTTAATTTCATTCTTCTACTCTTCTGTTAACTTATCAAAATGATTGAAAGTTGTAATTAATAACTAGAAAGATTCATTGTAAGATTGCATGCTATAATATAAAATAACTATTTTTTAAATATTTTTAGAGTTAATAGAATTTACTTAAGATAAAGAGACATCAATATTTTTCTATTTATTAGGTCTCAATCGTTAAGTATAGCCGTTGTGCTGCCATTTATTGCTAGGAAAAATAACTAAAATTCAAAAACAGCTCTTAATGGGATAAAAAAATTTTAAATTTGATTTTTTAAAAAATGTTTAATGAGTGGTTTCGATGTGAAACCAACAAACGTTAAAGGGTTAAATGTGTGTGCTTAGTTAAAATACAAAAAAAAAAAAAAAAAATTCAGTACTTATATTACTAAAAAAGATAACAAAAATGTGAGTTGTAACATATTAAAGTTTTTATGAATTCAAATATCTTGCATAACATTTCTAAATTTAAATTTGCATTAAAATCTTTTCATTTATCAAGAAATATCAAAGTTACGTTCAAAAATTTTGGTATCTTTCAAAGGAACATATAAGGGTATTTTTTATCCATGTGTTTTGATTTTATAAAGAAGAAAGTGTTATGAATTGTTTACTTGGAAATAATCTAATATATAGCTCTTTTAACCCTTTCGGGATGAATGTTTTATGTATGTTGGGGCTGCAGATACTACTTCACAGTCGGGTGTGTCATATATGAATCTCCTGAATAAACTAATTCTCATGATGAATGTACCTCATATGAATTCTTAGTTGAAACTTTTATTTAATGTTTCTTTGCCATTAAAGGTAATCCTTTGTCGGTTATAGTGTCTGGAATGGAAGTAAGGATCTCATGTTGAGATGAAAGTAATATAAATCAACAGTTTGTTCTTTCACTGTAACAGCTGAAATATCAACACAATCATGTGTTCTTGCATGTGCATCAAAATAATTTTTTTTTGTTTCTCGCAATACGCAAAGAGATGTTTTAAGGTTTTAATGATTCCTCTTAGAGTTTGATTAGCATTGAGAAAAATGTGTTGGGTATGGTTTGTTATTTCATACAGAATTGAAGGAAAGTATAAAAAACTGTAAAATTATTCCTGGTAAACTACATGAATGTTCCTCTCATAGTGTACCAAAAATTGAAGCAATTGGATCACAAATTTAATTTATGCAGATTTTTTTCCGAAAGACTTACAAGAGTGCACGGTCTTGGGGTCACTAATTTAGTTCAGATTTTGTAAGATGGTAGATTTAGTTTTCCTGTTGATGAAGATATATGGTTATTAGGGCCACTACTCGATGTTTTTTTTAGATTTTTGCAATTGAAGATGCAATTTACTCATTAAATTCAGTTCTGTAGTGAAAGATTACAGGTATTGGGTTTAGTGTAGCAGCAACGGATCGGTGTTCCTTGTCGTTAGGAGCTGGATTCGAGTCTGTGAAGGTGAATAACTTTATTTTAAAATTTTGTCTGTTTTTACATATAAAGATACATTATGGAGTTTAAATAAATTGGAAATGAGAGAGAAATGTCTTTAATGACCAGAAACCTTATAAGAGTTTTATTTGTCATTATCATTGGTACAAGTACAGAATAATATTTATTACAAAACAATATAGCATTTCACAAGAAGAACAGGAGAAAAGCCCTTTAACTGCTAGTTAACCATACCTGGAAACAATAAATTGTGGAATGAAACAAAAAATAAAACATCTATCAGATTAACAGAATTAGTATAGAAGTATGACTAGCTTCTTGCCCCTCATTGTCCATACATTGGTGAAACTTGTTATAAAAACAAATGAAACATAATTTGGAAAAGTATCTCACTTTTCAAATTAGTACAATATTGCATAAGCATCTGCTGCTTGTATTTTGAGTGAATTGCATCTTCAATTGCAAACATCTAAAAACATTATTGAGTAGTGGCCCCTATAGCCACATATCTTCATCAACAGGGAAACTAAATCTACCATCCTACAAACTTTGAATTAAATCCGTGATCTCAAGACCTTGCATTTTCCTTGTTAGCAGCACACTTTGCCCATTCCACAAAACAGTGCATATTCTTAGTGTATCATTCCGAAATAGTTGCTCACTGATTGAAGCAGTTGTCATGAAAGAGTTTATGGTTTTTCTCAACAATTATGAAACTAATTATCAGATTTTAATGAAATTTAGGAGCATAGGCAATTTATTCAATTTTCTACCTCTTTATTGCAAGTTTTCATCCAAAAGAAGTATGATAATAATTGTCTATGTTGCATAGTTATTTACAGAAATAGAGAATAATAATACAGGATTTGAAAAAAAAGTTTTGTCACTATATTAATAAAAAACCCCACAAATTTTGGCTCATACCCTTTCAAAAAGCTATAATGATAGACCATTTCTCTCAGTGCTGGTTAATTAGTGTAAAAAAATCTGTCATGAAGACTTGTCATGAGAGCTTTAAACCTCTAATATTCTGACATTTTCATCATTTATAAGAAGGATTAGAAGTGTAAAGACATTTGCAACCTTTCTTGTAATCCCATTGCATTGGCTGTTCAGAAAAGATAAATGACTTCTTTTCTACTATTATGGCTCAATAGAGGAAATATTCTTTTCTAAAAAAATCATATTGTAAAAAGAAAAAGCAGAACCAATTTAAATGTGTAATAAATTAATTTAGAGTCTGTTTTTAGAAAGAACATTGATTTGTACAGAAGGATGTAATTGCTGCTCATTCTGAAGCTTATTATGTGTTGGGTGTTTTTTTTTTATAAAATGCAGAATTCTAGCTATTTATTTATTCTCTAATTCTAGATTTTAAAAAAGCGGTACTATTTTTCAAATGTTTGACAAGCTGTAAATATGTAACATTTCCTATAAATTACTGAATATTAATATTTAAGAATAGTATTAGTTAAATTGTTATACATGTACATTGACTTTCTATCTAAATATTTTCTTTTTCATTTATTTATTGTGAATAGTTTTTAGAAAGGATTTTATTTTTCAGGCTCCAGTAAGAGCATTTTACATGCTGTGGGTGAATATTTTGGCTCCTTGGATTTTCAGTCCATCTCCAGAAATAGATGAAAAGAAACAGAAAAAAATGGAACGAAAAGCCAAAAGACGATAGTTTATATTGCAAAATTAATTTATTCGTTCTTTTTGTTACAGATTTTATTATATTTTGATACCTTAAAAATATTCCAATATATCTTCTCAAACTATATTTCCTACTGAATAAATTTACTTTTATTTTATTGTTTTACAAGAATTAATATAAAAACTTTTTATAATTTATTAGGGATGTTTTTCTTTGTTATGTTAATGATTGTTACTTGGGATTATTTTGATTGAGAAAACTACACTTAAATGACTGTGATAAAATAAAGCCTTAGAAATAATTTACTATATTGGACTAGTATAACTCAGAAAAATGTTGCTTAATACTACAGACTTGCTTAGCACTAGTTTAAATATAAAATATTCTAGGTGTTTTTCTTTTAAAGAAAAAATGTTGTGTGTTTAGAATTGAAGAAAATTATTTTTATTTTATGTTCTGAATGAATGAAATGAGAGAGATGAGAATTAATCCTATGCTATATTAAAAAAGTGCTACTTCTACACTCTTTAATGTTATACAAAGAGTAACGAACTCAAATCAAAATAATTTATATTCTGTGCCTTTGCATTTCATGTTGTTGTTGCTGTTAACATAAGATTTAAATTTTTTTACATGTAAATATGTGTAATAACCACTTCAACATTTTTATAGATTTTTATTAATATTTGATTTCTTTAAAAACCTTTTTAGGTGTGTTTCAGTACAAAACAGAAGTTTTTAAATACCTGATAGCCTTTACATATTGCATGAATAAAAATTTATTCTAAAATTTCTTCGTGTATGTATATTTTTTCAATTATACATATTTCTTTCTAAAAGTCTCTTGTCTTAAAAAAATAAATAAGGTTCCATCCAATATAAAAAATATATGTATTATTTTTTTTAATGTCTTGTTAAGAATGTCTTTCTGTATTTGTATTCTTGATTAAATTAAATTTGCTTTTTATTTTCTGTGTGTCATCTTTCTTTATTATAATTTTGTAGATCTAAAGGAATTGAGAACAACAATTTTTATTGTGTTTTATTATTATTATTTGTCATTTACTAAAAAGAGGCAAGTTCTTTAAAAGAAACCTTTAAAGTCTCTTGTGCAATTCAGGATTGGCTTTAAATCTAGACTTCTTATTTTTGTGTTTACATTCATAATCACTTTATTGTATTGAATTTTGGTAGTTTATGAATTGTAATTAATGAAATGTTTAAAAAATCAGATTCTTCAAAAATATTTAGATCTATTTGAGGAATTTGTAAAAAAAATTGAAATAAAACAAATAAAAAAAATGTGGTTGCACTTAGAAAATTTTCAATAAAAGTGTGTAATCAATTAAAGTTAATAATTTTTAAAAGACCTTTTAACCCTTCTCTATAGACATACTTTCTTAATACACACATAAACTAGAATATACTAGATATGGCAACAAATATAAAGTACTAGAAAAGTTGAATTTTAAAACTCTATTGTAATTTTACCATTTTTATTTATTTTTTAATCATGTTAAACCTCATGTTAAAATTTTTCATTAATATAAAATTTTTGAAATGAAAAGTCAGTAATAAAAATGGCTTATACAATGTTTACACTTCTGTTTGTAAAAGATTGAGTATGAGATTCCATAACATAATTTGCTTTTGACATTAAACGTAGATGTATGCTACATTTAGAACACATTTTATATTTGGACCTCCCTTACACCCTGGCTTTTTGTTAGTATTATATGTAGTCTCCTTTTCTTTTTTTTCTTATAAGTGTTTATCTAAGAAAATTGAAACAAGAGACACTCTTTTCCTACTAATTCCTTTGTGCTCCTGATAAAAACAAGGTACAATGTCAGTTTTAAGTTCTAATAAAGTATATCGATGCTTGAGACACAAAATGTGATAGGCCATAATAATGGCTTAATAACAGCCAAGTATTCACCACCATGAAATCTAATAGATAAAATAGTATATGATAATAGCATTTCAATAATATATATATATATGTGTGTCGTCAGGTAAATGTACTTCTGGATGATATTGGTCAGAATCTAATAAAAAATTTTGATATGTTACTGCTAATGTATTTAATTCTTAACTCCTCATTTTTATATGATTTTGTATCCATATTTTAGGTATATGATTTTTAAATCTGAAAGTAAAAGACAACACAAGCATTTTGTTAAATGTACTGAAATGTGTCACAATAACCCATTGTAACCTGAAAATCACTTAATAGAAATAGTAATAAAATTATTTTTGAAGTTGTCGATATACAAACCAGAGTTATGCACACTCATTTTTTGCTGAGTAAACACCCACAGAAGCAGAGATAACATCCATTGCATATGATAGTTTTGTTGGTTACTATCTGCTAACAACTTGCAAGGCATTTATTTTGATATTAATCAGAAACATACGTCATTTTGTGAAAATACCTAAAGTTATTTATTAAAATCTCAATGAGACACAAGCCCACTGAGAACAATTTTTTTCTTTAATTTTTTTTATATACTTATATTAGTGAGGGAAATTTCAAACAATTTTGGAGTTTTTAAATTTTGGTATGATTTAAAAAAAAAAGTATTCACGCATATGCATACAAAATAACACTTTACAACAGTTTAGATTCCTTTATGGCCTGGAACCAACAAAATAAAAGTGCATACTTATATTTTATACGAGTTATGTCTAAATCTGAGCATAGGGTTAATGAAAAGCTGTACATGTTTCGTGTTACCTTTCCCACCACTTTTTGAAAACATTTTTTTTTTTTTTCAATTTCATGACCTTTGAATAAAACTGGAAACTTTTTCAATGTATTTTTAAACTATTTCCCCCTGTATAGTGTTGTAGAATGTTTGTCATAACGACTTAAAAACCATTTATAAATTTTTCTATTTGTGTGTGTGTTGCAGAGTATGTACAAGTTTTCTAAAAAAGCAGTAAGCTATCCAATTTCTTATGTATTTTTAGACCCACACCAACACTAATCGGCGTCGTAGTGTAAATGTGTAGTAAGCGTCTGTATACAGTGGCGATATTTGGGGGAAAAGGCTTGTGGTTATATAATACTTCAAATGAAGTTTTATTGGCATTAAAATATGAAAATCTTCTAATTATCTATTTTTTTAAGTGTGTTAACATTTTGTGCTTTTTTTAAACCTATACTCGTAACGTATTGAATAATAAAATAACATTCAAAAAGCAAGGCGAAATATCATACTGCATATAACTATATAATCTTACATTTAAAATCAAATTTATTTACACTCATTGCCATAAAAATTTCCGCACCAAGAAAAAGTCGTCAAAATGAAACGAAATTTTATATATGTAAGAACTACTTTGATATAAGCAAGTGATTAGAGAATCAAGAAGACCATTTATTGCAGAAAATAGCACAAATTAACGGAAGTTTTAGTACTCTATTGGACCCACTATGGCGATACGAGCGGGTATTGAGACAAACAAGTTTCGTATGATGTCCTGAGACATCTCTTTCCACAGTAGCTGTAAACGCGCTTCTAGTTCGACCAAACTCGTAGGCTGTACAACTTGCCGTCACAAATGATCCCAGATATGCTCGATTGGTGACAAATCTGGGGATCGAGCAGGCCATTGAGGGGTGGTAATGGGGTGGAGGCAGTCTTGTGACATCCTTACTGTGTGTGGCCGAGCATTGTCTTGTTGAAAAATGGATCCTGGGAGCCATTACATGAGTGGTAACACATGTAGTTGCAGGATGACATGGACATTCCTCTGGACTGTCATGGTGCCACGGATCAATACTAGGGGTGACCGTGTATTATAGGCAATGGCACCCCATACCGTCACACCAGCTGTGGGAGCGGTGTGTCGCTGTAAAGCAAAGTCAGGATTGAGGCGTTCACCACGGGGTCTCCACAGACGATTCTCATCACTGCTGAGATTGAATCTGGACACGTCGCTAAAGACAACCTGGTTCCATTCCGCTGCAGTCCAGTTTCTTCGTGCGCGGCACCACTCCAAACGGAGGCGTCGATGGGTGGGCGTCAAGGGCAGCACACGTAATGAGCGCCACAATCCCAAATGTCCTTCAGCCAGGCACCTTCGTATGGTTCGCGAAGACACAGGGGCCCCTAGTGAAGGTGCTGTCTGAGTCTGGACAGTAACCAATGAGGCCGTTGGCTCTACGTGTGCGTGTCATATGATGTGACGGTCTTCTCAACGACTGGTCTGTCGAGAGCGTCCTGAGTCAACACATCCTAGATAAAAAGGCCTGAGCACTGATTTGTGACGTCACAACTAGTAGGGAAACGTTCGCTATCGTATCCGTGGTTACGGATCACTCATCTGATGCATTTTTACATATTTCCAAAAATTTTTATTATTAAATCAAACATGCAACAAATAAGAATGTCAGAACTATAGGGCAGAAATTTCTTATAAAAAGCATTTAATGAAAGGTTTATTTTTACAGAACAATAATAAATGTTGAAAAATATAGATAATATATTTTTTTAGTTGCTCCTAGAAGTATAAAACTATTTAATTAAATTGATAGTAAAATGCATTACAGAAATAAAAATATGATAAACACATTTTATAAAGTAGATAAGAGTGAGAGATTTTTTTTTTTCAAACAAAACAGAAATGTGAAAAATTATTCAATAAGAGTAGTAAGGTGTATAATTTTGAGTATTTTTAATGTAATTATAAGATATAAGTTTAGTTTAAAAAATTTAGATTTCTTTTGCGATATTGTGTGGCCTTTGTCAAAAAGTTTTGAGTTATCTTAGAAATTTCAAATTATTCTAGAAATGTTTTATTGTTCTGTTTAGTCTCAAAATATTAAGATGTTTGAAAAAACAAGCAAATAAGTTTAATAATAATAATAATGTCTTATTAACTTATATTTAGAAACTTTATACAAATTCAGAATATTGTGATTGTGTTTCTAGTTTTTTTTTTAAAAAAAAATGGCAATTTAAGGGAAAGTTATGTTAGGAAGAGATACGAGTGTGAATTGACAGCCTTCATAAAGTTACCGAGATAATCAGCCATTGATATAAGGTGCATACCATTGCACGCGTGCCCAGGTGCTTCGTACCGTGATGGAACCTTAGCTTGAATTAAGGTAGGACTGATTATTTGATATTAGGACTTGTAATATTATCAGAATTGAAAGTAGGCGGATAATATAATTATTTAGATAAGTGGTCTAAGTTACGCGATCCAGTTTAACTATTGCTGTGTGTTTGGTTTATTAGATTCTCATTTATTAGAATTTATCTAAATTATTAGAGAGATTTAAGTTATATTCTTAATAAAGTCATATTAAGAATTTTAACCCGTAAATTTCGATTTTATTTTTTGAGTTAAAAGTGCGCGTTATACACCAGATTTTACGGTATATAATTTATTTCTTAGTCTTAGTTGAAGGACTGATTTATATACTTTTCGTTTCACGAGATTTGTGCTTTAGAGCAGTGTTCCGCAACCCCCGGTCCGCGGACCGGTACCGGTCCGTGGATCAAATGGTACCAGGCCGCACAAGAAACATTAAATTGTTTACTGTGGTATGTTTTCTTTGATTTGAGCTGCTTTTTTATGAAAATCACTTTATATTCCTTGTTAAATCCCTTTATATTCATTTTTTGGTGTAGCTATATTTTATTCTAATGCCACGATTAAATACAATTTAATTAAAATTATTAAATCAAAAAAGTCTAAAATATAAACTATCAACGTTTTCACCTCAGCGGGCCGCGGTAAAATTAACAAACGTTGCCCGGTCCGCAGCTATAAAAAGGTTGCGAAGCACTGTTTTAGAGTATTTATTTTTATTAGTTTGTATTTTTTGTGTAATTTTTTTTTTTTTTTTTGTCGTGTTGCATTTATAATTATATAATGTTTCTTTTTATTTTAAAGGTTATATTTTTTTGTTAGAGAGAGAGAGAGTTTATTATTTTGTTAAAGTATTTTGTCGCTATTATAACTCATTACCTGGCTAAAAAATGAAGTTTTGCACTTCAAATTTTATTTGAATTATTATTAATGTGTTTTACTTTTTATTATATAAGTAGATGAGTTTTTAACGTCAACGTTAAGTATTAGTCAAAATATGAAAAGTTCTCTAGGAGGGGGGTGGCACATTAAGTGTTTGCACGAGGGCGGCCGATACCCCAGGATGGGCCTGCTGACGCTGGTCATGCGCATATTTACGACTTATTTTGCCCAGCTTTGTTTTTACTTAAGTTTTTATATTCATCTTTAAAATCTTCTCTTTCATCTTTTGAATGAGTTAAATGTTTTGCAACTCACATAATTTATACATTAATGCAAATCATCATTAAATAGTTGTTTTTTGTTTATATTTACAGTGATCATGGGCTGTGTTGCGCCCTCTATGCGAAGCTAGCTTTTGTAAACAAAGGACCTTTAGAGATAAGAATGGTCAAAAGAACGGAAACGACTTGTAACGAATCGAGCGAGCGGAATGTGTTATGTAGCGGTTTTGTAGAAAATAGTTTTTAGTTTAGAAATTTATATTGTAAATAAACGTTAGAATATTGCCTACCAAAAGAATCTTCGTTGATGTCAAGTCCATGAGAACCTCTCATTTAATTTAGTAACGATCACACAACTGAAAAGAACACCACAGGCTGCATAATAATGTGCTTTCGCGTTGACACAATGAGAATAATTCTGACCTTTTTTAATGATTCTGTGAAAAAGTTTTAGTAAATGATACGAAATTATTTGTTAGCAACATCAGAATACTAGAATATGTATTTTTCCATCTACAATACTTGTGTTAGACCCATTTTTAAGCAGTCAATTTTGTCATAATTATAATATGTTTCTTTTATAAACAAAATGTTTCTTGCATTGTAAATAAACAAAAATTAATTACCTATTTTTATTTAAGAAATTGAAAGGAAAGGAAAGACAGAAATTAGTATATTTTCAACTGTTGATATATAATTATATATTGTGGAAGTTACAGTAACACAGCATTTCTCAAACTGTGGGGTGCGCCCCCTAGGGAGGCGTGATAACTCTGCGTGGGGGACGCGAGCACATTGAAAAGTCGTAAGCAAAATATTTTTTAAAAATTATTAATTTTCTGAATGTAAACAAACAAAATACATTCTGACATAATAAAAAGTGAAATACACATTTACACTGATGTAATAAACTTATAAATGTATCAGTACTGCACAATGTATCTTATAATTAATTTAAAAATACTATAAAAACAAGTTTAATAAATACCAGTGACCCCATGGGCTTGTCATATCCAAAATTATATACAAAAATTAACATTTATTTTGATAATTTGTACGGGGTTAATAATTAATCCTTTAACTGCCGATAAAAAGTTATTCGATTCGCTCCCCAATGCCATCGTTTTACACGTATGCGGTATTGGGGGGAGGGGGAGTAAGGGAATAATCCTCTAAAACTAGTAAATCCTCCGCAAATACTGTCAAGGTCCTTTTATTGTAATCCAAAGCCGGAATAAAATTTGGATAACAATGCACAGAAAAGATCGTACTTCGGGAAGACGTATATATATACGTCCTGGCAATCAGACTTTGGGTGAGTAAGACCTGTATATACGCCGGTGGTACTTAATAGGTTAAAGTCGTATTGTAGGTTTTTCTTCAAAGTATAGTATTACTGAATTCAATACATTGCTAGTGTATGGAGGGGGGCGCGAGGAAAATTATGATTGAATATTGGGTCGCCAATATTGAAAGTTTGAGAAGCACTGCAATAACATAATAACATATGTAATTATATGTTATTTCATAAACAGAATAAAGTAACTTACGTTTAAATATTTTGAAGGAAAAAAATATTTCTTCCAATTCTGTGTATCCATTTTCAGTGTTCCGAAATCCACATGTATGAGCATATCTTTATGGTTGCTACATATATCATTTTAAACAAGAGAAAATATCTTAAGAAAGCAAATTTTAAAGCAATGACTGCTCAGTACACGGAGAAAAAAGACATACTCAAAATTGAACGCGTAGACATACTCATTTTGAAATGAGTATGTTTGTGTCAGATTTGAAGCAGGCCTTTCTCGAATTTGATACAGTACATGTACTCAGAACCACCTAAAACACTCTCAGACAAATTAAAAAGATATTCAGGATTACAGAAGCTCTTTTAATACTCTGGCTAGATATTTTAAAAATTGGGGCTCAGCAACAAACTTAGTTCTCCTAAATCTACCGAACTATATTTCGTATCTACCACGCTACACGCGGAGGAACATATGAGTATTAAAATGAGTATAGATTCTTTGTTGTTATTTCTGATTTTCTCTTGTTTGTAAATCGAAAAGTACGTGACTTGTTTTTAATATAATTTTAATATGCTGGTAAAATTATTAATTACACTCTCTATATCAGGAATGGCGAACCATTGGCACGCGTGCCCTTCATGGCACGCGACACAATATTTTGGGCAAGCCAGCAATCAAAATGGTTTGCATTTTATTTCAAAATAACAAAGTTCACTATGAAGTATTACGAACAAACGCGAGTGATAGGTTACAGAGTTGCGGGGAGCACATCGTTTGTTATTGTCTTGCCTTAGTTACATTGTGAACTACATTCGCTTATGATGCAAAGTTTGTTTACGCATAACATAGTCAATTTCATTGACACAATTGTATTTTAAAGTTTATTTATGTAATATTAATGATTTTAAACTATTATTTATATTATGGCTAGTTCAGCAAAAGAATAAAAAGAGCAAGATAGTAAGTGTAACAGAGAATTTCAAATTAGCTGAATAACTTTGATTAGTAAAGGAGACGAAGCGGTGTGTGTTTTAAGTTCTGAAATAGTGGTATGCAGAACATCGTCAGTAAAACGACACTTTGAAACTAATAGGAAATCCTCCTGTCGAAAAAGTGAACCACGGCAAAAATAATTAACTGCTGAAAAACCGATTGGCAGATGTCTCCAATTGAGCCTGCATTCTACTAAAAGTAATATCTTACAATCCTAATATAAGTTATATGTCATCCACCCACACACAATCTGCAACAACAGAACTCACACTAATGTTACTTTAATTTGAATTACACGTATAAGTAAAACATTTACAAATATACAGTGCAAAAGGTATTGTTTAGTAATTAATTTATTAGTAATCTCAATTTATTATTTTCCCATAATCGCCAGTCACTTATTTAACGGCACGTCTCTACCTCATTAAACACTTATTTAGAAAAAAATGGCACGTTGATTCATAAAAGTTCTCCGCCCCTGCGCTATATGATTGACAGCCAATTTAGCTGTGTGATAAATGTTTACTTTATATTGGCAGATTATTTAAAAAAGACTAGTGTTATTAATTTAATGCAATTTGCTTGATTCATTAGTCAGAGAGAGAGTTTGATTTATTCAGATCAAAACTGAACAACTGTAAGCAACATCCTTATAAAACCCATCCTGGGTTCAAGCGTAGAATAGAGAGGGGGGCTTGGCAAAGTTAATTTTGTAGCAACCACATAAAATTGGTGATAATTGGCTTAATTTAGCGATAGGTATTACGAAAAATTACGAAGCGGATTTTTCCAATGAAAATAAATAAATGTTAATGGAAAATAAAAAAAAATAAATAATAAAAATTACCAGTAATGCATTTAAATTAAGTTGTTTGGCGATCAATTCCGGTCGCCAAATCCAAAGGGCCACAATTTTACACTTTAATCCAAAATTGGAAAAACTGTTATCTATGTCATTACACATAACCAACTACTAAAACCCCATTTTTGATTCGGCTTTGAAAGGTGGTCATCCAATGATCATTATGTCGCATGAAGTTTGCAGTAGTAGTACTATTGTTTTGCAGTAGAATAGGCTTGTGTGAATTTTAGTATTAACTTGTTTGAATATGCAATATGGTTTTATGGACTGGACATAGTATTAAGTTTTTAATCAATTAACACTGTTAGTAGAAGGTTCCTTGAATGTGGGAATAAATACAATTTTAGACAACACACATTGAATCCAAATCAATACAAAAAAGATTCAGGATTTATTTAAATTTTACTACATTTTTTTTTTCAAAACCCACAAAAATTACTTTATTTTTTCGTGCATTTATTTATAGGCAAATAATTGAAGTATTCCTTTTCTAGTTTGGAATAATTTTAGTTTTATTTTCATACTGAACTCTAAAATGGCTTGCATGTTGTGAGCGACTGTCTTCAAAAAGGCAAGTTTACAAAATAAGTTTTTGTTGACAATTATTAATCTTTTGAAGAGACTTATTTCTTGAAACTTTTAAAGTACTTTCTTAGCTTATTGATTAAGTTATAGGAAATGTCTTAAAAGTTCCCATATAGAAATTATTTAAGAATTTCAACAATTTCAATACACTTATTTTATGATTCCTTTCAATTTCCAATATTAAAAGAATCAAAATTATGACGGAACAGAAATTACAGAATGAGTAAAATTAGTTAGTAAAATTGAACATAATATATTTCAATAATGATTTTTACTTTTCGGTATTAGACATTAAGTATAAAAATTAAATCTACTTAACTACTAATATTTAATGGATATTTTGTCTTATTAATAATTGATATGCATTGTTTAAATTAGATTTATCACAGTACTTACACATTATCACAGCCTTTTGGTAACATATAAAACGAAACACATGAAATTGCCAATTCAGCACACACAAAATTAGTATTGCCAACTTGGCGAGTTATCTTGAACATTGGCAGTTGTTACCGTAATATGTAAGTACCGATTTATCTTATAACATAGGGCAGAAAGGCAGTGGCATAACGGAGAACATTTGGGCCTCCAAGTTGGATTTTATAAACGGTAGGTACTTGGCGACTGTCAGGCTTTGGGCCCCCTAGGACCCAGGGCACCCCGCAATATGGAGGTGTATGTTACGCCTCTGCAGAAAGGCTATACTTTCATGACCATAAAACTTTGCTTTGATTGGAAACTATTGTGTGATATTTCTAAAAAATCTTATTAATCTGGTATTTTTTATAATAAACTTACAAGCTCAGTCAAAGTAAATTTTAATTCACAACATATTGATCTTCTGGTTTATAACACACCTTTAACGTGACCATAGTGTTTTGTTTGTTTGGATGAAAATAAATGAGATATATATCAGATTTTTGATATTTAACCTGATTAAGTATATTTTACGCTTTTATTTATTTATCCGTAATTATACATATATGTGGTCACTTCAGGGAACACGGTATCATATGTGAGATTACGTTTTCGCCTTTCTGATTCATGTGATCATACTGGTGTTATCTGGATTTGAAGGGCTGCGGTAGCCCAGTGGTTAAGGTATCGGACCATGGCAGGCATGTCATGAGTTCGAGCACAATACCACTGAAGACCCGCCGTGTAGGGCAGCGATGCACGTTAAATCTGTCGAGAGCTGAAACGTCCTCCCGTTGGTGTGGTGTGGTAGTTAGGAGAGGGGGGTGCCAGCTCAGGTGTCGTCCACGTCACTTGACCATGGTTCAAAATTACGTGGTCCGTCGCCAAAAGCCCTCGTGTAGCTGAACAGTGCGACGTTAATATTCACTCAAAACTCACTCAAACTCAAATATCTGGATTTGAAATGATTATAAACCATAAATTTTGGCAAGTTTTTAACAGTTATTATTTTTCCATTTTTCTTCTGCTTCTTTTTCCGGCATTTTTAAATACCTTGTGTTCTATTTCTTTAAATCCTGGTACTCATATCTTTCTACAATAATAGCACTTACATTTTTGCTTTTTTAAAAATTAATGTAATTCCTCCTTTGTCAGGAATAGGTTATTCTTCTAAATTACTTACATGTTGAGTTTTAGTGTGAGACCACCTTCTTGGATTGAAAACTATTAGATTCCAAAATCTTATTTTCAGTGATTTCAAAACCGCACCTAAAAGACATTTTTTGCGTAAAGAAATAATAACAAATTAGCTCCCTATATATATATATATTGTTCCAACGAGAGGCATTTTTGAACAGTAGTTTTTATAAACGTTAACTCTCTTCAGCAAGTCGTGGTGGCCATGGTAGCTTAGTGGTCAAGGTAACAGACTCGTGGCTGGTATGTCATGCGTTCGAATCTATCGAGCTGTTAAATCTGTCGAGATCTCAAACGTCTTGCTGGTGTGGTAGTTAGGAGAGCAGGAGTGCCAGCACAGGGGTTTCGTCCTCATCACTTGATCATGGTTCAAGATTACGACGTCTGTCGTCAAAAGCCCTTGTGTAGCTGAACAGTGCTACGTTAATACTCTCTCACTTAGCAAGACATGCCTTCGAGTGTACTAGTTAAAAAATTGTATTTTTTAAAACCTTTTACCTTGTTTCTGAATTATAAATGCTTTATTTTTAATTTGCGTTAGTTTCATTTCTACTTGTAAGCTAAATCTTCATTTTTAATAATACAATTCATAATTTATTTTAAATTTTGCACATAGTTCTGATTTTTTTTTCTTATTTCATAGATAAAAAATAATTTACAAATTTCATACATTTTACACTTTCTGCCAAAGACCATTTGATTCCCATTGCAGTCTTTGTCGTCATATTCAAAACAGTCATACGGGGAGAGCATGGTATTACATTTGTTATGCTAAATTTTGTAAATTGTTGTTTAGAATACCATATAATTACGAACATTTGCGGAGATTTTACTCTAACGAGGAAACTTTTAAGATTCCTCTCAGAATCAGCTATCTATAAATTTTTCAGTATTTAATTTAGATGACTCATGTATCCTAACATGTAATTTATTTGAAACACTGTTTGAAAGACATTTTCGCTTATATTTAGTAAGACATGCTATTGATTTGATAAAAATAAAAAAAAAATCTGTTTAATTATATGTTTCTTTACACATTAGAACTTTCTATATTTAAAATGATAAGCTGATGTATATTACATTTAAACATAAACTAAGCTATGCTATACAAATAAGAATGAAGTTGAATATAATATGAATTATATATAGAGAGATAGTTTTTATAAAAAATTCAATAAAAAGTAATTCTTATGGATGAAGGCATGTTGTTTTAAAAACCACACTTATATCCTTGTTGTTTTTTTTTTCAATTTCTGATATGTATGTGTACAATTTCCAGAATAAATATTTCAAAGATATGATTTGTTTTATCTCTCTTGTTTACAGTGAATCATTAAAAAAAATGCTGTACACTAGTAAAATGGCTAGATTATGGTTCGACTGGTCCTTAGATGTTATTTTTCTTCTAAATGGGTGCTGAAAACTTCTCTAAAAACTCTTTCCAGTTGGTTAAAAAATTGTTCATTTTAAATGTTTTGTAAATGTAAAAATCTACTGTTTTAGTTGTTTTTACATTCTTCTAAGGACTAAACTTTTTAAATATTTTGATTTTTGATTTAAAAAAAAACATTAACTTAAAAACTACAATATTTGTTTTCTTTGGTGATATAGAGTATAAAATCAGTTAATATAAAAGTGAGCTTGATTTGTAACATGTATTACAATGCATTTTTATTTCCATCTGGATGGATTAAAAGGGAGTCCCAGTAGCTCGGCTGATGAGTGTTGAGAGCAGAGGTTGTGTATGTATCGATTTAAACAAAACAATTGATACAAAAAATACTTACTCACCTGGGGGCCTAATAAGGTTATTTTAGTCGGGTTTCTAAGTTTTAGAAGTTTTTTTTTTCATGTTACATAATATGTAAAGAACCTATTCCTGTCTTACTTTATGTTTAGAAATTTTAAATATGAAAAGTCTGTTATTCATCATAATGTTCCAAGACACTTCTTAATGAATAACGTTTTTAAGATACTTATTGAAAGACTGATTTTAAATAAAAAGTTAATTTTCTGTTAGTATAGGATTTTAAAGAAACAAAATATTGCTTCTAGAAATATAAATATAACTTTTAATGAACCAAATTGTTTACACATTTGTTTAACTATTGCATCGAATCAATTATTGCATTATTTTCAAAGATTCAAATTTGAGGTATTAGTTCAAAAATAATATAGTTTATGATCACATAGCAGTTACATTTTTAAAACGAAAAATTATATTTTTGTTGGAACTTGCGTATCACCTCAAAAATATTGTCAACATTATATAAAACGAAGTACATGGTTGTTAATTTAGCGCGTACGAGACATGGTGAATTATCTTGAACGTTGGCACTTTTGCGATGGTACGCAAGTACCTTTTTGTAGCACAATAAATGCAAAAAGAATTTAGATTTTCGAAGTTATGTGGTAAAAACTTCATAAAATGTAAATTAAATAGTATATAAGATGGAAAAAATGAAATTTACAACTTAAGTATCACATATTTAGATCCCTTTAAATTTGATTTGATGTATATTTTTATTTTAAAAAATTCGTATTGGATACAACAGTATCGAAAATAAATAACATACGAGGGTAAGTTGAAAAATAAGTTTCCCCTGTCGACTGTGCTCAGAGTTATGTATGAAAGTCAAAAAAAAAAAAAAAAGAATGAGACATTAAAGATATGACATACCTTTATTTTTCCACATAGGTACCAAGTACATTGAGACATTTGTCATATCGCTTAATAAGCTTCAAAAAGACCTCCTTGAAAAAATCAGGGCTTTGCATATGGAAGAAGCGTTGAACGGCTTGTTTCACTTCAGTATTGCTTCCAAACTTCAGTATTTTCTTCAAAGCCGGAAACAGATGGAAGTCGCTTGGTGCGAGATCAGGACTGTATGGCGGATGGTGTAGGCGCTCCCAACCAAGAGTTGCAATAGGGTTTTGCGTTGCCGTCGCCGAATGTGGTCTGGCATTGTCATCCAACAGCAGAACGCCAGATGTGAAAAGGCCAGGCCGCTTTTTCCGAATCGCCTCTTTCAATTTCGACAGGGTGTCACAGTAGCGCGTAGCATTGATGGTTCCAACCTCCAAAAAGTCCAGCAACAAAACTACTTGGGCGTCCCAGAAAACTGTGAGGAGCACTTTACCTGCAGAGGGAATTGTCTTGAACTTCTTTCGGACAGGTGATGACGGATGTTTCCACTCCATAGATGCGGCCTTCGATTCTGGCGTGAAATGGTGGACCCACGTTTCATCCCCCGTCACAATTCGAAACAGAATGTCATTGCCATCTTCATGGTAACACACGAGATGTTCCAGCTGACCGCCATGCGTTGTTCCTGGTGTGTCGAGGTCAATTGTCGGGGCACCCATCGTGCTGACACTTTTCTGTATCGAAGAATGTCGTGGATGATGTTTTGAGCTCGCTCATGTGAGATTCCAAGTTCTTCCGCTACTTCATCGATGGTGATACGCCGGTTCACTCTAATCATGTCATCCACCTTCCCGACATTTGCATCTGTAGTGGCCGTGCGCGTCCGTCCAGCTCTCGGTATGTCCTCCACTTGCTGACGTCCATCACTGAATGTGCGACACCATCTCCGCACCATTTGCTTCGACATCACACCTGGCCCATAGACTTCCACGAGGCGGTTATGAATTTCTGTTCCTGATACTCCACGTGCCCATGCATAGCGGATAACCGCTCTCACTTCCTCCTTTGACTACGAATTCAAAACGCACCTTCTCTCCATACCTACCGGGGCTCAAATGAGAGGCTGGTCTCCGCTTTGCGCAGGCACTGCAACAGCGCCATCTGCTTGATTTGCAGCGACCTCTACCCAATGGTGTATCGGTGACTTGCGCGTTTTCCTGCTGTGTCGCCTTTCGCCCATAGCCGTTCAACGCTTCTCCCATATGCAAAGCCCTGATTTTTTCTTGGAGGACTTTTTGAAGCTTATCAAGCGATATGACAAATGTCTCAACGTACTCGTACGAGAATAATAAAATAAAGGTATGTCATATCTTTAATGTCTCATTTGACTTTTATACACAACTCTGACCACAGTCGACAGGGGAAACTTATTTTTCAACTTACCCTCGTACATACTCATATTTGACCCATAAATACTCATAAATGAGTGCATTACACACTGATTTAGCTGTTATTTTCTCAAATTTGATCCAGTAACAGGTTCAAAAATGAATATGTGATGTTTTCAATTTTGAGTACGTAGTCGTTGCCAAAGATGAGAATGGGCTATTCGCTAATTTGAGTATGTTTGCATCGGAGCTATTTTGAGTATGTGACGTATTCAAAAGTGAGTATTTTGTACTCAGTTCTGAATACCGGTTTTTCGCAGTGTACAACCAAGGAAATGACGAAGACGAACAATCCTGTTCAAACACGTACAAATTCAAGCCGGCTAGCTATCCCTACTATATGTGACGTCACACAATCTTTTCGTTTTAGCACCTTGGCCTTCTACTTAGGAGGTTTTGCCTGAACCTGGTCGCCGTGTAAATGAGTCTATTCTGTCCACTGGTCCCAACACCTCCTTACAGTCAAATCAGAATGGCCTACTTGACGAGCTACTCGGCGAGCTGGCAACCCAGCTTCCATCATCCCAATGATTCTTCCCCTCTCGAACTCTGACAGCTGCTCATACTGTCTTTGATGGTGGCGTAATGGCATGTCTGCCACAGCGTTTCCTTTGCAAAATAAGTACACTCAGACAAGCTCTGCTTACCTGTTTTATACTCCAAGGATAACGAAGTCCAACGCCCTCTAGTGGCCTTACGCAATGCGCAATCACGCTATATTCTAGCCCGGCATGTACCTTCATGTCTAGTTTCGTTACGATCCCACAATTATTTCTTGGTAAGCAAATTTTTATGGCAATGAGCGTACATATACAATCTGTTCAATATTTAAAAAATATATGGCTATAGAGAGATATGTCATATGGATAAGAAAATATTCATTTTTATTATATTAATATAAAAAATTATATGTGAGCACTTTAAACCTATTTTTAAATAATTTGTGTTTGATCACGCTAAAAAAACATGCAATAAACAAAGTAACTGAAACAATTGTAAACAAAATAATTTCAACATTTGTAATCATAAAAATTGAACTTGTCAGACTTTTGTTTTTAACAAATTGATTTATATAAGTTGTGATATGGTCGATCTTTGGCGACCATATCTTTAGTTGTCAGCGTGAATTAGAGGTGTGGGGTTCTCGAAATGAATCGACATTTTAGAATTCTTAATATGACTTTATTAAGAGTTTCTCTTAAATTTCTAATATATTGGACAAACTTATATTAAGTGAGAATAAGCCAAACACGTAGCCGTAGCTAAAAAGGATCGCACACTTTGGATCCCTTATCTAAATAATTATATTATCCGCCTACTTTCAATTCTAATAATATTACGAGTTCTAATATTAAATAATCTGTCCTACCTTGAATCACGCAACAGTTCAATCACTTTCAGAGAGACTGTTAGGCACGCGTGCAATAGTATGCACCTTGTAGTAATGGCTAGGAATCTGTGAATCTTTGGTAGGCCGTCAAATTACACTTCTATCTTTTCCAAACAGACCTTTCTCTAAATTGCCATCCCGCTTACTAAAACTTCTGTTCTTTTAAAGGCTATCTTATTTGCATTTACACTTGCATTTCACTTCTTGGATTTGGGTTGGAAAAGATTTGCCATTAATCTTGGCCGTCAAAGAACCCAGAGGTTATGCTACAGAAAAGACACGTGAGCCCGTCACAAAGTAAATGTGTCTATTTTTTTGTAAAATGTCTCTTTCAATAGAAATAATTACAAGATTTAACAATCTTTCTTGGCCTATAGTCAATCACGGGTACTTTATATTTTGTTTTATTTATTTATTTGTTTTTATAAATTTCAATTTTAAGAAAGATCTGTCAGCTGTAGTTGCTGAGACTGGAATTGTTAAAATGTATGAAGGGTATAAATGTTAGGAAAGGCATGAATTAAATTTTTTTGGTAATGATAAAGAGTTTCATCCACCAATGAGACATTTTTTCCAAAATTTTTCAAAAACTGTGTATCATGCTTAAGTTTTATAGTATTTTTATCCCTAATGCTTCCGGTTTTGATGTAAAGTTAGTTTATTTTGCTTAGAGTATTTATTAAATTCAGAACTATTCCTCAAAAATTTAAGAATAAAAATACAGGAGATGAGACAATTCATTAAATCGCACCATCTCACCCAGGGGTCGGCAACCTTTTAGCTGTGGCGTGCCCAACCAATCTACCAATAGGATTCATCGTGGGACATTTTTGAAACAATCGATTCTCATGATAATGTATGGAGAGTTAGAGAGCAGAGGTCAATAATATGGATTTATATATATATTTACATTTATTATACATTAATTATTCATCATTTAAAGATATTTCGTATCATAAAAATAAAGAGCACAAAATATATCCCTATTTCTTCAACAAAAATTAAAATTGTGCGTGTGTTTTATAAATTTTTAAACATATTTATCAAAATAAGAAATAAAAACATAAAATATATACGTATTTCCCCTCATAATAGCTAAATAACCACTCTATTTCCATATCGCAAAATCAAGGATATAATTTGTGACTTCAATTAGACTATTTTGAACATTCAGTTATTAAACAATTTCTTTGCGGACTTGAAATATTTTTCACTCGAGGAAAGGTTTTTTTACTTCTATATGTAGAACCCAAAGCGGAAAGCAGAAACACGCAATTTTCTCTCTTCAAACAATCAAATCTCTCCAGCAATGACATTCAATAATTTACAAAATAGTTGTAGAGTTATCTTTCAGATTTTTTCTTAACTCCGCAAATATCCATTATTCTGAAGACAGTTGTCAAATAAGGTATATTACGAATTTATCAACTTCCATCCACTAAGAAATTGATAAACTGATAGATTAAGGCAAAATGCCACTGAGAATCGTACCGTGTGCCATAGATTGTCGACTACTTTTTTTCTAACATTACAAAAACAATTTATCTTACACCAAAAACAAACTTTTATTTACAATTTTAAAGTTCACTTCTACATTGGCCAATCTCTTTGCTTTCATAAAAGAAATTGTTTTTCTGATTTTTTTGAAGTATAAAAATTTTATGGATTTTAAAACTTGTCTCAATTGCTGAAGAAGATGCTATTCATTTACTTCCACTGAAACCTTTATCAGATCTATATTCGTTCAGATTGCAATTTATTTTCATTTTCGGAAGCCTGAGAAATATCGAAGTTTATACCCGAAGAATATTGCTACCAACACATTAACTTTGTTGAATAATTTTTGTACCATAAAACTAAAAAGTATAAAATAAAATTTTAGAATTTTTTTTCTCTAAAGATATGGTTTGATTTTTAATGTTCTAATTTTTTTTTAAAACAATTATTTCAACGAAGGCATTCAAAAGGTTTTCTAATTGACACTTTAACGAGTTGTTGCATTTATCCTGTTCGACCACCTCGTAGTGGCTGCGAGAGTCTAGTGGTCATGGCCATAGACTTGGGACCAGCTTGTCATGCCTACAGCTCAAGCCTTCTGCCGCTAAAACCCCGTCGTGTAGAGGGGTGAATATGTCGGGGATCAAAGTGGTGTAGAAGCTCAGAGAGGAGAATTTCAGCTCAGATGTCGTTCTTGCCACTTCATCATGGATCAAAATAATGAGATCCATCGTCAACAACTCATGTGTAGCTTTATAGAGCGACGTTAACAAGCACTCACTCGACCACCTTGTATCTGACAAATCCATGATTGAATGTTACATTTGAATCGCGCGTAGTTTCTTAAGACAGACCAATAATTACTGGGAAGGGGGAGATAATTGTGCATCTCTTGAATAGTCAAAAAATTTTTTATACCGAACACATTGTTGATTGCAACATCGCATATGCGACAAGATATGTTTCAGGAGGTTTATACAGTCTCCAGATGTGCCACTCATTGAAAATATCTGGTCTTGGATTGCTGAGAGACTGGCCCTTCTCCGGCTAATAGGGCTCATGAAGCAGCATGGAATGAGTTGCCCATTTCTGTCATCCAAGCCCAGATAGACTTCATGCCTAAGGGCCGTTTTAGCTGCCAGGGATGACACTAGTTTCTACTAATTTAGCACTCCTGAAAACCCCCAAATTGATTGCAAATTTAATCATTCTCTATTCATGACATACTGTTAAGTACAATAAATATCCTTTGTTTTCCAACATAGTGTTGCAATTTTAATGTGACGAGCACTGTATAAAAATCAACATTTCCTGAATAATTTTATATGAGGAAGTAACCCCTAAATAATATAAATTCTAACTATATTGGTTTTCCAATTATTGTACCACAGAACACTTATTGTATTATATTTTAGTTTAATACTGCCTTATTGTGGTGGGAGAATGTTCCTGGGGGAATGGGTGAAGTGCAGTGGGAGATCGCTTCTGGTAGGGTCACACTAGAAGTGAATGTCATTTCATTCTGTCCAGTTAAAATGAGTTAGCATAGACTTCTGTCATTTGGTGCTTCGGTCCCAGAATCAACAGGATTCACTTCTTGAACTCTATTTTTGTCATCATAATATTGTTTCTAATCGTTCTCTAGAGCTGGGTTTCTTAAGCGTTTTGATGTGTGGGGAACCCATAATATTTACAAAAATTTTGTGGGACACCATAAACATTGTACAAATCCGACGCACGCGTGAGGACGTTAGAAGTAAGTGCCTTCACATGTACTGTTATGTACTATGTTGCAGTTTTTGGTCATTAACTTTAATTCTTAATTTTAAGACGTAGTACAATGTAAACATTTTAAATAAGTAACCAATTTTAAAATGTTTTCAGTAATAAAATTAAATTCAATAAACTTGATTAAATTCAAACATTAACTATAGTCTTTGAGCGTAGCCTCTTGGAAGGTCACTACTGAGAAAACGCACTTTTTTCTAACACAGCGCACATGCGAGGATTAAATATCAACGGGAAGGATGTGTGCCTATTTATTTTTATAATTATATTATCAAATCTTTACAAAATAGTCGATACCGGAGTTAAGAAGCTCTGCTCTAGAGCTTGCTCTCAAAGTAACTACTCCCATCATTTTTTATTTTATAAATTAATGTATATTGTTGCCAATGCGTACCATTTTTGCATTACTGGTAAAAACAAAAATATATCTGCGTTACAATGTTATTATTCTACCTTTACACGTTAATAACATTGGGAAAGAATGAAATTGCTCGTAATGGGAAAGTACCCAAAGTTGAATGAATTTAACGACCTGAATATGAATATCACATTGAAAAAAGCTGATTAGCCTTCTTTGCAGGGATATTTACTTTTTTCTGTTATAAAGGTGAGCCAAAACATTGTGAACACTCTCACATTTTTAAATGAACTCGTCTGGATGACGTGAAAAGCACGTGATTAAGAGAATGGTATTTAATTGCTGCTGGAGAAGGTCTTGCACTTTTGTGAGAGAGGGAGAAAGTGGCTGGTCTGAGTGAATTTGAAAGAGGGTAGATTTTAACAGCCTGAAGACTCGAAACGAGTGTCTCCGAAGCAGCATGACTGGTAGGTTGTTCGTATTCTGCTGTTTTTAGTATTTATGCAAAGTGGATACCTAGCTGTTGCGCGTCTACGAGTCATCAAAAAAAGGGAGTCAGAAATTGTCCCGCGTGATAAAACAAAATCGGCGCCAGACGGTGACTCATCTGACAGCCCAATACAATTCAGATCTAAGTCCTAGTGTTTCAGAATATGCAGTTTAGCGGTCACAGTTCAATATGAGGCTGCACACCAAATGTCCCATTCGTGGGCCCCTTTGACCAAGCGTTGCTGTCAACTACGTCTAGAGTGGGCTCAGAAACATTGAGACTTGACCATGGTCTGGATCGATAAATCACGATTTCTCATTCATCACGTTCAGGGATATATTAGGATGTGACGCCTTCCACAGTGAAACAGTTGTTCCATCCATGTATAGACTGGCGATGGCGGCATTATGCTTTGGAGAATGTTCTCAAGGTGGATTTGGAAGCCTTAGTTCTAGTAGAAGGGATCGTAACAGTTGTAGACTATCTGAGCATAATTGTGGATCAGTTGCACTTTTATATAGGAAATGGGATCTTCCAGCAGGATAGTGCCCCATGCCAAAAGGCTAGAATCGTGTTAGAAGAGTTTGACGTGCATAAAGATGAATTCCAATTAATATCTTGGCTACCTAACTCAACGGTTCTTAATCTAATAGGGCACCTTTGGGTATTCATAGAAAGGTAGCTCAAAGATAAAATATATTCATTTTGAATTATCTCGATTTTTCACAGCCACTGCTTAGATAATTGGTACAACCTTTCTCCAGTCATCTACCAAGAACTTATGGTATCCATGCTAAGGCGAATTGCAGCTTTTTTGCAGGCAGAAAGTGGTACAACGTGTTAATGAGTGGGTGTTCATAATGTTTTGATTTTTCGGTGTATATTTATTTAATTATTCATTATTATTATATTTAAATGATAATTGTATCACCTATGAAACCTTTATTTCCGCTACGTTTCTACTCGACGAAATCGAATACATAACAAACAATAGTGAAGAAGCGAGGTATTTCCTCGTATTTGGCTCATATTTTTCGAAGCTGTATCATACTCAATGATTTTGTTACAGTGTAATTTTAACTGTAATAAGTGTTGGTAACTTTTGCTATATTTGCGGAAATTTGACACTTGCTACTTAAAGAAAGATTATCAGTGCCGTAATTAGGAAAGCATATCATTTCTATTTCGATTGCAAAATAGCGTGCAGGACAAAGACTGGGCCACACACACATGTGCCCTTATGCAACAACTTTTTCAAGCTGCTTCATGGCAAAAGAAAGGCAATTAAATATGATGATCCTATGATTTGGAGGGAGCCTGCCAATCGTATTATACCAGCTTTTAAATATTTCACCAAGAAAACCAGCTACTAGCTTTTAAATATTTCACCAAGAAAAAGAAGAGGACAATTGAATATCTTAATATTCACTGTGCTCTGTGTGCTGTGATCTTTTTCATATAGTGAAGGACTCCCAATTTCTGTGCCTTCTACAGATTTTACTATAATATCAGTTCAGACAAGGAAAATCTCGATGTTTCATGTAATTCTCCTCAGGCGTCAACGTTAGCATGGGGTGGCAGTAAACATGAAAAAGTATTTGAGGTCAGTTAGGATCCGAAGTCCTCATGTTGGAGTTGTGGACAGGGAGGGAGGGCAGTTCACCACTTGATCATGGCTCAGAATTACTAGGTCCGTCACCAAGAGCAATCATGTTGCATCAGAGTGCCATGTAATTTCAAATCAAATCCTTTTCACACGTTTTAACTTGATTGCAGAATAATATTGCATACATAAGAATAAAATATTTTTGTAAAGAGGCTGTCGTGTTCTGGTTGGTCGGTTTGCGTTCAGAACGGCTCGCATTTTCAAAAACCAACACAACTGCATTGAACAACTGAGGCTCTCTTCAAATTATGATTAATAATATTTTTTAAATCTCTGATCAAACTGATGTGGTAAGTTTGATATTTAAGCTTAAGGTGGCGCTGTCTCCCGTCGACTGAGACTAGTTCCTTTTTCACTAGTTCAAAGATTCTATTGTTTGTCAAGCCGAATTTAGTTCGAAACGAAATGTGAAGCAACGGTGCCAAGATTAATATTACGCCATATAATCTTTCATAATTAAGACTTCCATAGGTAGATATGCTTGGTATTGCCCAAAGTTATTTATAAAATATTAAATATGTCAAACCAATAACCCTCTGTTTGACTCTAACAGAAATATCAAATGGGAGTATTATGGGAATTTTGTAGTCGTTTTCAAAATAGTCGCAAATAAATAAAATGGTGTTATATGTTCATTTTTGTATTGTTGCTGATGATATTTAAAAATTTGTTAAACTTTCGAAATAAAACAGAATAAACTAAAAATAAACTTGCCTTAATGGGGCTATCTCTAACAGACTATTCTCCTCTGAGTTTTTTTTAAAATTTTATTTTATTCTTTTTCAAACATAATTCATCACGAAGCTGTTTTCCCGAAGATCATTTTACTGTGAAGGTCATTACTCATTCAAGTGCATGCTTTGGTAATGATTACCGTTTATTTAAAGTTAGAGTAAGTGTGGAGATTTAATTAACACTCGCATAATTACATTACTCCCATTTTTTATTTGTATTATGGTGTGAACCTTAGAACCACCGTCTTCGAAATTAAATTGGGTCGTGTCACTTTGCTTGTTACTTCACACGCATAAAAATTGTTTAATGAGAAGATATTGATTAAAATTCAACTGTAATTTCAATTAGATTTTTTTCTTATTAAATAATACACAAAATTTAGTAATTTACGATGTAGTGTGTTTCGATGTTAGTGGGTGGCACTTTGAAATCTCTTCGCTGTGTGTTTGGATTATCAATGTCTTTCTGCAACGATAAAACTAAAGCGGTCGGAATGTCTAGAGTTTGACATGTGCGTAAAAAGTAATTACAAGTTGTTTTTTTTCTCTCAAGATACATATCGTATATTCCTGCGATAATGGCCTTAACTCTTCCAGGACCATTACCACATACATGTGATCACTTTAGGGTACACGATATCATATGCGAGATTGCGTTTTACTCGTTTTGAGGCCCGTGATAACATCGGTGTGATCTGAATTTGGAACCTACAGAATTTGGAATGATAAAAATAAAGAAAACATGTGTAAAAAGTAACTTCTTTGTATATATCTAAACACTATTTAAAGGGAATGTCATTTCTTGTGAATTTCCATCATTGGAAAACAAGAGAAGTTCGATAAATTCGTCTTCCATTATATCTTCAGGCTTGTTGCCGAATTCCGTATCATCTTTTCATCCTCACTGTTACTCTTATCCATAAACAAATAATCATCCTCCGTTTCATCTTGATTGTCAGATCTGCTACATTTTTTAAATGACTTTTAAATCATATCGGGTTTAATTTCGCTACCTGCTTTTGTTATCTACTCGCATATTGTTTTGAAACTTCAAAAGATAAGAGCATTGCAAAAGTACATTTCAAATTTCTTCGTAAGGAAAAGAGTGGACGTTATATGGCGATTTTTCCTAAGAATCAAAAATTGTGGTTTGAAAATATAAAAGCGCGTATTACGCAGAAATATACGATAAATAAAAAAGATTCTCTTAAAACTTTGAATGTAAATATTTGCAACTGTAGGAGACTACTTCAGTCACTCCAAGATCAATTGAAAGCTTTATTTCATGTTGACATCAAAATGCTATGGCACTTGCTTTTAACATAAGGAAATAGTGCCAAATGAAAGAATGAAGGCTACATTTTCGTCGCGCTACAAAGCTGCACGAGAACTATTGGCGACAGACCTCATCATCTTGAACCAGAGTCAAGCGACGAGAACGATGCCTGAGCTGGTACACATCTCTCGTAACTTCCGCACTACACCAACGGTAGGACGTTTGAGCCTCGGCATATTTAACGTGCATTGCCCCCCCCCTTCTGCGCGGCGGGTCTTCAGCGGTTCCAGGCTCTAACTCATGACACGTGTGCCTAGAATCCGTTACCTTGACCTCCGCGGCCACCAAATATTGCCAAAGTAGAACTCTTAAACTCAATAAATTAGTTTAGATATTTTTTGTTCTAAGTGAGCATTGGATAAATATGCTTATATCAAGCAATGAAACCTTTGGGCGCACTTTTTCGGGGCTTTAAAAATTCTTTTACAATGTCTGAGCAGTCAATCAATAAAACAACCCTATTGAATTTTGTTTTTCAATTATGTATACAGCTCAGTTTATATTTTAACCATAACTGCGGATTCTGAGTAGGTGTTTTTCAGCAACTTTCTAAGATATATATTTATAGTTTTGTGCTTGTTATGTGCCTTCTTAAGGCATAGCAGTACCCTAAAAATAACAAAAATATTGATTTTTATTTCATTTTCTTATGACCCATATATTTCAAAAGTTTTCTCCAAATTTCAGATCTGAAAACCAATTAGTTTTTTAGATACCTGAAGTTTTCTGAATCTAGATTTTATTTTTGGTTTCATTTTAAAGCATTTTCGTATTTCTAAATTGAATTCATCAAAAATATTTTTCAACGCAATCCATTTTTTCAGTGTGAAATGGATATTAACTGAAATTTTAATTACTACAGTCTTTTCTGTTTGCTTATGTTTCGAATATATTTTGAGTTCTCTAATAGTTACTTCATTAAGATTGATTTCAAGATAAATATTTATTTTACACGTAGTTTATTTAACTTAGAAGATATTTACTTTCTTTTCATCAATTTTTTTTCTGTTGAGAAGATACCATGGCCAAAACGTACTCAGGTTTCTTCGAGAAATGATATTTGGAAGAGATGAAATACGACTGAAAATGATAAATCTAAAATTCAGCCTTCAGCTGATACTGCAATGAGACTTTCTGTTCTGAATATAAATATAGTAGAAAAAAATTGAATATTTCTATGATGTACCAAACTACACAATAGTAGAATTACATTACAGTATTTTAATGTTACGCAATAAAATCTTAAGCTTACTAAACTGTCCTGAAATTGAGAAAAATTATATATTATTTACAAGTTTGGTGATTTCTAGCTTAAGTTTTTATCATTATTTTGTGTATATATATTTTTTGTATAAAACTTTTGTAAAAATGTTAGGTTAAGATAAAGCTGAATAATCTCTCGTCGTAAAAATTCTATCAATATTATGCAAAAACATATTTTGAATTTTTAAAAAAATGTTTTCAGTCATAATTAAAGTAGCGTTTTTATGAAGAACATAAGTTGGAAAAAATAACATATTAAAATTCAGCTTTTCAAGAATTATTAGCTTTTGTTTTGTACCTTTACGAACTTTAAATGTGTTTTTCTCAAACTTTTAATTTTAAAGATGTAAGAGTTTTCTAATTTCTAAGGGATTTTTTTTTTTCTGTTCAAGATAGAGTTTTGAATTTTTTTTGTATATTCTCCCAAACATATGTTCTATAAAATTTAATATATATTTAAGTCTGAAAGAGATCTAGTTATTTCTTAATATTTTAAGAATTTTCGTATTTTTTCAAAGTTTAGCCAAAAAAAATCTATTAAAATTCAACAAGGGTACCGATTTCCAAATCCATATTAATTTTTGTTTTCAATAATCTAAAAAACGTAAATCGCTTAAAATAATTTTAAAAAATTTTAAAATTTAGCATTTTATAAAAGCTTTCAAAACTTCAAAAATGTTTAATTTCTTAAAATTGAAATAAAGTCTTGTTAAAGTGACTCTTTATTTTCAAAATTAATTTAATATTATATAAGAATATAAAACATAAATTATTTTTACTGTTACTCTCTCCAAAAGATTTTTTTTAAAAAGGGTACTGTGTAGCCTTATTGAAAATCTTTTGTACATTTTTAACAGTTTTGGTCGGAATAACTTCTAATCTTATCAACTTCTAGAACAAGCTTTTAAAATCCAGATGGCGATAATAGGCAATGAACTTTTTTAAAATATTCGTTCAGTGGCTGTATCATCGAAAAAATGACGAATTCTTACGTTGATTCTTATATCAAACTAAATCTGTTTCCGTATATTCTAGTAGCTCTCCAGACTCTGTGTAATCAATTTTTATGAGAAAAATATGCTCTTGATATAAAACTGCTTTTATTTCAGACTGCGTATTTTATCTTCGAAAATTATTGACAGGTACAAGCAACTCTAACTAAAATGAATGATATACACAACTTAATTTTCCTTCTTCAAAAAAAAGAAAAGAAAAGAAAAGAAAGGGTCTTGTGATATGGTTTTTACCTTGTTCTATTTCTTACAATAAGTAATTTTATTTCAAAAATAGTTTGCTTACTATTTTTAACCGAGTCAATTCAACTTCACTTCGTTGATCATGAAAAAATACCTGAACATAAATTCGTCGAAAATTCAAAGCGTACAATTATAGCAGTTGAATATTTAAAATAATTTTATATCCATGCATTCAAATTTTTCATCGCATTCGAATATTCCATTTTCTCTTCCTTCGAGCATCTTCAGGCCCTTCCATTATAGCAATTCGTGCTGTGCCTTTTTAAATTTTGCTGATGGAAATTTATGTCTTGTATGAATACGGATTTTATCTCCGAACGGTCACTCTTCAGTTCCTACTTAGATTCTCCGATTGGATACTACCTGACTCCAGCATCCATTTTTCGCCGATTTTTCTTCCTTGTACCCACGCGACCCTCTCCTCCCGCAAATAGGATTTAGTGTCTATTAAGCCACGGACCCTTATCTTAATATTTTTGCTTTGGCCTCTTATCTTTCGCTCCCATCTCACCCCTTTCCTCCAAAGCTATTTTCCGCCAGCGTTCTTCATCACCATATTCTTCTCATCCAGAGAACTACCGAAACAACAACAGCAGCAATAATCCACCTTCCCACTCTCGTTTATCACAACGAAAACGACTGTCCCTTTTTTTTTTTTCTCCTTGTTTGTTGTTGGTGGCGAAATTATTTCCAGCCATTGCCAGTATCTTCCGATCAGAAACCAAACGCTACTGAAAAACCTTCTTCCCCCGGCCATTGTTTGTTGTCCATAGTGCGCCCTACTTGATGAATAGGCCGAGGCTGCTGCCAACAAAAGAATTGGCCACCGCCGAAATCGTGACACGACGATTGAAGGGGGTGGCTGGATCCTTTCACCCCCCTCCCTTTCTGTGCTGGCGAAGATTAAGAACAAGAAAAGGAACACGATAAAAAAGAAAAGGGTGGGTGGAGTGGACAAGATGTTTTCTCGGGGCGTCCGAAATTACCCGCTCCTGTTCTGGAACCACCGTTCGCTGGGATGTCCGCATTCCTCGGGACCCACTCTAATGGGCAGGTTCGCTCCTCGTGCGGTAATGGAGGGTCATCGAGAGGTGGGATCGTTCGCGTTTTGTAGGAAAGGGATTCTCTTATCGTTCTGTCCGATTCCTCCTGCCAAACCATTCTGCTTTTTCGAATTGGAAAGATCGAGCTCTGACGAGGTGGCGTCCTTTTAGATTTCGCAGAATGAAGTAAAACGCGGTTTTGTTTTGTTGTTTGTGTTTAAATATAGACGAGGAGAAATGTATATAATTTTTTTACCACATTTGGTGAAGCAAATTTTTCAAGTATCATTCACACATATGTGATTTATCTTTTCAAATGTTGTCATCTTTAATTTCCGAAAGTTAATGCATTTATAATAATAAAGAGCACAGAAGGAGGGGGGAAGAAGAATTCAATGATACTTCTTGCCTTTATTTCCTGTTGAAGTTATAACAACACAAGATAATTATTTAATAAAGATTATAAGATTCTCAAATTTCTAGGATATAACCACTTAAATAGAATTAAAGATTTTGTAATGCAACATAATATTAAGGATTAAACCCTGACCAAATTATGAGGCCAGCCGACACTTAAATTTTAACAGGTCTAGTTTGATATAACGTGCAGAAATATCAATACATTCTCCCTACAGTAGAACCGGGATGAGGACTCTAAAACTCAGATTCGAAACTCATGATTTTAGCCTGTGAGCACTGGTATGAAAACCAGTCAAAAACAGCCAGTAGCCAAAAGCAAAATAAACTAGTGTGTTTTCCAGCGTGATAAATTTACAGCTTCTGTGTTTTATTGATGTTAAATCCTATATTTATATGCGTTGCATTTTGGCACCGGAGGGCAGCAAGATATACCGTTCTAAACGCGAAATCAAACGCGTGTCTTTATAAAAAGGACTGACTCCATTTTCTATTATTTTAATCGGAATATACGGTTTGAGACCCGTACAGAATAGTCTGTTGAATATTCCAGTGCAAAATACATAATCATATGACAAATACAACAGTTTTCAAATTTCTGTCGAGTGGTCATTCCCAATGATGACCGCAGGTCGTGTGGTGCTTATAAACCAAACAGCATTTGAGTATCGTAATGAAAACCTAGTTAAAAGATAAGAATTGAAAGTACGAATGTCAAGAACAAGAGATAATCAACCCTTACAATAAAATTAGGAAGAATAAAATAAGAGTTGAATGGAATTTAATGGGAAAAAAGCATTAATTAATATTGAAATTATACATAAATTTACCAGAAAAAGTGAAACTTACTTGTAATGATCTTGCCCCTAAAGTCGCTTCCTCATCATCTTGTCTACCTAAGGCTGTGGGAGGGAACGATGAATGGCCAAGACTCTCCATGATAAATCTAATTTATTATTATCAATTATAATATTCCAGAACAAGTAGTATATAAAAGGGATCCCTATATGAGTGATATAAAGAAAGCAACTACCTTATGTGAATAAATGCACGAAATCAGATTAGTTTAGCTTTAATCAATCCTATCCTATTAATTCTGGATTCACTAATTTAGTCTTGTAGCCAAAATCCGTCCTTTAGTCAAGATGCGTAATTATAATTCTTACCATAGGAACACTGCATACAGATGCTCCGCTCCTTCTGACCTACGATTATTAAACTAAAACCTTATATACACTAACTAATTTGCATCTCAGGGTTTCTTCTTGAGAGGGATGGCTGTGAAATAAACGTGAATGCTAGCCCAAAGATTCCCCAAGAGGATTAGTTGGTGAAAGTCGCGTTAAGACCCGTCACAAACTTTTAAGGAGGAGTGGCATCTCCTCCTTAAAAGAATATTTTTTTTTCAAGTTTTCAATGACATATTTTAATTTCACTTGCCATAAATTTTGATTTCTCAAGATCATTACAGCTGGAAACTTACTTAGATATTCAGCAAGAAGGTATTGCTAATTTAGCACTTACACACATTCTTTATATACTTCAAAACACATAATGTTCCCTTTCAAGGTTGGTAGTCTGAAAATACATTAATAGAATTACTCTTTGTAATACAAAAATATTCCAAATTCTTGACCACGGAATTTTTTTTCTTGTATATTTTCTAGTTACGCCTCCATAAAAGAATTACGTTACCAAAAGCCTTCTAAAACCTTTTTTACTTAAAAAAAATTGCGAGTAAATAATTTTTATTCACAGTCATTTTAAGAAATTTTGGAAGCATGTCAACAACTTAAGTAAAAAATTAAAAATACTTGAATAATGTTTCTATTTCTTTTTATTCTGTTAAATTAGGGGATATAGATTATTTTGCTGCAAGTGATCTGAAAAAAAGCCCCTCTAAATACATAAAAATTATTGTAAATTATGCGTGCTTATCTGCTGTTTAAGATCTGATTAAAAATATTTAGAAATCATGAATAAAATATTTGGTACCAAATATTTGATGGCCTCGTAAGCTCAAGTTTGAGGGCTTGACCCGCCCCAAGTAGGGGGAATTTCATGATGCAGAAAATTAACAAAGTCCATGTCGTATGATTAAGTGGCATATTAAAAATCCCTAGAGGGCCTTTTTGCCTTGTGTGATCTTGGTAAAATTAAATTCCTAGTACCATTTCGTATCTTCCCAGCTCAGGTGCATCTGGGCGTCAAAATTACGTTGCGGTAATTGGTATTCCTCATATATGGTGCCGCACTAAAAAGTGATACCTGCTTCTGCGGAATGTACTAAGTCTGCAACAGTAAAATACCAATCCACAGCTCCATTGGGGAAAAAATATTTGATGAGCAAAAGTTTGATTACGTATGAATACCAATATATTACGAATACATTTTGTATTACAGAGCGTTAAATAAGTAAAATTCTCCTAACGCTTTGAAAGAAATTGAATCTCAGTAAAGTGTGGTAGTGAACTAATACGCATCCGGCAAAAAATTTATTTAATGATGGTTACATTGTCCTTCTATTCCTCTATTACACTCCTTCCATCAGCATTTTCCATTCTCTTTATGGGATTATACTATCATAACCCCTTTTAATTGCATTTTTAGTACAAAATATTTCAAGAAAAAAATTCAATATGATTTTGTTCCACGACCACGAATGTTTACAGCTGAGTTTTGCGCTGCAGTGATTGAACGTGATGCTGTTGGAAAACATTTTAAAAAGGCTTCTTCGCACGAGTTTCTTTCATTCGGTTGTCTCTATCGATCATTCGGGGAAATGGATGAAAGTTTAACTTTGCATGCCTAGTAATTACCTAAAAGGAATTTAAAAATTCCGTCGAAGGAAACATTTTCTAGTTAATTATTTTTTATTATGAGCTGCATTCAGATTATATACATCATATGTTACATCCAGCATTTTATAAGGAAGGAAAAAAGGCAAAAAAAAAAAAATGTTAAAAATATATTGGGATACAATGTTGATTTAAAAATACTTTAAAACAGAAACAAATAAGTACCCGATGCCAAAAAAAAAGGAATAAAAATATTTATGTTCCGTTTTTTGATTAAATGTTAGAAAAAATTCAAAGAAACCATAAAAATACAAAGATGACAAAATTAGAAAATGAAGTAAAAGAATAACAAAAATATAAATTTAGTTTTAATAATTTTTTCAAATTTATTTATTTATTGGTGTGTTTTGTGAAATATTATCCTAGATTAACTGATATGACATGAAAATTTAAGAACTAGATCTTAAAGAGATGTTTTGAAACTCAAAAACTCCTTACTCGTGTCTGAAAGAATTCGCAGTTTGCACAAATTTTTAACTCTGGAATAATTTCAACGCGTAATAACGCGTGTGATAAAACAGTTTATTTTTCTCAAGTGCTATAAGGAAAGATTTAGAATAGTAACTATACACTTAATTCGTATTCATTAAAGAGTGATCATAATGAATCCTAATTATGTGAATGTGTTATTAAATAAAAATAAGTTTGAAAAACAATAATAGACGGAAAAGAAAAGTTCATTTGTTCTTGTTGCAAAAGTCAAACAAAAATTTATTTATAATTATTGAAAAGAGACATTAAAGTATCTGTTCGTACATACACCCCAAGTTGGGACAAAATTCTAATTATTATAATGCAAAATTAAGAATCAATAAAATATACACACACACATATATATATAACTCAGTTTCGAATATATATATATATAGGGAGGGACTAGGGGTGTAATGGGCAAATGATAAGTAAAGTAAAAAACGAATTTTTTAAATCAAGTCAAAGAAATGCGATACTCACATAGTTTTACGAAAAAATATTATTTAGTAAAAAAAGAGGAAGATAATTAGCAAGGAAGGTGATTGGAGCTTAACTAATTGTTCAGGAAATGAGCCTAGATTTTAAAAACTAAAATGTCCAAGCAAAGTAAACTTTTCCTCACTTTGTTATTATTAATCACACAAAAGAAAATTTATTTCCCTTTCTTGCTAAATTTCTAGTACAAATAGAGGTCTACAATGTGTTGTTAAGGTCGCAAGCCTAATATCAGGGTATTCTTGGATTACACAAAAGTTTAAAATAAAATGTATTTTAAGATATACTGCGTATGTATTAAATCAGAATTATTTTCTCTTTGGGCTCGGATGGTTTAAACTGAGATATTTGTGGGACATGAGGTATTTTTTTCCCTAATTATTTCGCTCGACATGATGAACTCTTTTTTTTTTCATTATCTCCATAAAAATCCTTGTTTAAACTTTTTGTTTAATTCCAATCAGTTGATTCAATATGCAAATCTAACAAAGATTTTTAATACTGTCTTTTTTTATTATTATTTGTGTGAAGACAATATTCTTTTCTTTATATTTAATAAATTTCTTTTCGGAAAGGCGGAAAAATAATTTCGATTAAAATAGGTAAATCAAATATTATTTACACATTTTTTGGAGAATATAAAGGTATGTTTGTTTTAATTTTTAGTACAATGATTGTTTGAGATGACTATAATTATATAAAAACTTAAGTTCCCTTAAAAATAGTTAATGATTATTAATGAAAGAATTCTGCAGACTGTAAATATATGAAAGATTCCCATAATTTATTAAGCTCATTTTAGTGTGATACGAGACCAATCTAAAAAAAAAAAAAAAAAAAAAAATCAATAGAGAACTTTTTTTGTTGTTGCAAGTTTAAGTTTTATCAGGTGTCAGTAATATTGATTCCCCTTTTAACATTGAGGTAAGTATTTGTTGAAATACGGATGGCACTCGTGTCTTGCCTGGCAAATAGTTATATATATTGATGCATTATTCCATTTTATTTTTTGTGGTTAGGTTCTTTTGAAAATGTGAGCACAGCACTCTTGTTTTCATTGTACACGAGTTTTAAGGGTTGCGGTAGCCCAGTGGTCAAGGTATCGGATCATGGCAGGCATGCCATGAGTTCGAGCCCAGTACCACTAAAGACCCGCCATGTAGGGAAGCGATGCACGTTAAATCTGTCGAGAGCTCAAACGTCCTCCCGTTGGTGTGGTAATTAGGAGAGGGGGTTTCCAGCTCAGGTGTCGTCCTCGTCACTTGACCATGGTTCAAAATCACGAGGTCTGTCACCAAAATCCCTCGTGTAGTTAAACAGTGCGACGTTAATATTCACTCACGCGTTTCGACATTTTCCTCGTGTTATTTCAGGAATGACATGTGTGTTTTTTTGTTTTTTTCTTCTTTTTTTTGAAAAAAAAACATTTGCCCGGAGCGTCGTCTGAATGTTGCCCAAACAACAAAGGGAAACTGCAATGCATTTCGTTAACTCGTATCGTTGTTTTTTTAAGTATCGTGTTTTACCATCGTTTTTATGCATTTCTTGCGGAATTACATTTAAATAGTTTTAATTATGCATAGACACATATTGCTTGTATGTCCAGAAGCTAAAAGGTTTTCGCAGTTCCCTTAAAACCGATGAACTTTCTGGGTCTTTTATGCTCTCACCGAGAGATATGTGATGCGACCAGTTCGATACCAATGAAAAATCAAAATACGAAAGTTAAATTAATTGCGTCCTTCTTTTTTTTGCAATGGCCAGGGTTACAGAAGATCACTACACCACAAGGGGTAGGGGGAAAACAAAATAAACAAAGTAAGAAAAAAAATGGCGAGAAAAATCTATGAAGCCAATAAGTCCCTAGCTTGCCAATAAAGATTGCACAAAGAGGAGCCCTGATTGCGTCAAAAATAAGTCATTCAAATTTTCACATCAAAACTTTTGAAATGGATTGCCTGGAGATTAAGACAAAAAAATCTCTGATTTCCACTGAGCAAAATTCAGATGACGTATTCCAGAAGGATAAATAAACACATAACATGAGTATTTTGTAATTTAAAACGTATAAATATATTGTGCTGCTCAACAGTGAAAAGAGAGATCAAAAGTGACAATTTGAAAGTGTTTAAATATTCAATGGGAACGTCTTTACGTCTCTCACATGTAGGAAAATATATATTTTTTAAAATCATTATCTTTTAAGTGTGCAACAAAAATTAAAATTATGTTTCAATGTGTATTATAAAAATGTAGAAGAATATAGCTCTGGAAGAAGTTACACGGGTTATTGGTGACGGACTTCGCAAATTTGAACAGCTATCAAGTGATCAGGGCAATATATGATCTTATACCTCAATTATCTGATTTCCGTCTCTCCCCCATGTGAGGAATCCATGTCAAGTGCCCCATGAATCATTGTTGAAACCAGGAGTTGAGCTTCAACCTCGGCCGCGGAGCGCGTCATCATAATACCATAAAACATGAGTTTTACGATAGCGTCTTCTGCGTGATGTTTGTTCAACAAATTAAACTCAGTGGCGAATGTACGTAGTGGGGTTCAAAAGTTCCCGGACTGAGTCTATAACTTAAAAAATATTACAAATTAAACTGCTGAAACACACCAATCTTCGAAATGAAACCCTTGAGCAACAGTACACTTTTGCCTTCGCTTCTCGAATCATTTCTGAAATCCATTTTTAGCCATGTTCTTTAATTCAGCTTGTGATGCAATTTTAATTTCATCTGCAGATTGAAATCGACAACCCTGCAAGTGACGTGCCGGTTCAAGAAATATTCTGAAGTTTCATGGTGCGAAATCAGGGGAGTAAGAAAGATGTGCATAAACATTTGTTTTCATTTTCACCCCGTCATTGTTTGAAGCATGTTAAGTACCGCCGCCGCAGAAAACTTTTCGATGTTCTCAGCGGTGCGGGAAGTCCAGAGCGTTCGTTGTCTTTGACACTTTCCTGCCTTCTCTGAAACGTCGGTACCAATCAAAATCTTGCGTTCGCGATAGTGTATCATTGCCTTAAACAGCTTCAACATTTCGTAAGTCTCCGTAGCACTCTTTTCCAAGCCAACACAAAATTTAATATTCTCTGCTCAACAAATGCAATTTCTTTCAATCGCCGGCTACTGAATGCATCCACCTACAAAATACGACACCGTGGTAAGCCACCGTCCACGTGATTTGGGACAAATTTTTTATTAAAGGGGAAGAATGCAGTGACACAGAAATGCTATTGTAGTTGCTCTACTGCAAAAAAAAAATTTCACGTTACAGTCTTATTCCAGGAACTTTTGAATACTACCTCGTATATAATTATTTCTTAGGGTTAAAAATCCTCTAGACTCTTTTAACAATGTCGCTTGATATTTAATCATTTTCAGATATCCAGGTCAGCAAAGCATATTCTAATATTTACGCTTCAAGCCCCTACAGTAATATGAAAAACTTTTGGAGACGCTACTGAAGAAATAAAATATAACTCACTTCGATAAACTTTTGCTCAGTGTCTGAGCAAATAATAAAGATACGAAAGTAGAAAATTTTGCATTATTTCTATTTCAAAGAATATTTTATTTAATTAAAAACGCCAATTTTATAGTTTTTAAGTGAAAAAGCTGCTTCCTTAAAATATTTAATGAGTCTCTCATGACCTTTCTTTTTCTCCCGTCCTATACGTTTTTTGTTGAATTCCTGTAAATAAACAAATGATTAAAAAAGAACATTGAGTACGCTCCCTATCCATCTCGTAGAAGTTCATTATCAATTTCTGAACAGGATCTAGTAACTGTCCGATCGGCCGCCAGATGGAAACACAGTTGCGATCGGAGTGTTCCCAAATGACTGTGCTCGCTGAGAATATGAAAAAATATAAATGATAAGAGAGAAAGAGAAGAACAAAAAATAACAAAAAAGTAAACGAACTCAATAAAAACGGGGAAAGTGAGACGAGGAGAGTGCAATAATAAAAAATAAAAAAAAAGAGAAGTAAAATAAAATAATAAATGACTGGCTGATCTCTCTGCCAGCGAGTCTACTCTGCTCAGATAATAGCAGACTTTCTTTCGAAAAGCGGTCTGTAATCTCGTTTTGTATTTGCCCTTGTAAAACGAAAAGCTCAGAACGCCCAAAGCGGATGAAACACCTTGTTCGAATTAAGGCCCTTTTTTTTTTCCTGCAGGACTTATGGAACATTTTTTTCCCTTTCTTCAAAATCGTTTGCTAACTATGGAATGCTTTTTTTACTTCTTTTCTCTATCCGCCTTGAAAATCGTTTGCTATTTGTTAACTAGGAGTTAGACGAAGCCACTCGGTGAATAGAGAAAACCCAGGTGAATATTGTTTCACAGAAGTAGCGAAAACTGGGCATTTTTATCAGGAAGTTTAGCAAATCAACGTCATTAATACATATTTTAACAAACCGTTCAAAAATATGTAAATCCTTAATTATGCAAGGGATTATAAATTCCCGTTTAAAGATGAATGACTGCATAATTCAGCAAAACTAATTCATATCGTTATAATTCAAATATGAAAAAAACAAAAGCATGCAATCAGGATTCGTCAATATTGCCAAAGAAGAAATACATTTTTTTTTATAGAATTGTTTTATTGTATTGTCTTTGAATAATGGATAAAATGTTTTTCTCTCTCTCTCTCTCTCTCTCTCTCTTGATTTTAAAAAGCAAATATAAAATATAGTTTTTAAATATTTTACATTTCTTTTCTACTCAGGTGCTAAATTATACGTTATGTCCTAGACCAGGAATTGTTAAAATTTTCATACTAGTGACCCCATATTTTTTGTACAAAATTTTGTGCGACCCCATAAACATTTCACATACCGTAAAATCCGATGTATAATGCACAGCGGCGTATAACGCGCAACGCCGTATAACGCTCACCCATACTTTCAAGCTGCAATTCTTAATTTTTAGGTATATTCCCCATATAACGCGCACCCCATCTTTTACGAAGAAGAAACCTGAAATGTATGAATGCAATGCTTTAATGTTTTGCAGTTATTTATTCGAGTTACTATCCCAAGTTTTTAGGAAAAAATAACATACTTCTAGAACTACAACTCATTAATTTCATAAGGAATGCCTTTCTTTTAAATAAACAGTATTTCAATATATGTAGAAGTCTAATTTTTTTTGTATGCTCATCTTTTTTCTTGTTTCTAAAGCTATCATTTTTATTCCCGGAGTGTAATGCGCACCTCTAAATTTCGATCCTATTTTTTGTGCTAAAAGTGCGCGTTATACGCCGGATTTTATGGTCATTTGCACGCGCTTGAGTATTTTAATAGGTATTTTATTTGTAGAATATTAATGCTCTGATATAATAAATATTCTCAATAAGTTTTTACTTTGAATTTCATGATATAGTAGAAATTTTAATAAATAATTTTTTAAAAAAAACATATAATGCATGTACACGGGAAATTATACGTAAACTATAATTTGTTTATTAAATGTAGTCCTTTTGAGATCATCACCTTTTATTAACAACAGGATATGCAAGATTTTAATATCATTGGGAAGGATGGACAGGATTATTTCTACTTATGTTATTAAATCTTGGAATAATAGTCGACACCGTGGCAGACTTCCTCAATATTCTTGAGATGGGTTCGATACTCCAGTAGAATCTAAACAAGCAATTCTAAATTATCTGTTGGATTTCACCGATAAGAATCTAAATAATCAATTAAATTATTATTATTATTGATGATGAAAAAGCTTTTTTATGCAAAAAAATACATACCAAAAATCCTAAGAATTTTCGCTATCTCAGCTGTATGTCTCGCTATCCCATTTGAAGTCTCTTCACTTAGTTTAAGAAACACTGCCTTAGACTAAAATGTCTCTTGTACATTTCAACTCAATACTTGCTATTTCTTTAGACTTCACGAAGTTCATAATTTTGAGTTACGTTGATATTAACTATAATTATTTGTTTTAACTAAAAGAAATCAAATCACCTTCATATTAAATAATAATGATCAAAAACTTATTTTACTAATATATTTCTATTTATAATAAAATTAATATTACCATATTCGTTTCTGTGCTGGTTACAACTTAAAATGGACCAATGGGAATCCTTAACTCGAACTATATCACTCAATACAGCAGCATTTGTACTCAAGTGGGCTTCCATGTTTATTTGTAATGGCTGAGAAGGACATCTTTTCTTGAAAAAATTCGATGGGTCTTAGAGCCGTTCGAGCTGATAAAGTAGCCATGGTATCCAAGTGGTCATGGTCGCGAAATCATGGCAGGCGTTGTCGAGTCGGTAAGTCCCACTGTATAAAGAGGCTGATGCACACTTAATGAGGCGAAGATCCAGTGGCGTACGCCAGGGTGGGGTTTAGGACTTCAAACCCTTCCAAAAGACTTAATTTTTAGCATAAAGCTAATTCTAGGCACTTTCGCTTACTTGTTTTTGAAAAAGTAAACCACTTCCATAAAAGTAGCCATTGCGAATATCCAAGTTCCTCATATTAACATGGTGCAGAATTTTGAAAAATGTGCGAGACAGATACTTTTTTTTTTTTTGTGATTTATGAAAGATCATTCGTATTTTTGAAATCATTATGGAAGACCGCGCATTTCTCCAGCCAATGGGGAAAGTCCGTTGCTTTATTTTTACAGTATTTAGAATTTCACAGCTGCCCAACTGAATGATTCCAAATTTACAGAAGTCTACTTTACGATTGTTTAAAAATGTGCTCGCAAGTTAAAAACTCTTTTCGAAAATATTACCAACTGAAGGGAATCTGGATTGTATTTTCAATAAAGGTTTATAATTGTTTCTTACAATTTATATTCGAACAATAAGAAGCATTTAATTGAATTAATTAAATGTTTCAAGTTGTTCGTATTTAATTCATTCCTCTTGCTCGCAACGTTTTATATCGTGACAGATCATTGTGGGTACTTTTTGGAGTTAAACGATAAAAATAAACAAATCTAACTATGTGCTCTAAATTTTTGAAAATAAAAAATAATTTTAGATGACTAATATGAAATTATGAGTATTTTCGTTTTATAAAGTATGGAAGTTGGCATCGAATTCTTCGAAAGCTTTTGTTAAGCCACCAAGTGGCTACTTACTGTTTTAGCTACCAATAAGTTGTACCTAATCCTTTTCTCAATTCTTGTTTTCACCAATAATGTGTGTCCGCAGTAGCCATGTGGTTATGGTGGCCACGAACTCGCTACCAGCGAGTCGTCAATTCCAAAAGACCCATCCTATAGAGCGGCTGGTGAAGTTTGGAGAATGAAGTGCCAGGTCAAGGGAAGGGTCCTCTTTACTTGATTGGGATTTAAAACTACATGAATTATATTATACATGATATATAAGTCTCGCGTTTCTTTAGAGTGTGACGTCAATAAAAAATTCACCGATAATGAACAAAGTTTTATATAATATTCTAAGATGGTGATACATTTCTCTTAAAATTCGAATTGAATTCAAGTAAATGTCATATAAAAGTTATTTTATCAATCGATTAATACCTTATAGTAATTTATGGGTAATCAAAAATGCAAGAAGGAATTGAAATTTGATCAAATTATTATGCATTTTACGACGTGTTTACCTGGCATGCTCATCTCGAGAACATTTCTTCTTAAAATTCGTTGGTTTCACCAAAATAACCATCTTATAACAGAAACGTAATCAAAGTAGGTTGTCATGTGTAAACAGAAAAAGAAAAAAAAATCGCGATTGGGGTAAAAAATATATTGTTTTATGGTTCTGTAAAAATTTTTCTTTGCCTGAAATTTTTCCCTTAAAAATCATATATAAAAATGCTGTATACAATGCTTGTTATACAATATTCTTCCGTGTATGCAATTGTATACAAGAATATGTTGCCTTACAAGAGAATTGACAATTACCTGTGATCAAGATTTTTATATAAGGAGATTAGGAGCCTTCTTCAAGGTGGTTTTACTAGTAATTGTTTGAGCACTTACTATTTACACTTGTTTGAAAATAATCGAATAGATAATGAATCCTACTATCTTTACCAATATATTGATGATTTACTTGTTTTTGGTATAAGTAGTGAATTTAGACCAAAATATTATGTTCAGTCCCGACTACTTTACTTATTGAAAGCTAACCTTGGTTAAATGTTACTATGGTTGAATTTTAGGAGTTGGACTTGCATATAGTTAACAACAAAATAGTTAGTAATCACTGGCGTAGCTAGTCCTCATTGGGCCCTGTACCAAAATTTTGGGGGCCCGTTTTTGGAAATAGCAGTTTTGTTAATAAGATCATTGACAACATTTTGCAATTTTTCGTTTACACATATTGAGGCTCTGTAGTTAG
>BMAV01024204.1:623730-642892 GCA_019973955.1 Trichonephila inaurata madagascariensis
GACCACGAATTCGGAGAAATCCATCCCACTCCTAATTTATCGAGGTCCACATCTGAAAGAGTTCTACATGAAACCGATCTGAATCATCTGAAGGAGACTGAGAGAGAACAAGTGCTAGCAATTCTTCTAAAACACCAGACACTATTCACAAGTGATGTGAAAATAGCCAAAGTAGGGACTCATCGAATTCGCTTAAAGCCGAACATTGAACGTAAAAAGCCGTTCGTATATCGCATCCCAGAGTCCTTGAAGATTAAAGTTGATGAGCAGATAGAGGAGCTTTTGCGACTTGATTTAATTGAAGAATCTGACGCAGAAATAGCCTATCCAATTGTTTGCGTTAACAAGAAAGATGGTACCCTGCGACACTGCGTTGACTTCAGAGCTCTTAACTCGGAGAGTGTTTCTGATGATTTTCCTATGGAAGATGCAGTGGAGCTCATACATTCTATTGGAAGAGCCAATATCATCACAACGTTACATCTCTTGAAGGGGTATTGGGCTATACCCATGGCTGAAGACAGCAAAAATCTTACATCTTTCAAGACTCATCGGCAACAGTACCGTTTCAAGGTGATGAGTTTTGGTTTGAAAAATGCATCTGCTACATTTCAGCGTGAAATGAACAAAGCATTATCGTGTTATAGAGAATTTTCACGTGCCTACATCGACGACATCGCAATCTTCTCCAAAAATTGGGAAGAACATCTTTTTCATCTGGATACTGTTTTAACGAAACTTTCAGAGTTAAATTTCACGGTGAATCTAAAAAAGTGTGCCTTTGGAAAAACTCAAATTAAATATTTGGGTCATATTATCGGTTCTGGTAAGCATGAACTAGATCCCGAAAAGACTGCAGTTATCAACAATTTACCAGTGCCTAAAACGAAGAAGGAGCTTCGTAGTGTACTTGCACTGTGTAATTACTATCGCGAATATATTCCTAAATATTCAGAACTTGTGTATCCATTGACAGAACTCACCAAAAAGAGAGTACCTGATTCCATCCCATGGACTGAGAAACATGATTCCTCTTTTCATCTTCTGAAAAAGGCGTTAGTGGAAGCACCTTCGCTGTAATCTCCAGTACCTGATAAACCGTATACTATTCATTCGGATGCATCGCAAATTGGCATCGCTGCTTGCCTTTCACAAAAATGTGGTGATAAGTGTTACCCAATTGCTTATGCAAGTCAAAAATTAAGCAAGACTCAACAGTCATGGTCAACTATTGAACGAGAGGCATTTGCGATTGTGTGGAGTTTAAAGAAATTCGAAGTATGGGTATTTGGCACTGAAATTGAATTTTATACTGATCATAACCCTTTACCTTACTTAACGAAAAGTGCACCACAATCTGCAAGGCTACAAAGATGGGCTTTTGCACTACAAAAGTTCAATGTGACAATCAAACATTGTCCTGGTGTGAAAATGCCTCATGCTGATGCACTCTCCCGATTGGTGTAACAAATGTGCTTTTCAATTGTAAAAAGAAATTTTAGATTTAGTGAATAATTATTTTCTTTATCTCCTTTTGTGTATCTCATTATATATTATTTGTGTGTCTATTTACATTTTTTAAAAAAAAATGCTAATGTTTCTTTTCTAATAATATTTCTTTATATTAATGTTCTTTATTCTGTGAATTCCTTAAATTTCAATTTTTTTATTATTATTATGGTATAATTAATTATATCAAAATGGTATTTCTCAATTTAGTTTTGTGTAATTTCTTATATATACTTATTTTTTATTTTTATGTGTGAAGTAATGCTAGTTACTTGTATATTAGTGTATGATATGAATGTATCTTATTTTATGCTTTATAGTCAGATTGAGTATCATGTGTGACACATCAATCTTGTGTGGGGGGTGTAGTGTTTCCTCCCTTCACCAGGAGGCGCACTGTGCTCCCCTCCGGGAAGAATGTGGTTTTTTTAGTATAGAGCTGAGAGCTTCTAGGCACCGGCGCGTTAGGTCGGTGGCCATTTTGAAGTATTACCCGCGTGGGTCACTTAATTTTAAAAATTATTTTTTTAAGTTCGTAATAAATTGTGCTGTCCTCAAGAATATGTCTGTTGATGAAAGTACAACAACATCACACACTTGGCCACAACTTATCACAATAATTTTCCCTTTAAATAAATGGACGTGTTTAATATTCCATGCGTATCCTGCTTGCGTTGGTAAACATTCTAAAAATAGAAGACAAATTTTGAAAGTTTTGGAGGGCAAATAAATTTAATAACTTAAAAAGTTAATTCATATAAGAGTAAATGTTACATTATTACAAAGTAATATGCATTAAAATTTTATTAAGTGAACGTAACAGAACCTAGTACCATTTTTTGAGTACATGATAAACTGTCAAAATAAATAATCTTAATATGTAATCGTGTAATAATATTGATGAAAAATTCCATAAAAATGTGTATCATACGAAAGTTAAAATTTGGTTTTAATCTTCAAAAATGAATGAAAGACATGATAATCGCAACCCTTGTAGTAAATAATTTCGTATCATTACATCGTGCATATATTCTTATATATTTTCAAGTGTTATTTCACGATTATAAACATTTAAAATGTTAAGTATATGACTAACACACAAATTTCAATGCAAACATCAAGAGTTAATAAAGCAACACAAAAATTATTGATAGACTGCCATTTTTGGTGCTCAATCGATTGTTTTTTTCCCTTCTTTTTTTCTCTTTTTTTTAAATTTTTTTTTTTTTTTTTTTTGTACGATAAAGATATTAACTGTGGCATTTCTACGTTGGGCAAAACTATTTTATAATGATTTTTAGCCTAAGAGTGTGTAATTGAAAATCATTACGTTAATCAAACTATTGACAAAAAAATGCAAATTATTTAGATATTTTCTAAAAAAATTACGAGAACAAAACAATATTTCGTTCTAGAATTCCTTTATTTAAAAATGGTCTTTGATTCGAATCATCAATAACAACCGTAGTTGAAATTTAATTGCGGGTCACGTATAAAATAGCTTTTTAACCTTTTAAGCCTAATAGTTCTGAAAATGTTTCAATTAAAACAAAATATTATTTACTGAAGCTACATAAGTTTACTTTACTTACTCAGTCGGTATTTATTTTTCTATGTTACAGGGGGTTTATTAGCAGGTAATCAGGGAAAGATGTGGAGTACTGCTTTTACCACGCCGAAGGAGATTTATAGCAGTGAAGCACGTTCTACAGGAGTACATATTTGCAAATGTAGAATTTGTGAGAGAAATTTTTTAAAAAAAAGTATATAATTCTTTCAGTATTTAACCCAAACTCAACTTCTGAAAAGTTTACTGAATCAACTTTACTGAAAATTACACCGAAACCTTTTTTCTGTGTAAACTTTAGTCTAAATTGGAAGGCCAGTTTATAAGTTTCAATTTTCATTATTGTTCTTTTCGCTATTAGAAAACAGCCAACAGAAAAATAGGACGATTCTTAAGAGTTTTTTCTTGCATAGAATAGTTTACCGTAATGAATTTCTGCCCAAAATCGTAATGCACTTACAATACTAGATTTCCTCTAAAACTGAAATTTTTTTTTAATGCTATAGCTTTAAATCTCGACGAATTAATTCTACATTTCTAAATAAGAATTCTTTCTCATATCCTGTTTATTATATAAACATTTTTTTTTTTCTGTTTGTTTCAAAAGGACAAAAAATTTTAAAAATCATTACAGTATACACCTTCTCTATTGTTAATTAAAGGAAAATTAATTATTTGAATGCGCAACAGTGTCTACTAAATCGATTAACAGAAAAAAGAAAGGAAACAGTAAGTCACACAAATAATAATAGTGTCCTTGTTCCCATAAATAATGAAAAATTAATTATTTTAAAAATGCAGATATAAATTTCGTATAATGTGTACGTTTCTGGTTGTCTTATAGAACTGAATTTTTGCGCAAATTTTTGTTTTTAGAATAATGTTAGAGAGCTTTCTGGATTAAATTTATGTTAAGACGAAGTTGTTTCCCAAGTAGTCCAATTCCATCGTGTATACAGCACAAACAAAAATACCAAAAACAATGTGTAGGAAATCATTTCTAAATCTTAATCAAAATGGTTATTACTTTCATGGATTATATATTCAGAATTCCCTTTCGTTTTTGTGTGTTCAAATTCTACAATGTTTTGTGGTAGAAACGGAACTGAAGTAGAAAAAAAATCTTTAAAATAGAAACACTTTTTAAGAAAAACAGTCCCCAATTGCATTGCTTTTTGGAAGTTTAGCTCATCCAGTGTTTAAAAAAAACATAAGGAGAATAAAAGGTAAAACTTTTTTCTTATTTTAATAATGCTGAAAAAGTTTCTTGAATTCTAATGAAATACGTTTGTTGAAGTAATGAAAATTGAATGATTTAAAAATACGTACGCGTCTTTCTTTTAAATTTTATAATGAATATTATAATATTATGCTAATATTGACAAAGTTGAACAATATATTCTGGGGGGAAAAATTAACTAGTTATTCAAATATTTCCAAAAAAATATTCGAAAGAGATGGATCAGTATTGCTATAATATTAATGAAGTATAATCTTAATTTTTGTAATTATTGTGGTTTCAGAGTTCTAAAGAACACAATATTCACAAAACTAAAAACGTTTTTTTTTTATTTAACGAAAGAATTTCACTGGCTCTCAACTTGACAGGTAAGGCAAGAGTAGGCCTTGGTTAATGTCCCTTAGCTGATAAATACGTGAGATAAATATTCTGTAAAACTAGATATGTCATCTTGTAGCCGCCCCCCCCCCCCTCCTTTCCTCTAAAAAATATTTTTAAAAATCTAACTATTGAACTCCGAGAGCTTAGCACTCATAAGATTATGATTTGAATCCGCTAAGTGTAATCGACATGACATAAAACACTAAAAAATAATCCCAAACACAAATAAACAGCTATCAATTGATTGAATTAATTAACTAAACCAAAATGCGAGTGGAGGATTAATTTATCGATTCAATTCTAAATAATTAAACGACATTTCTCAGTTAACTTCAAAAGACTTGATTGATCGACGCTGAACATCCAATGAATGGAGGATGCCACTCACGCAACCGACGAATTGAATTTGACCTCAAATGAAAGCTGATTGGACTATTTTACTATAGTAATAATTTTAAGCGTAGATTAAATCTTAAATCTAGGCAAAGGATATTAGTAGATAAAATCAATGATGCGTCACTCTATCAGGGTAAATATCCCTTTTTTTTAATCCTCGCCAAACCCTCACCTCATGCATTGAAACTTATTTGCATATCGCATTTTCACCGTCAGAAGGAGGCAGTTAAGCTTTCAATAAGACCTTAAAAAAGAGAAGCCCGAGTTATTTTTGAGAGCCAAACCTTGCCACATACAACTTAATATCTGATCCGTCGATGTACAAGTCAAATACAAGAGCAATTTGAATGGTGGCTTAACCTCTTCAGAAAATGTAGTTTTCAAGACTCTTTTTTAACATTACCCTTCGTCATAATTTTTTATACTTAACTAGAAAATGCAGTTCCCTTCGGTTTTTCATTATCAGAAGAAGCAATTTCGGGAAACGAAAGTGAGTTCGCTTGAAGAAGTAAAATTGATATAACAGAAAAAATCACTTTTAAAAAATCACTTTTATTTAAAACATAAAATAAAAATAAAGAATTTCACAAAATTATGTAGTTTCTATTTGATTTTCAAAATTTGCCTTTTACAATAAGAACATCTTTCAGTCAGTATTTTCCCCCTTATAAATATGCATTTATTTTTATAATAAACACAATATTATATTATTATTTGTAGTAAGGCATATATATATATATTGCTTATTTACTATAAAGTAAATTTTTCTACAAAAAGAGATATGTCAAAACTTGGTAAAATAATTTTTGGAATATATGATTTTAAATGCATTCACATATTTTTAACGTGCCTCCTTATCAGTGGCGCACAGGCCCCCCCCCCCCCAAAGCTCGTGATTTTTTTTTTCGATTGATTATAATCCTATGTGCATAGTACGTAAAATTTAATAAAGTATTTGTTATTAATAATTTTATTAATTAATGCTAATTGTTCATTCGATAATTATTTTTTTTACTGTTTTTTGTTCCCGAAAATTGAAAAAATCAAAAGAATATGTTGGGTGGCATACTGGAGCATGATACGAGAATAGTGAACTTTCGACCCTGGACCCCCCCTGAAAATTTCCTGTGTGTGCTACTGCTCCTCAATCATAAGAGATTTGTGTTAACTTTTTTGAGAACGTGGTTTTTCTGATATCCTTCAACATATATATTTCTACGATCTATTTTAAAAACCTCCCATTTTTAAATAATTCCCATCAAATATTGAGTTTTAACCATAAATTTTACTTACTAAATTGATTCTTTTAGAAAGGGATTTGAATTGTGCAATTGCTGCTGTCCTTTCGATCAAGCTCGGTCTTTGCGTCACTGCAATCTATAACATGTGGAATTTGTTTTAAATCCAGGTTTTTTATTTTTAATTACCCCCCAAAATGACTAAAATATATTTAAAAATCAACGTAAAATATAAATGCATTCGACACATTAAACCGCACATTATTATAAATTTTTAATTAATAAATTATTATTAAATGAAGACTTTGTAGCATTTTTATCTTCCAAGGCGACTAGATCTAAATAAAATGAAAATTGGTGATGAAGATATTTATTTTAGCTGTAAAAAGTCGATTTATGTATTCTGTTATCACGCACTTTATTATTCAGTTATTGATGATGGAAAATAAAGAATTTAAAACTAGAGATTCATTACGATACGTCCATACCATGAATTCGCGAAATTTTTGAATTCATTTCAGTTTAATTGATTCCAATTTATTTAAATGAAAAGTACAATTCTTGTTACAATATTTTTTTCCTTGAAAAACATTTGTGTGTGTGTGTTGACTTTACTTTATAATTCGAATTAAAATATGACCACAGATGATTTATAAAATTTCTTACCTCAGATATTAGAAGAGTTTAATTTGCCCCTCACAAGTAAGTCAATCATAGTAAAGAAAAGTTCTATGTGGTTCTCGAAAGCACAGGTTTGTCGGGAATAGATCCCGAGATCTATGGATACGAAGCCGAGTAACTTAACCACTAGACAAAAGTGATCACTCCTGTCCGGAGGCTGTTTCTGTGTGTGTGTGGCTTATTTAGATACTGCCACAGGTCTTATCTCGATAAGTTGATAAGCAGCAGTCAGAACTGTTGGATGCATGAAGCGATTCAGATCAATCCATTGTTACTTAGTAGACAGCTGATTGTGACATCCCATCCCGAAATAAAAAGAGTTATATGGGATGCTGAAAATAATTTTTGCTTCAGTAAATGTTAAATCGAGAGTATGAATGCAGATCGAAGTCTCTTTTTACCAAAAATGTCACGTTTGTTTTTAGCTGTGTAATAGTTTTATTTCATTCATTCTCATTAGAATAAATCAGAATTTTTTTTTCAACAGACTAAATATATAAAAAAAAGTTTGCACAATTAATTTTGATATCAACTGCTATGAGATGAGATGCCAATGCACGGAGAGAGAAACGAATTTAAAGACACATTTTGAGCTTATTTTACGAGCTAACAGAATATTTTAATATATCTTACATTAAAAACTTCGCGTGACAATTGATATATCTATGCAAATACTTTTAACCAATTACAAAGATCGTTACGCTTAGAAGTTGTATTTCCGAGTACTATATATATCTCATTCTCGGCGTGTAGCCTGTTGAAATGTAAGCTTTCAGGGTGAATCCTTGAAGAGGATTTACCTATGAAGCATTCAAAAAGCGTACAACTATTTAGAAAGAAAATATGATTAATCGTTTCTCACAGTGCCCAATGGGACACACCTATAATTTTTATATTTATCCTACAATGTAAAATAAGGAACATACCAAAGTTTTAAATATAGAAAATTTAAAACTTTTATAATAGTTTAAGCGAAGGTAGAGCATGGGAAACATTACACAAGCAGAATTTGTGTAGAGATTTCTTACGGAAGAAAAAGATGGGTGAGTGGGGGTAGGGATATTTTGTTCATTTTCATGTATATATATTGCTTAAGAATAAAATTTTTTTGAATTATAAAATGATTTTCGAATAATTTTATTTTTATAAGACCATAGTAAACGAAAATTTTATTTAAAAATTCAAATTATTCTTTGAGCGATACATGAATTTCTCAATCATAACTTCAGAAATCTCAAGTTCATTGGAATTGCAATATGAAATTGCGAAATTGAAAGGAAGAATATATTTCAAGTATTCTGTAAGCATGATCTCAAGTGGGATCAGAAAATTGTCCTTGAAAATCATATTATTATATTTATTCTCTCTCATTAACATTAATATTTCGTGTAGTTTTAGCTTGTTAATATTTATTAATATTCAGTGTAAAAAACCGCGAACATTATCCTTATTTTGCCGTTTTTTCTGGCAATAAAATTACTTTAATTTTGAAAATTGCTTTCGTGCTAAAAGACTACTCAGATATAGATAATAACTGTGACAGATTGTTTTTGTGATTCTGTAGTAACTTATATTTCTATTGTATATTTTCCAGAACAACATTCTCATTCTAATAGAAAAATACGTAATATAAATTTTTCAAAAAAAAAAAAAAAAAGCATTTATTTATAAACATTGTATAAAATACTTCTCTTTCAAAATTCTGAAAAAAAAACAACAAATTTCAAATTATTTGCAAATTGTTTTGAGTAATACTTCTACATTTCTGAAGAAAACACTATAGAAATAAATAGAGGATAAATGAAAGTATTTTTGAAAGAAAAATCACTTTAAAAATGGCATTTTTTCTAGAATGACCGTAATTCTAAGAAAAACAAAATTTGATTTTCACCAATTACCGAATCCACACAAGGAAATTTCTTTCCCATCAGCTGGAAATGACACGCGGAAATTATTTTCCTTGGCCTTCAATGACCCTTAAAACATTTTTAAAGCTGTGGATTGATATTTTTAATACTTTGAGGTCAAATATAGTTTCTTTAAAGTCAGTATTAGAAATATTTCCTCGAAATGTTCACAAGAGTTTTTCAGAACGATACATTTATCAGAGATGTCTATTAATTTATTCTTTCTATTTTTAGCTTTAAAAATTTCATTTATTTATTTTTCGTTATTGATTATAAAACGGTGTCTATAAGTTGTATTTGTGATTTTTAGTTTTAAATATATTTTTTAATAAAACAGATCCATTCTAGACTTACAGACATAAAGATTGTCCTTTACTTCTGTGTAAAAGATAAATGTGTGTAAGTTACATATGTTCGATCTAAAAAGAAATTTTTGATCGTCCTTATTTTCCTTTTCTTCTCTTTAAATATTAAAAAATAAATAAACTGCTTTTAAGAAGAACTTTTAAATGGCGTTAAGATATTTTCCGGGGATATATAAATATATAGCGAATATAAATGAAATATTCCAGTGTCCGTTTCTTTGTTCTTTTGTAAAATTCAGAAATTTTTTTAAATAACTTGCTTACAAAGTTTTTTTTTTTTCGCTTCTTACTATTCCATTTTAGATCTTTTTTCGCTTTTATTTACATACTGATAAAATGCCTACGGTTATTACGGATGAGAAGATGAGAAAAAATTGTTCTTAAGTGTTTGATATGTTAAAGGAAACAGTCACAAAAAAAAGGTAAATGGTGAATGTCGAATATTTGGCTGGAAAAGATTCGAAGGTTTAATTAATTGCCTTTAAAATTCTTTATTTTGCAAAGGTATCCAAATAAAATTTGATCACGATCATTATCATTTTGGTTTCCTGATATTTATTACAAAGTAGTTTAATTTCATAGAATCACGTTTCTGCAGTATAAACATGGGAATGGATTAGGTCAGATAGTGTTTCATCGAAAGCTTTGAATGCAACGTTCCAATTGTTGACCCATTTAAAATATATGCATTAGATTAAAAAAAAAAAAATTATTATCTTACTGAACTAGCATAAGCTGGTTGATTTTCTAGATGAGAAGTAGATAAAAAAACATATGTGTGTGTGATACATCCCTCCCCAAAAAAATAAAGTAGAAAGAAAATTATACTATATATATAAACTACAATATGGGATTCTTTTGCTGGGTCTTCTTTTAAACACGATTCCGTGTCTATTTAATTGACTTGTTTACCATTATTAGAGCAGTGCAACAATTTAGAGGGGATCACTTTAAACCAGTAGTCTTCAACTCCTGGGCCTTGGACCGGTATCGGTCCGTGGATCAAATAGTACCAGGCCGCTCAAGGAACATTAATTTTTTTTTTAATTTTTTTTTTTTTTACTGTGGTGCATTTCTCTCAGGTTTGTGCAACTTTTTACGGAAATCACTTTATATATTACATGTTAAATCACTTTATATTCATTTTTGGTGGGACAGTATTTTATTCCGAAGGGCATGTTTAAATATAATTGAATTAAAACAGTCTAAAATATAAACAATCAATGCCCCCCTTCCTTTCAGTGGACCATGGCAAGATTATCAAACGTTGACCGGTCCGCGGTGATTAAAAAGTTGAGGAGCACTGCTTTAAGGTATCCGACTACTTGCGACAACTTTTTTTTTAAAAAAAGGGAGATATGGGGATTTTTTTGTGGGTTTTAGATTTATTTAGTACATTTTAAGAAAAATATGCTAAAACTAAGAAGAGAAAAAGAAATTGTTATTACTTAAATGGGAAAAAATGGGTAAAAATTTACAAAAAAATTACATAAATGGGACCTACTCTGTACTAAAAGCTTATGAACAAATTCTCAATTTTCAATTTTAATATGTTTGCCATTCATTTTTGAAGTGACCTTCAGGATAAGAGATATTTTTATTTTTACAAAAACTAGAGCACTTCATCTCAGTTATATGAAATTGCTTAAAAAATAGTGATTATATTCACATAAGGGACTGTACATTTTGTAAACCCCAGACTTTCTGCAATGTCTGGGGTTTTCCTGTGAGGAGGCTTTTGCTTCCCCCCTGCTGTTCTTAGACTTTGTACAGATTTATAGGCTCATGGATCTGGTCTAGTTTCACTAAACCAGACGAGGATTATTCCCACCACCGCCATATTTTGGAATAAAACATTTATTGCTAAATTTGAAGGTTAAAACACTTCTCTATTATACAGAACAAATACAAAAAATTTCAGCAAATTATTTTCAAAACTTTTTGAACAATCCCTGTCCCCGTTTGAGTTTTTAGAAAAAAAATACACATTTCGAGTAAAATGCATTTTAAAGTATGGCACCTTGCTTACAGTAGTGGCATCTGATTTTACTAAAGCACTTGTAGTTTTTGTTCTAGAGAATGGAAAATAATAAGCTGATATTCTTATAAAGCTAATAAGATGGCCTATAAAATAAAATTTTAAAAAATTGCTAATTATTGGCAAAATTCACGATTTTAGGTACTCGGATACCTTAAACCACTTACGACCTCACTCTTCGGGCTGCTTCACCCCACCAATGTAACGACTTCGATAGAATTTACCGTCCAATTGTAGCGCAATAGTTTTGGGTAAAATTGAATCTACCCTCAAGTATGTTGTATGAATCGAGTATAATAAAGGACAAAGAAATTGGTAATGCGTTTCACATTTACTGTGATTATGAAGGTGTCTTGAAAATTAAAATGCGATAGACATTTATATTGGATTATATTATTTGAAAATATCGCATTTAACTTAATAGAACTGAGGTTCAACAATTCAACTCCTTTCCTTTACTTAGCATTTTGTCAAACTCTTTTAAGTACGTTGTTGTTACTTATCCCACCCGATCGACAGTAACATCAGATCGAGGCCCATTAAATTTATAGTGGCAAACGGCTAGTTGTACACCTATTGTTAGTCGTAGCTTTGAGTAACCACAGGAGATAGTACACGATTTGGCTCGGCTCCACCCAATTTTCAGAGTCAAATCTTGGGGTTGGTCAGGGGCCTCTCTTCCCCTTCCACCAACCTCACGAGAGAACTTGCGGGTCGACCCATATTTAGAGTACCCCATGCCGTGAAGGCACTATGCATTTACAAATATCCATGCCTTCTCCGGGATTCGAACTCAGGCCCTAAGGCACAGCATTCAGTGTCACTAACCACTATACCGGATGGGCGGAAATTCAAAACAAGGATGCGGTAGCTTGATCAGTAGAATAACGAAGTGAGGAATCAAGAGTTCGATGGTTATACTTCCAGAGGTCGTCGTGTAGTAAGGGCGATGTGCACATTGGATTTGTCGATCTTATTGTCCAACCGAAGCTCAAATTTTTAAAGAGTATTATTTGCAGTTTACAGATGTTTTGAGATATGCAGAGAAAGAATCAATAGGAAAGATTTAATAACACAGTAAGCAAAACTTTGTAAAATATTTTTTAAGATCAGTTTGATTCCGGTCATTTTATTATAGTTTGAGGTTTATTGAGCTCGAAAGAATTCGAATAATGTTAAGAAAAAATAATTATTATATCTGTCTCAACACTTTAAAAAATAGAGAGAAAGAGAAATAAATAAGATTCTAATTTATTTTAATTTGAGTAAATTTCGCGATATTTATTAGCTTGATGTAGAGATGTATGGATGGCCCTTTTAAACAGTTTTTCTCTCTAATTAGGAACTTGCTATCGTTTAAATTGAAGAGCTGCGCCACTACTCAAAAGTTTAAAAGACAAAAAAAAATTTAACTCATTATGAATCAATTTTAAAGAAAAGCAATGATATTTTTCATCTCCTTTTTGTATAAAAGAGTTTTAATAACGGCGGCTGAACATATGTTGCATTTGTTATGAAGATTTCTACATTGTTTTTAATGTTTTTATCCGAGATATGTTTTTATATATAAGATGCACAATTTTACCTGAAATTCTATTACATATTTTGCGAATTTATACAACATTATTAAGCTATTTGCAACTATAAAAGTGCATTAAAGAAGGAAAGCATTTCTTAAAACTCAAGCAGCAATGGTGACTAGCGAAAAGCAACAAATCGAGCTTCTCACCATTGTATCAATTATTACATTTAAGATTTTGCACCAGTTGTGTTTTCGTCTGAATTCCGTATCCCTGCCTGGAAGAGAATTTTAATCATCTGAAAAAATATCAATTCGAAGCCAAATTCTCAACATGTTTTTGTGAAAAAATAAAAAATACGGCACTAAATCAAGATCCGATATTTATGAAATTAAAGGAAATTTAAAATGGCAATTAATAAGAAATGAATAATTAGTTTGACCACTTTTAAACACATTCATGAAGCTGCAATTGTTCTGTCAGTATCATGTTCAATTTCTCCCATCCAACGCATGTTTCTGTCTTCTATGCCAAGCCACACCCGATTTTCATTGGAGAAAAATTATAACATTGTTATTAACATTGAAAAAAAAGAGCGGCTTAGATTCGAATAAATACGATATCTTTATATATAAAAATCTTTTGTGCGTGTGTATGTGACTAAACTCCTCCTAAACGGCTGGACCGATTTTGATGAAATTTTTTGTGTGGGTTCAAGTGGATTCGAGAATGGTTTAGATTCACAATTCGGTCCAATATCGCAATTAGCTAAACAGATATTAATTAAAACCAGTTTTAATTACCAGTTTTGGGCGCCAACTTTGATTTGTCTGCATTGTTGTAACACTGTTATTGTTACAACAATGACAAAAGATGGCGTCAAAAATCAGTTTTCAGCCAAAATGGAATTTCATGACGTTGCTCTACTGACTGTGTTAATTAACTTTGTTTAAAAAATAAATGCTTTTAACATGTGATTAATTTAAAATATATTATTAAAATTTCAATTTCTACACTGCTTTAAATTTTTCTAACTTAAATTCCTAAAAAAAAAAGATAAAAGTATTTTTCAAGTAGATTGGTACATTTTTTTAAATCTTTTTCAACGCTGCCAAGTTAATTTGAAACAAATTATTGTAAAATTCCAAAAAAATTTAGAATTTTGTTATTAAAAAAAATTCTGCTTTCTTTATACAAAAAATATTTTTAGAGAAGATGTATTTTTTCGGCCTTGGGGAGCCGTAAAAATAAAAAGAAAAAAATTAGAAAATCGCCAAATACTAGTAATAGTTAATTATGGAAAAGCTACCTCAGAAATCACGAGTTTGAGCGCTTATAGCGCACATGCGGAAAAACACTTACAGAGAGCACGTAAGCAGATAAAAGATTTTTCTGTCAGATTGATTGATTGATTGAATATTAACGTCGCACTGTTCAGCTACACGAGGGCTTTTGGCGACGGACCACGTCATTTTGAACCATGGTCAAGTGACGTGGACGACACCTGAGCTGCCACCTCCTTCTCCTAACTACCACACCACACCAACGGGAGGACGTTTCAGCTCTCGACAGATTTAACGTGCATCGCTGCCCTACACGGCGGGACTTCAGTGGTACTGGGCTCAAACTCGTGACAAGGCAAGCCACGGTCCGATACCTATACCACTCGGCTACCGCGGCCACATTTTTCTGTCAGAAAAAGATGTTTTCTTTTTGAATGTTTTTTTCCTTTATAATGAGTGTAAATAATGAATTTTCCAGTAATTTTTCAAATCCAATTTATTAGTTTGAACTTTAAGAAAGTATTCATTGTAAAATAATTAATATGATCTTAGTTCTTAATAACACATCACAACTGATAGTTTTCTTTTAAAGAAATAATTTACTGAAAAACCTTAAAATATAGGAAAATGCTGTCCTGTTTTTATCATATAGTACTATTTCCTTTTAAATCTTTTAAACAAATTTTTAGGCTTTACCTTTTTCACAGTTACATATATTTAATAGAAAAATCAAACATCCAGATAAAATCAGTCGTTTCACACACAGCTAACGGTACACATTTTTTGATTCATTATTTAACGAAAATTGATATAAATTAATATATTTTTTTTTTAAGAATTAAAGTTATATTGCGTTTTATTATTTATTACTTAATCATTTATTTAATGATAAATTCGTACATTGTCTATTTTTTTTGAGATCAAAACTAGATTAGCTTTGTAAATTTTTAATCGGAAATAGAAATTTGAAAAAAATATATATATCTTATCCCTCGGTAAAAAAAAAGGTTCTAAACTTGAAAAAACCCATACAATTCTGGGTTGAACGGAGGGAAAAGAAACCTGTCTGACAAAGAGAAGTGGAAGAGATTTCTGAAAAGGGGATTTAAATGACATAAATATAGAAATCACTCACATTGCTCAGTAACACACACACAAAGAAGTACTAGAGAGAAAGGGAAAATTTCCATCGGGATAAAATTGTACCCTCGGAAAAAGCCCTTGCAACGCCGAGCTGTGGCGAGAAAACAGACCCGCCCGACAGGACAAAGACGTGGAAGAAACTTCGAAAAAAAGTATTTTAATGACATTAATATAGAAATCACACACACACCAGGAAATGCTGACACTGAAAGGGGATCTTCTAAGGCATAAAGCTGTACACTTGAAGAAGTCCGTGCAACGCCGGGTCATCCAGCTAGTTTATATATATATATTATTTTTTTATATTATTTAGGCTGATATGTATTGCATACATCTAAGCTATTATGCAAAAGGAGAGTTTTTAAGGTCCGTAGCTCCCCGCTTTACTAAATGGATATTTTAAAGTAATATTAAAAATTAAGTAATTAAAAGAGAAACGCATGTAGAAAAAAAAAGAGAATTCTGCTTCCACTACTGCCCTAAAGAAGCTGGTTAGTAAAAGAAGAAATCCATGTGAGAGAAAAACCTTGGGATGAAAAAAAATTACAAAAGTTAAAAGAAATTGAAAAAATGTATCAATAATATAATATAATGTAGAAGGAATATAAATACTGTAAAATGTATGGTGCATTTATTTTAAGTATTTTTAATCGAAAAAATATTTTCTGGAACTTCTACGCTCATTTACCTGTTTTGGGAGTAAAAATTTTATTCAAGGCGTCCTCTCTCGGACTGTTTGCTCTAAACATGTGCGTAACCTTTTAAAATTATTTTTCCTACGGTCTACTTAAAAAGGCTCGATTGCTTTTTTGACATTCCTCGTCGTAGACCACTGGGTGGGTATAAAGGCCCTGAAAGTGACACGAATAGCACAAAGCAAAGAAGACACCCGAATGCACAAATATTTGCATGGAGGAAGTGGCCATTGTGTTTGAGTGGACGGTCGTGACCACGGAGGGGTGTAGGCAGGCCTTGTTATTTAATTACTCGCGGCGGTCTCAGGCGATTAGTTGAGCCGCTCAATTACAGTGATTAAATCATTAAGTCGGCCGCCGATATGGATAAAGCCATTAAGGCTCTTCGATTGGCTACGATCTGCTTTTGTTTCCCTGTAAAATCAATTACTTTTGTTTTATTGCGCTGTTCCACTTCGTTATTGTTACCGATGAGGAATGTGGTCAAGGCACTCGCGGAAAGGCGAAAAAACTGACCGCAGAATATTGTTACCCCTTTTTTTTTTCTTTCCCCTTGTGATTTATTTCTTCGCTTTTCCTCCTGCAACTCTTATTTTCGACGGTAAATTCTAAAAATATGTAACAATCATTCTTTTTTCCCCTCTTAAAGTGAACCTTGGATTCAATTTCGATGGATGCATCTTTACAAATTTTTTTTCAATCCAAATGTCATTGTACAAAGAGTAAACAATTAATTCCTCAAAACAAGGAAAAATATTTTTTTTCTTAAAGAGAAACTATAATTTACAATCCTATCCAGGCCTATTCCAACATTGAATCTAAAAATGTTTCCCTTTTCACAAAAAGTGTTCGCGCTTTTCCAAAATATTACACAACTGCCATTTTCTAAACTCTTAAATTCTACAGGCCTTTTTTCTTTAACTTTTCTAAGCAAAATGCCAAAATTAATGTGCACTTTATACTTCATATTAGAGAATAGCTGAAGTGCCCTTTCATTTTTTTCGTACGGGGGAATTTTAAAATAAAACTCACTAATCTCTCCAGGTAATCTGCAGAATTTTTTTTTAATGATTTCTCACATCGAACCAAATGTAAAACATTTCCAAAAATTTAGAATAATTTTTTAAATAATAGTCCACTTGAATAATCTACTGAACAATTTTCAGTATTTTGAGAGTATGAATTTTTTAGAGTGATTGAATGAGAAAAAAATCACTGTTCTGCTAGAAGAAGTACAAAGATATCCCGTCTTAGGTAATGACGTTGTGTGACGAAATACACGCCAAAAAAGTGTAAAACAGTTCGCTTTTCCCCTTGCGTTAAAAAAGAAAAAAAAAATCTTATTGATTGTGTAGTTAAAAATTTGTATAAAATCTACCAAATTATATTGCGTTATATATATCGCATTATATCCCCGTTATTTTACAAAAAGGCAAAATACGATATTCCGAGAACAGTATTAACCCTGTGTCGTTTGGATGGATGGGTTTGTGGATACTATGACTTAAAAATATACAAAATCAAAAATTGAAAATTGAAAATTTTTCTAAAAATATATGTTAAAAATTAGCAAATTAGCTTACGTGATCCATACACACAAACTCAGTACATATTTTTAAAATATTGTATCTCTCAGAGAGGGAATCGTAAAATTGTAGTTCTACATCGTTTTTTGAGCTGGTTCGCTTATGAGCTAGACGGAAAAATATACCAATTGTAGCATATGAACTCTAATTCAGAAGCTAATTTTGAATGCTGACTTATATTAATGACATATTGATATAATTGTTCCTAAAGACATTTATAAGAAAAAGAATTTGTCATTTATCTTTGAAAATAAAAAGAAAATGCTTTTAAATGGAATACACTTGTATTAAAGAGATCTTAAAAGCATACATAGTATATGAATATAAACATAGCATTACAAAAATATGATTTACAGAAAAATTAATAACTACTGGTGAAATGGGTTAGTAAATATATATTGACAAATAAAAATACAAAAAGTCAATGTGTCTCTTAATATACAAAGAAATAAACAATTACTGAATATTGTTTTATTTACTTTATATCCCATTATTTGTTCGGTTTCCTTTTGAAGTGTTAGATATACCTATTGGACTTTAAAAGTATGAGGCAATTTAGACAGATCAGGATACATTTTAAAGCGTGTTTTTAGTATCATATGTCAAATCCAACACTTTTGGAAGCATACAATATAAAGAATGTATGTCACTAGACCCGATGTAGATAACAAATTTTATCATTCACAAAATTGTAGTTATATGGAAATATATTCCAAGACAGTTTCTTTTCAAGTTTTTGACTCTTTTTTTCTGTGTATATATAATTTAATTTTAGTGTATAAAATCTTACCAAAACGATGAATTACAAAATAGTTCAATGTGCTCCAAATATGTTCAAAGGAGGATCGTTGAAGGAATCCTCTATAGAAAATGGTAGGTATGAGAAAATGTCTATTTACTTAAAAGAGGGTCCTATTTTAATTTTCATTTCAATGAAATTGTCTTACAATATAAGTATATTAATTTAAGAAAACTTGAAATTTCATCATATTTCTCAATGTTACGGAAATGTGTGAATGAACTGAATTAAATTTACTTCGAGTGGATTAATTTAGCATTGCAATTGAATACTCAGTTATCCACGAAGTTAGGGACAAGCTTCTGAAACAGGAGTTAGAACGTGTAAGTATAAACTTGGACTTGATTCTGCTTTTTCAAAAGGTATCATAAATTTTCATCAGTAGACTCGTTTAATACTTCGTTTTACAGTACTTTTAGACACAACATGCTGTCTGAATATAAAACTTGAAAATTCCCTCATGGTTTGACGATTGAGATTTAATTCTTCGTCATGTGTAAAATATTCAAATGCGATAGGATTCTCCTAGTAATTCTCAGTCTTTGTGATGAGATGTGGAAATAAATTCAAATAGGGGATCAGGCCTATTTATACCGATTTCCTAAGGTAGGTACTATACCTTAGACATAAAGAGAAGGATCGATAGGCAACAAGCCCTTACCTATAAATAGTACGAATGAGAATAAATAGGAGTGGGGCAGTGGTGCAACTAGTTAAACGATAAATTTGAATACGAAGGTTATAGTAAAAGTTTTTACGTTGATAATACAATTATCAAGTAGAACTGAACAATTAAACGTTAAGCACTGGTGCG
>BMAV01024204.1:647892-664554 GCA_019973955.1 Trichonephila inaurata madagascariensis
AGAATTATTTATTTTCAAAATGTTCTCCTTTTATGAAAAACGCCTCTGTAAAAATAATATTTTGCATACACATGACTAAGACTTCTCCAGAGAACCTGAACTACCAATTGAAATAATTATCGTTGTTTTTTGTTAAAAATTCTTCACTCGGATGTATTAAACTATGAATAAATCCACTTCTAAGTCAAATATTTCAAGCATCCTAGTCCAGACTCTGTTCAGAGGCTTGAGCTATATTTTGACAAAATATAATTATTATAGTAGCATTTTCCATAAAAGGAGACTGTTTTGAAAATAAATAATTTTAAATTCATTTTTTGAGGAAAAATTGTATTGAATAAACTTTTTATTGTAACAATATGCTTAAAACAATTTCATACGTGTATTCTAATCTAAGTGACACCAAATATTAAAAAAATATTCATTTTTACGCTTTTGCAAAATCACGGTTCCGAACGCAGTCGGATACCTTAAATTTCAATGTACTTGATTTTTAACATTAATTTAATTGTTTGCATCATTATCATCATTAATTTCAACAATACTTAGACTTTTTGTACTTTCAGTTATTTCATCATCAAGTGGAAGAATATTTTGAGGATTTAATGCATAGTTTACCATTATTGGTTCATCTAATTATTTAACATAATACATGAGCAGGTCGGTGACACGAACCCATAAGATTTCCCCCTACCAAAAAGTGCCCAACGCAGCTATAGAAGTTTTCACTTCAAAAATTTGAAACACAAATAGAAAACAGCAAAAAAAAACTTACATAAAATCAAAATCATAAACTAAATAAAATAGGGTCGCAAATACGAAAACCAAGCATAAACAAACAAAAACAAAAGGGGGGGATTTCCCCTCTCGTTATACCCACATATCTTTAAATTCGTACTAACCACAAATCTCTACATCTCTCTCTTAATCTCTCTCTTTTCATCTTAATTTGATTCATTTTTTTAACTACACCCGTTTAATTAGTTTTTTTTGTTTCTTCTTGTCTTTTATCTCAAAGTAGTTTGACACAGGTATAATACTGTCCAGCATCATCGGCAATTTATTAATTTTGCGAGAATTGACCTGAATAACAAACGTTACTGGCAATCTTGATAAAGTTAAAAAAGTTATTTTATACGTTATTTATATATATATAGCTCCTCTTTTGATCACTAACCCCAAAATTCATCAATGGTGGAAAATATTGCATCTGATTCATTTTTTTCTTTGTTTATGCTGTTATGACTTTGCTTTAAACATGCAATTACTTCAATTACTTGTCAATGAAATGGGTTTCAAAACAAAATAATTGCATATCGAAATTGGGTATTTCTCTGCTTCGCCAACGCAAATCACGCCAGGAATATTTTATTGGCAACAAAACCCAATATACATATTAAACAATGTTATAAATATTTGTTCTCATTATTTTTTCTTCTATTTTCGACATATTATGAAAAAGACATTACTCTGATAAGAAAAGACCACGATTTCTTTTGAGAATGTGGTGTTAAGAAGTTAGCAGGGGAATATTTCGTTTGGCGTTGGTTTTATTACTTTTAGCGAGTTTATCGCGCTTTCTCCAGCGAAACGGAAAAGTACCCGAAATTGCTTTTGAATTACTAATGCATGCAGGATTAAATACTAACAAGCAAATAGTAATTATAACTGCAATTTGCCGGTTAGTATTTAATGAAATAGTTTAAAATCACAATATATTGTACTTATTGATATTTATAATCTCACAACTATACAAAAAAAATGTTCCTTATAAAACATTTCCAATGTTTCCCCCAACATATAAAATGTACCTTTTGTCAAAAAAATCGTTTTATAATTTGAAGTCAAATCCAATGATTTAACGACAGCTTATAAATTATCTCAGAAAAAATCGTGCAAAAAGGACTGACCCTGCAGAAAACTTGGTGAGGCACTTGTGAGCTTCAGCTAAAGCGCACTTCTTCAGTAATCCGGGCAACATGTCTTCAATCACCTTTTGGGCACTCTCCGCTTTCAATTCAATGGGCTTCTTCTGCTTCTTTTTCCCGGTGGTTTTACCGTTCTTCACGAGGGATGCAACAGCCTTCTCGTTCAGGTCAGAGATCAATACCTCCACGAGTTTCAATGCCCTCGGGGAAATTACAAGACTGGGATGCACCATCTGCATCAACTTTTTCGAAGCCCTCCGAACTCCTAATTTAAATTTATCCATTTCAATCCAATCTGTTGGTGCAACCAACAATGGCTACTAACTCTGTATGATAAATTATATGTGAACACTGTAAATAAATATGTAACGTATCCGGGGTTGTTTTCAAGATTGCATAGTGATTACTCATAGTTGCTCTAGGTATCCTTTGGATTCGGATTAAAGGGCATTCTTTATGCTCACAAATAAAGGGGATATAACACACAGATATTTAATTGCAGCTTGAAATTGCCACCACTTTAAAAATAATGATGAAAGAAAAATATTTCGGATGATTTAAGTATTTCGTACTAGGTCTGCTTTTATCAGTCATGTGTTTTTTGTTTCACTAATAAACAAAAATAATTTCGCTGTTTTTCATATTTTTGATGCACCAAAAAGATATTTTTAAGCCAGATGATACGCTGCATGTAACTCTTTAAAAAAGTTGGAAAATTTATCTTGAGTAACAGCAGATTATTCTGAAAACTCGCCATAACACCTCATGCTCGAAGACCAAAGTGAACTTGCTAGAGCTGATTTTCGTGATCTGGTGCTATGAATTGGATCATTTGAATACACTGAAAAATTTCACTTTAAGTTGTAAGGATTAGCAAAGTACCATGTACATTAAGTATATTTGAGTCTCTTCTATATGATACAGAACTTCTACCAAAATAAAAAAATGAAAAATAAATTATATAGTTAAAAAAAAAAAACTAAAAAACATGCTTTTATGTTAAATCTAACTAAAAAGTAAAAAAATAATTCTTAATATAAGAATAAAATGATTAACGAGAAAATTAATGTCATTGGGGTTAAAGCGTGGGGTGCTCGATATCAATTGTTGTAATTTCTTAGTAGTTCTATTCCGAAATGCAGTTTTAGTGTGAAAATGTAGTACAAAGCACCCCACGCTTTTACTTCAATGCCATTAATTTTCTCGTTAATCATTTTATTCTTATATTAAGAATTATTTTTTAATTTTTCGTCCAATTAACCATAAAATCGTATTTTTTAATTTTTTTAACCTTGATGAATTAATCTTAACTGCGTCATTTTTTAGAATCTGGAACACCCATTGGCATCCTATTAGTGCTTCGATATAGCCTGGTTTGTAAAATGTAGGATCAAGCAACTGAAGGAAAGTTGGAAGAGCTAAGTTTGAAATATTTCATGCGAAAGAAGGTGTAAAATCAATGATATTTTTCACTAAAAAGAGCTTAATATTCTCTCTGAAACTTGCATCAGCATTAGGCATAAAAGTACACATTTTGAATCCAAAAGTTTGTGAGAAATTATTAAGTAGAAATTCAATTCTTAGCTGTTTTGGTAAAATGAAGCAATGGATGATGTTTCATTGCACAGATCCGACAAAAGAATTTAGAAAAACAGACTTTATGTCTGAGTTTAGCAGTTGGAACATAAATTACTTTTTCTTTCACATGCATGAGTCTTTTCTTTCTTTCTTTTTTTCCCATTTCTATTTTTTGAAAAACGAGACAATTGTTATGGTAAGGAATTGCTGACGCACCCTCCCCTTTCTCACATAAAAAAAAACGCCTTTTTGTTTGTTTGTTGAACTTGTATTAACTAGGAGCGTTTTCGCTTTTAGGATTGTAATTTAATCTTTGAGTCGCCAAATCTGGAAATAGTTAATCCTGATAATCCTGATCAGCACAATGGAACAAAATTATGAAGTTATTGTATTGTCATTGGTCTTTGACAAGTGTGAAAAATTTCGAATTAATTTGACCTTTTAAAATGGGTAAGAATCGAGTTCAAAGATTATGTTACATACTAGTGAAGCTTATAAAAGCATGTTAAAATAAGCAGGAAATGCCAATAAATTATTAAAAAGTAGTTCAGCTTCAGAAAAAAATTACGAGGTCCATCACAGCTTCAAAGGGTGATTAAAATAAACAATCAGTTTGTTTTAGAAAACTCTTGTCCCTCACCCATCAATTGCTTAATATAGTTTCTGGAAAGACATGATTTATAACTTAATCAAAATTATAAACTCTACTTGTGCCTTGATTCCTGTCTTGCTAACAAGAAATTTAACTTGGACACCCGTTTCTCTCTGAAGAATATCAAGGCAGGAGTTTTTCCTCACAGTTCCATACATATATGCAAATGATGTTCCTAAAACGAGTATCATACCTCATGACATGTATATGCAGGTTGAAACAAATCGGAGTTCTTATTGACACTTAGTGGGGAAAAATCAACTGTGATATAAATTTCAACAACCCCTATTCAATTAAATATTTCGTGTAGTATGTTACATATCATATATATATTTTACATTACCTTATATGTATCTTAGTGGCCAGCATTCAGTAGAAGCGAAATTCTAACTACAAGGGACCTTGAACCTAAACCAATAATAATAAAGATACTCTTAACTTGAATCTAATACAATCAAAACAGTAATCGCATGAGTTTAATCTAATACGTCAACTCTAATAATACACCATATCAAAGTCTTGATCTTTACACTTTTACAACCTGAAAATTTCGTTTTACAATTGCAATCTCCTTATCTCACAAATTTCATTTCAAATCACTTTAACACTAGAAAGACTGAAATTTAGTATATACCTATATTCCCAAAAGCAGTCAAAATGATTGCATTGCGAAAGAATGGTTTATGTGTAAAAAAATTTGTTTAAAATTAACTTTTAATATTTTTTTCACTATTTAAAGTTGTATAACAAGTTATTAGTAAATATCAACAACAATAACAAAAAAAATTTGCTTCACTTGAAAAAAAATATATTCTAAAAAATTCTAAGAAGTTGTGCATTATATATGTAATTGGTTTTCTAACTGAAATTAAAAAGCAGTTAAAATGACTTCCTTGGGCAATGTAGTGTTAAATACCCAACCTAACCTGTATTTACCACAGTTCCTTCGCAAGGCGAGGCTCTCAAATCTGTGATATGGCCAATCTTTGGTGACCCTATCTTTGATTGTCAGCGTGAGAGATGTGGGATTCTCAAAATGAATAGACATTTTAAATTCTTAATATGACTTTATTAAGAATATAACTTAAACCTCTAACAATTTAGATAAATTTATATAAGTGAGAATTTATAATGATCAATCACACAAAAATAGTTAAACCGGATCACGTAACTTAGACCACACTGTATCTAAATAATTATATTATCCACGTATTCTCAATTCTGATAATATTACAAGTTCTAATATCAAATAATCAGTCCTACCTTAATCTAAACTAAGATTCAATCACTGTACTGAGACGTCTGGGCGCGCGTGCAATGGTATGCACCTTGTAGTAATGGCTAGATATCCCGGTAACTTTATGATAGGCTGTCAATTCACGTTCGTATCTCTTCCAAACATAAATTTCCCTAAATTGCCATACTGCTCACTGAAACTTCTGTTCTTTTAAAAGCTATCTTATTTGCATTTCATATTCGCTTCTTGGATTTTGGTTAGAAAAGAGTTGTCATTAATCTTAGCCGTCAAAGAACCCAGAGGTTATATTACAGAAAATACGCGTGAGCTCGTCTCAAATCAATCAAACCTTCCGTAAAAGGGATTTTTCTAAAGTTAGTTTGAAAACGCTCTGGAAACACTTTATAAGATAAAGCAGCAATTCTTGCAAAAACAAGAAAATTATTCCCTATGAGCTAGACCCTAAAAAATATGTTTTACTTTTTTGGTGCAAAATTGGAAAATTAAAACAAATACAGTCGAACCTCCATATTGCGAATTTTTTTATAGAGAGAACTTTTTCCTGGAACCTTGAAGATTTCATGATTTTCTTCGTAAAATAACCTCTCTATAGCGAAGTGTATTTTCTATAGAACGAACTTTTTCTTTTGTGATTCAATTTTTGTTCTCCCTTTTTTTTAAAGTATTCTGAAAAATTTCAAGTTATTCTCTCTTTAATACATTTTATGTTGGTCATAAATCTTGAACTGGTTTTGTCAGATCCTAACTCGCCTAGAGCAATAGAGTTCTGGACGTTTCATCCAAAAAGTGCAACCTTTAACCCCCATTGCCCAGTTCACACTAGAAACATCTTCGATATCCTCTTTCATCCTCAATGTTCCCGTGTTCTAATTATAAAATAATGTATGTTTCTTAATATTGAAAATACTGTGAATTCTTCGACATTCTTTTTTCTTGTTTTCCTTGCAGTTTTTCTTTCTTTCTTTTTTGATGGGTAATACATATAAAATAAACATATATTAATTTTAAAAAAGGTGTGAATAATTACTTTTTTAATATATAGTGTTTATGAATTTGAAATTTGTTTTATGTGGTTTATAAAGTATACTAAAAGATGAACCTCTATATAACGAATTTTCCATACAACGAACTTTTTTCCGGGATTTAGAGACTTCATTATATAGAGGTACGACTGCATTTCTATAACTGAGGCTTCTTTATTTACAACAAGAAAACCTCCGTTAACACGTCAAAATCTTTGGTATCCCAATTCCGCAGTCTACTAAATACTGAAACATTGAGTAAAATAAAAATTTCAATTGTGCGTGCATGCTGAAAATAGAAATTGAATACACTCGTGAGGGGAAATGTATAAAATAATCCCCTTGATTCGAAAATGTTTCTAGATAACAAAGTACTTGCTTACATTTCCATCCGCTGACACCCGTTCTATTATAAGCATACCTTTTGTGGAATTATGCAGCCAAAACCAACTTTCAAATTCTCAAAACAGCACAGGATTCTATTATTCAAAATATCTACAAAGCACAATGGTTTATGAAAATCACAGTGAAATTATCCTCACCATTACATTTCTCTCTTTCAAATAATTTTTTACTCACCTCTCTGAAAACTTATTTGATAATTTGCCAAGTGTGTATTCAAAACAACCTAAAATTAACAGACTAAGAAATGTCACATCAACAAATATATTCCAACCAAACACTTGAATTCCTTTTTTCACCCTCTTGCCTCCTCTTAGCTAAACTTTTTCAAATGTGTCTCTTAATACCTCAAGTTTTTTTTCTCTTGATCTCGTGTGAGGGAAAGCTGTATTAACATCGCCCCGCTCAGCTACTCGAGGCCTTTGTGCGGAGTATCTCGTCATTTTGAACCATGATCAAGTGGCAAGGACGATACCCGAGCTGACACGCCCTCTCCTACTTCCTCACCACGATTGATTGATTGAATATTAACGTCGCACTGTTCAGCTACACGAGGGCTTTTGGCGACGGACCACGTCATTTTGAACCATGGTCAAGTGACGTGGACGACACCTGAGCTGGCACCCCCCTCTCCTAACTACCACACCACACCAACGGGAAGACGTTTGAGCCTGGATATAGTAAACGTGCATCGGCCTCCTCTTGTATCCTGCATACTTTCCGCACAGAGAGCTTCTTAATCCCTTGTATTTGTTTTAATGTTCTATTTTGATACATTATTGTTTTAACACCTACGTATCTTCCTTCCACTCCTTCTCATTCGCCTTCTTTCAGTCAACTGCCAATCAAATGCGTAAAGGAACTATGCCACTCTGTTATTTAACATATTCACCCCGGGGCCCCTCCCACGCACACATACAATATTCTTGTGGCTACTTCTATAAACAATCCCTTTTTCGGTTCAAAAATACTGAATCCTCGAAGAAATCTGCATTGAAATAATTCATGAAAATATAGTTGAGGGAATAGCAGGCAATGTTTTCCCGTGCAGATAAATAAAGGAGGCAAAAAACGGCCGGGAGATCCATTCTCACGTTAGACATAGCGATTGACACACTCATTTTATTTCCTTTAGTAGTAGTCTACACACACTTTAGTTTTTATAGTTATGGGATTGAATAGTGTACAATTTTCCTAGATGGGGTTCATGCTCCTGTGATATCACGACTAAACGTGAGATTGGCCAGTAACGACTTCCGGGGAAAGGGAAGGCGGCACCTTTTGTTTACCTCCCTTGCCATCTCTTGTTCTTTTTTCAATTACAATCCATTTGTCTGGGGCTTTCTACCTACTTTATGCGCACACCATGCATTTTAAAACTCGGTTGAAGTCTGTTTTTCTCACATATCCATGGTAAAAGGAAATGTGGGAAAAAAAGAAAGAAATATTTATAACCGGCATCCCCTTTGTACTCCGAGTTTCATTATGCTCCTATTCTCATTTAATAAACAGTTTCCAATTTTCCGACAAAAAGAAAAAAAAAAACATTTATGCAATATTTTATCTCTTCAATTGAATGTCTATATTAAATATGCTTTTAGTAAAAATGCAGGACTTAGAAATACGTATTGCACATAAAACTAGTCTATTGTAATTTACTGTACGTGAATAAACATTTTAATAACGGAGTACGAAAACTGACTTTTAGAAAAGAAAATAATATTTGAAAAATAGGGAAGCTGAAAATGCATTTGTGTCCGATTCCTGAAGTGTGAAGCGCTTAAGAAGTTATTTGGTTTGGGTCATGTTCATGTTTGGAAGTTTTAGATAAATTCAACAACATTTTGTTGACAGAATATTGTTTAAACACAAATTGCATTGTGTTATAGAAAAAAAACCTCCCCATATTCTTTTAAAGGGGAAAAAAATGTGTTTGTGCACATGCTTTTTCCTGAAATAGACGTGCAACAAAAGTCAGACTTTGACTACAATGACATTCTACTACGCAAAAATTGATCAGGAAATGTGATGAAAGAACTTTTAAAAACAGCCTAATTTTCTCGAATAGTTATTCGCTTGAATCAGTTGCTTTGACTCGTAAATATTCTTGAATGATTTGAATACGTCGTTGTGAGATGCGAGTTGTCTTGAAGACTAATCAAAAGAATCACTTCAGCATTTTACTTTAAATTAGGCAGGAGGTCGTGAATAGCTTCCAGTTAGTTCTCTTAACATTAAAAAATATACATTTTTTTTATCCCGTGTAACCATTTAGAGATTAACAATTTCTTGCTAAAGCACCTTGAAAAGGCTTTCTGCTGCATCCAATTATTAAAACAAGTCAAAAACATTGAAAATAAAAAAGGCTCATCGAATTATGTAAAATAACTTTTTGCAAATATTTTTCTCAATTATGGTTTTTTACGTTCCATAAAGAAAAGATTAAAGTTTCCATTTTATGAAATGTCAACTAGAGGGTGCAATGTTCACGACTTTCAACATTTTCATTTCAAAATAGCTTCACCGCAAGAACAAGCGTAAGTTGTAGCATGGTTTATCGAGTTTAAATCTGCGACACATGTACAACGAAAATGGGGCACCACCACACTGGAGTTTGGAAGTGAAAAAGTTTATAGATGAAAAGTTTCCCGGAAAGAAGAAGTCCAATACCGTGGCCACCCTGATCCCTAGACACAACACCTTTGGACTTCTTTTAGTGGGGATACGTGAAAAATATTGTTTACCAATCTACAATTCGTATACTGTGGAACTAAAAAGTCGAAATACAGCACCCCTTCAAAATGTTGATACTGAAATGCTTCATAGGACGTTGTCAGAAAACTCGTAAGTACTTGATGTTTTGCGTGAAACTATTAGTGAGCGTACTAAAATCGTGCAAAAAAACTTTGCATTTTCTTTATGGAACCCCGTAAGTGAATAGCTTTGTTTCTTTATTTTTAATTCATTTTTGAAAGTGTAATCATACTTTTCGGACACTCGGTATATTTTGCATTTACACTTTCACTTTTTATAGCATATTGCTTACTACGTTGAAGTTGAATAATGTACTTATAATCACAATATTCTGAAAAGCGTCTGCAGGTAATCTGTACTCGCCCCCCAAGAAAAAAAAAACCGAGAAGAAAAACTTTTCGATGTGAGTGAAGGATAACCTTATCAGAGAGAAAGAAAGATTAAGATTAAAATTTGCCTCGAACAGGAAATTTCATAGGGTTGTTTATATAATTTGGACACTATTCAAACACTGAGTGAGAAAACGCTTTTCTGAAATGTTGTAAGGACTTAAATGCGATCTTGAAAGGAGCTACTGATTGCACCGATTCCCTGAATGAGCTCAAAATTTACTGTCGAGTTTTTGTCTTCTATGACTACAATATTACAAAAAAAAAAAAGTTAGAATATTTTTATTAAAAAATAATTTATTTTGATAGAGAGAATCCAAGTTATGCTTTTGTTCTGAGAATTTTATCAACCTTACCAATTACCGGATCGTCTGCAGAATGATTTTCTCTTGACTATAAAAATGATGAAAAACAACTGTAATTTTTCAAGGATTTACTTCTTTATTTATTTTATCCATTGAATCTCATTTAGCCGACTTATTTATTTTTATTTTTTTTTTTAATTTTTAATTTACGTCGGTAAAGCATCACGTGAGGAATCTTGTAATCTTGAACCTTAGTCAAGTGACGAGGACTAAATCTGATGCGCACTCAATTCTCCAAATTTCCACCTCAACGTGAGGACTTTGAGCTTCAGAATATTTAATGCGCATCAGCCCCTGTACACAACTAGTTTTTAGTAGCAATAGAACTGGAAACCGTGACTCAACAACATCCATCTCGAGTTGGCGAACATGCCGACACGACTACCGCAGTTACTTGAATCAGCCAAAAAACAAATAATCAATTGTGGGGATTTTATCAACCAATCTCTGCTATAAGATATGCAAGAAAATGAAACAAAAATCATGTATTGTAATTGTACACTATGTGAGTTGCATACTTAGTTTACTTTATTACACTGGCGTAGCTATTCTTGAGTGGACCCTGTATCAAAATTCCTTGGGGGGTTCCCTTAACATTTTACAATATTTTACTTACACATTATGGGTCTCCTGCAGTTTGAGAGCCCCATATCTTTGATACTGCGGTAGCTACGCCCCTGGTAAGAGACAATTTTTGTTATTTAATTTATTAACAATGTTTATGTGTGACTGAAATGTTATCTGGTTGTGAATCCTGAAGCAACTTAGCTGTTTATTCTTTTCATGCAATCCTTATAATACCAATATTCGTATTATAATAAGTAGCAAAATATGATAAATTATTATTTTACTATGCGAAGTTTGTTTCAAGATACTACAGTCTGAAAATTTCAATTATTCTTCATGAAACTTTACATGAAGCAGAGGTATGCAGAATTGTAAACAACCAATCACCATGCGTAATTCTTCGTATCATCCATTAAATAAAATCGAACTATTTTATTTGTTACCAAGAGGAGAAAAAAAAGAGACCTTGAATGCCATTGTTCGATATAGAATTTTTTGCCGAGACTGCGATGCATTGATTCAAATGTATGGATGTTATGGGTCACACACACATTTCTTTGTGACAAGTGGGTTTCTTCTATTGTTGCTTAATTTGAGATCAAAGTCTTAATAAACTGAGCAGGCGTAGCACAAAACATAAAATGGACGCCTATCGAAAATAAATTCCAAGACACGAAAGCTAACGATACTTGATTTCTTTGTTTTTTGGGTCTTGAATGTGAATCTAGCTGAAGTTTCTATTGAATTTACATCACCTTAAATTTGTATTTTAATACACAGAACAAAGATGTGTATTACATTAATTGCTATTACTTATTATTGGTGTAATATTGAACATACATTCTTTAGAACAAGTGAATCTTATTTAACTTTTTCACAGCTTTCAAAAGTCCTCTTAATGGCGTCGGGAGAAAGTTTGGAACATAGGATGCCAACTAAGGTGTCGTTCTCGTTATTTGACCAAGGTTCAAAACTGCGAAGTCAGCCGTCAATCTCGAGTAGCTTCGAAGTGCTATATCAATATAAATAAACACTCCATTGATATTATCATTAAATTGTGCAATGTTTTAAGAACGATGCATCAAGAAGGATTTATTCACGCAAATTGTCATAAAATGGAGAAAAAAGCTTTTTAAAATTATATAATGTTATCAATAGTAAATACAGTTTAAGATTATAACAGCTACAAACTCTTTAAGACAAATATTATTGACGTATTTTATGCTGTTGTTTCATCAAAGAGAGAAAGAGTTTCAAAATACACATAATTCAGAAAGTTTTGTGTAGGTGTAAAATCAATCTGAAAAAATCGAACACTACAGTTTTTTGCAAGATGTGTCCATGTTTCCAGGTATATGCAAATCAGGGGCGTAAAACCGCCATACCAGCAGTATCAATGATACGGGTTCCCCATGCTTCAGAGGCCCCAAAATATGTAAGCAAAAAAATTATAAATAGTAAATGGTTCCCATGAAAAACCTACAAGGAATTTTGATTCAAAGTCCTCTCATGACACCAATGATGTAAATATATAAATTCATTACCTTATGTAATTATATATACACGCTATAAAAAATATTTTTACATGAATTTAATTTCTAGTCAACATTTTCAATTAATGCGGAAGAAAACAGATAAAGAAAAGAATGGATGCAAGCATCTACATTAATATAAGTAAGTATTTTCAACAACAAAAAAATATCAGCAGTAGCTTACTCTTACCTGTCCTCTTTCTTTAAAAGCGACTAATATTCATTACATATCTTCCTTTCTTAATTAATCATTCAGTTCTCCGTTTCGGCAGTCTCTCAAATATATGCTGCATGCCATCTCTTTGCCGAGTTTGTTTTAAAAGTGCTTCATTGATGGGGAAGTGTTTTTAAATGGATGCGAAGAGAGTTTGATAGATCGCTTTGAGAAAAGTTCATCGAAAAATGACGAAGGAAACCTCATTTATCACAACTCTTTCATGGGGTGATGCGTCGGAGATAAACACAGAAATTACTTTCCTTCACCAACTTATCATCATCTGTCAATCAAGCGCAACAACTAGCAAAATAAAATTCTAGACAAAGCCCATGAAACAAAGAGGGAAATCCTATCGATAGTGAACAGTGTCTTCTCTTCGATGACTGGCAGCTGAAATTGGAAGGAGTGGATAAAGTATTTCGTGGCGGTACGAAAATTTGCTGGAATTTTTTTTTTCTATCGACATAGGGAGGCCGTGGTAATCCAGAGGTTATAGCAAAGAACTCCTGGCCAATGTATTTTGAGTTAACTGATCAGCACACATTAAAATGGCTGATGCACAATAAATCAGTCGTAGCTCAAAGTCATCCCATTGGCTTGGTGTGGAAGTTCGGAGGGGGGCTCTGCCAGCTCAGGTGTCTCTTAGTCGTGACTCAGAATTACGAAGTCCTTCGCCAACAACATATAAAACTATTCGAAGAGCGACTAATTCAGTAAAAGTATAAATTAGAGTTTCCATATCCAAACACAATGCTCACTATGAAAAAAAAATTTCCTCGCTCACTAGTTCCAATTCTTTACACCTCAATATCCTAGTCTCAGTCCACCACTTATCCTGTTATATTCGATAAACAATAATTATTTACTATATTCTTTGAATTAATTGGGACAAGCATCTTTTTTCTTGTCTGGGTTTGTGATTACCATTTATGTCCCGAACTACCTCAAACCGGTTATATCTGCCCATAAGTAATGTGACGGAGGGAACTTAACTATAATTTAATATTTTGATTGGTTTTAGTACATTAATAGTTCAGTTGTGAGCCTTTCAGTGTGGTAGCTGGTGGTTATAATTTTTTGTTCCACGTGACACTTAAAACACACACGTGTTACTTTTGCTTGTTCAGAGTTGAACAGTAACCCGAGAGAGACAGCATTCTAAAATAATCGCTCTTAATGAACTCACTTCTATGACTGTGAGAGATAGAGCTACGGTGTGGACAAATCAAGTGTTTCAAGAATTTTAAGAACATAGTCTTCAAAAAGAAAAGGATAATGTGCGCTCAAGCGGAAAATTATTCCAAGAACTGATAAAATTCTAAAAAGAAATAGCAAAATAAAACAAAGTAAAACAAGCAGAAACCTTCGAAGAAGTTTATTTGATTTTGGTGTTTAAGTGAGTATACCTCAACTGTACAGAAAAGGGTTCTGAAAGTTAGTCGTAAGGCATCAAAACAGAGAAAAAAAAGTAATTTTTCACTCAGAAAATGATGAAAAAATGTTTAGCATAGGTTAAAAATACCTATCTTGGACAGTTAACGACTGGAAGAAGTTGATTTTAAGTGATGAAACGCATTTATTAGTGCAGGGATACAAATCAAGTGTAGTTAAACGAAGAGAAGTTGAAACTCTGCTGCCAGATCATATCCAACAGACTGTAAAACACCCTTCTAAAGAACCGTTTGCGCCCCCCCCCCCGGGTTCACAACAAAAAGCACTGGAAGCTTAGTTCTTCTTTAAGTCATTATGAATTGTGTCAAATACATAGAAATATTAGGCAGTAGAATTGTTCCATTCATTTGAAACATTTGACGGAACATTTCTACATGATTTGGCTTCTTGTCACAATTAGATATTGGTCTAGACCAGGGATGGCGAACCAGTGGCACGCGTGCCATTGATGGCACGCGACATAATATTTTTGGCACGCCGGTGATCAAAATGATTTGCATTTTATTTCAAAATGTTCGCACGATGAAGTATTACGAACAAACGCGAATGATGGGTTGCGGGGAGCCCACTCGTTTGTTATTGTCTTGCTATAATTACATCGTAGACTACAATTGCTTATAATATATTGTCTAAGCATAGCATAGTCAATTTCATTGACACAATTGTATTTTAAAGTTTATCTGTGTTATATTTACGATTTTTAACTGTTATTTTACATGGCAAGTTCAGCAAAAGAACAAAAAGTGCAAGATAGTAAGTGTAACACAGAATTTCAAATTTGAAGAACCAAGAAACATGGCATTATTAGTAAAGGCAACAAAGCAGTGTGTATTTTATGTTCTGGAATAGTGGTATGCAGAACATCGTCTGTAAAACGTTATTTTGAAACAAATCGCAAGCCCTCTTATCAAAAAAAGTGAACCGCAGGAAAAAATAATTAATTGCTTAGAAACCTTTTGGCAGATGACTCAAATTCAGTATATATTCTGCAAAAAGTAACATGTTACATTCCTCATATAAGTTATTAGTCATCCAAAATCTGCAACAACTGTGAAGTCACAATAATGTTACTTTAATTTGTGAATTACACATCTAACTAAAACATACACAATTATAACTATACAGTGCAAAAGGTATTTTTTCGTAGTAGATAGTGTTGTTAATATATATTTAGTTTTAGTATTTTCCCAATAATCACAATTCAAAATCATTTGACGGCATGTTTATACCTCATTAAACAGTTCTTTAGAAAAAATGGCACGTTGATCCATAAAGGTTCGCCGCAACTGGTCTAGACCTAAGCGGAAAATAAAATAAAATTGCTTAATTGGCCAGGTAATTCACCAGATCTAAATCCTATTAAGAATTTATGGCATATTCTCAAGAATCGTTCAGCTAAGATAAGTTGAATGACAACAGAAGAAATGATAAAAATGTGTTATACAAGTGTGTTTCCAGGATGATGAAGTGAAGAACATGGGCGCTATAATAGTGGAGTCAATATCAAGATAAGTTGAAGAGGTTTCTGTGCTACAGAAAGACATACTTCGTACTAATAAAGAGTTTTTTCTGTCTACTTAAGGTATGCAATGATTAAAATCTAGTGTCTTAGAAAAAGTCTGTTTTTAACATTTGTCCCAATTCATTCGAACAGTGTAGTATTTCAAGCGGACCGTAACATTGAGGATAAAGGAAATAAACATAAAAAGACCAAAGCAACACTGGGCAAAGCAAAGGTCATCAAAATAATAAAACTAATTTTTTTAGGGATTATTTTAATACTGTATTAACCCCTGTCAATTCAACACACAAAAAAAATATTTACTTTTATGCAATTTTTACTAAGTTATTGGGTGGTTTCGATTTCCCTTTCATCCATGACCAAGTTCCTTGTTTACATTCATTCTACAATCAACAGTTACAGGTGTGTAAGATATGGTGCACCCCCCAAAGGCTCTATTATCCTTTCTACAATCAAAAAAAAGGATATTGATAGCAAAATGGATGCTTGATTGGTAGAATTTAATGCTAAATTTTTAGTATATAGTTTTTAAATAACCGAATTTCTTAGCACAATAGAGAGGCCATTTAGAAAAGTCTTGCATGCTCTAGACTGAAAGATTTGTTTTGCTATCTGATAAGTTGAACACGCACCGCAACAGTTATTAAATCGTACTTTAAAATAATTATTTTCTACCTACGGTTTAAATCATTGAAATTAAGAAATCCTTACCAAAGAGAAATTCTGCATACATCACTGCAACGAAATATTCAGAGTTCGGCTTCGATTTCAGGCAGTGATGGAGTAACATTAACGTCGCCTTATTCAGCTACTCGAGGGCTTTGGGTGATGGACCACGTCAAGGGACAAGTAAGACAGCACCTCTTCTGCTAACTTCCACACCACATCCCGGGAGGACGTTTCAGCCTCTACAGATTTAACATGCATCGACCCCCTACTCGGCAGGTCTTCAGTGGTTCTAGGCTCGATTGATTGATTGATTGAATATCAGCGTCGCACTGTTCAGCTACACGAGGGCTTTTGG
>BMAV01024204.1:668848-716620 GCA_019973955.1 Trichonephila inaurata madagascariensis
GTGTGTAAACATTCTCTCTCTCTCTCTTATTTTATTATTTACTTCCAAGGAAGCTCATAGAATTCTAGGTTTAAAAATAATTTCTTTTTTCAACATGTACTATTTTCATTTGCAACATTTAACTCTTGTTTAAGGAATAATTAGAGTTCAGAAGTCGACTCATTGCAATGTAAATTAAGAACATTTTCTCCTATGAATAAACATCCCCCAATTCGTGAAAGATCAATTCATTGCATGGATAAATTATGACACGGTGCAATTTCTGCATTTTTAACAGAGAGCATGCAGAATTGTGTATTTCAAGAAAGGTGGAAAATATTCCGATGTTTGTTAAAAGGAGGAAAAGAGCTCAGAAAGAAAAAAAAACATTCGGATTGATTAATTCTATCTTAACATTTAAAAAAAAAATTAAGCTTCCATTTTGTATGTATCTACATTTCAGTTATATCTCACGCGGATATATGTATATACCAAACAAATGTATACAAACAATGATAATTTTCTATTGGAGAAAAAGTGCTCCCAAATTTTGGGTCTCGTTTTTCACTCAGGACTGCCACGAACCGCTTGAACGTTGATAGTGAACAGCCTTCATGCGTTCAGCTCCTTTCGAGTGAACGGGTTCCGAAGGCCGGTCACTTTCGCTTACCCGGACGTAGGGATGGAGTGCATCGATCTCGATCGACTGCGCAAGGAGGGGGGGAAGAGGGGCAAACGAGCTTTCGCGTCGGCCCCGGGAGAGTCATTTATTTTGTGATTAAAGTATCGCTCTAAACAAGCAAAGGCGGTCCGCGTTTGGAAGGATGCTTTTTTGTCTCAGCGACGCGTAATTGGCTCATCTCGGATCTTTCGCAACGCCGTCCTGTGCACAGTCCCAGGTTGCAAAAGTTTTCTGCAATGGCATGCTTTCTATTGCAGCTCTGCAGTTTTCTCGTGCACGGAGAAGAGTTTTGAGCACTTCCTCTCGAACATACGAAACCAGAAGAAATGTGTGTTTTTTAAACTTTGAATCAATTTGCTACAACAGTAATTTATTTATTTTTCAAAATCAATTTAATTTTATCACAGTATAGCATAATTATTCTGTATTTTCCTCCTACTTAATTGAAAGTATTTGCACCCATTTAAGACGTTTTAACTTTTTGACGCTGTGCGTTGACATCTTTATTGACTTCTTGTGTATATTAAAAATGTTTTTTATAAATCATATATATTTATCCTTAAAGTGCATAACCAAGGCTTTGTCATAAAAAAAAAAAAAAAAAAAAACGTAGATCTTTTGCGTTGTTTTGTTTTGAATTTTTGCCGTTTGGGAAGACACATTTTCAGCAGTACCTGCAACTAATACTTTCTATTTCTTCCCTTCCTTTTCGTAGCCCCGTAATTCTGGCGAGCGTTCTGCACATCAACCTGCATACCTTTATACAGAGTACTTCATTTTTTTGTATCATTCAAATGTCACTCTGAGGTTGATTCAGGTGTTATGTCGCAAACGTTTGTGCTGCAAGAGAAAATACGAATCCGTAGCGTTGCATAATGAGCTAAGTCGAGACAGATTTTTTATAACTCCTTGCAAATAATTTCACAAGAGATCGCTTACTTTTTAAAGCAATTTCTTGGGAAATATGCAGTGATAGACCCTCTACAAAATCAGGAACCTTACGATGACCAGTAGGGTCTGTTGCACAACAATCGGTGTCCACAAGTGTACTTCGACATCCTTTGCAACCTATTGGAATATTCGCAAGGCATCCAGTACTGCGATTACTTTAGACATTTGTGTCTGGAATGGTGCTTTGAATCAAACCGAAAAATAACATGTGTTATTACATTACATTCTTTGCCATGACGATTGGATTATTCCAGAGACACAACGGAGAGAGATTGTTTAATTGCTGCCTTATTCATTGCCATACAAATTCTGCACTCGCTATTATGGTCTGGGGTAGTATTAAATTGCCTATGCAATAAGTATGATGAGCCTGCGCTATATCTCCAAAATTTTAGAATCTGCTGTCCTCGTTTTCCTTCAGAGTTTGTTTGCGGATGCATTCGTCCATCTCATTCCCTTATAGCATGCAATATTCAAAATTTCTCCGCTCTTCAAATTGTATGGCTGCGATGGTAAGCGTGTTCTCCCGATCTTTCACCTATCAGGTTGATGATTGGAAAACTACTATATCGGCATATATCCCTTGCTGTTATACCAGATCAAAGATGGTAATATTGTGTATGCAGTATGGGCTGCCACACACAATAAGATATCTAAAAGCTCTTTTATTCAATGCCCATGAGAGTAGCAGCGATTATTGTTATATCCATGGCGACAACATCCAACTCTATTTTTTTAAAAAAAAAAAAAGGTGGGACTGCGTTTGGGGATTTTACCTTTGTAGGCGCAGCAAGTTCTGCACATGTGAGAATCATTTCAGTGGTGACCCCATCTAGAGGCGGTGTTGTACCAACTCGCTACCAAAGTTTCCTGCTTGAATTAATTTTTATTAGAGCTATCGTCGAATGCTAAATAATGCCTTGAGTACCAGAGCCAAATTGATACTCAAGGGATCTTTTACGTGCCACTTGACATGTGGGCCTACGATTTTTGCCTCCAGAAAATCTATTGACTGCAGCAAGAATCGAACCTTCAATCTTGGATGGGTGCGCTACCTCTGACCCGACGCCTTCAATTCTGATTTCATCGTATTCCTTCCTCACCTTTCAAAAGGCTGCATTTTCCATCATTTCACTTTTGTACTGTGAGTGACGTCTCTAACAAATTTGTCTTTAATATCTCTTGTCGATGTTGTGTATTTTGGACGGTGCATTGAGGTTGAATCGCGTTACTTAAAAACTACATGAGAGTAATGTAATCTGGAAAATTTTGAATATATGGAAAGAGTAGAAGAGACGTTACGTTGATAAACTATATTTTGTGTTATGGGTAATATTTATCTTGAAGGTGCTTAACATACATTGATTGATCTCTAAAACTTATCTTTTTAATTCTAACTTATTATTTCCTTTATATAAATATATATATACAGTCGGACCTCTATGTAACGAAGTCGTAAATCCAAGAAAAAGTTCTTTATATGGAAAATTCGTTATATAGAGGTTCATCTTTTAATATACTTTATAAACCACATAAAACAAATTTTACATTCATAAACACTATATATTAAAAAAAAGTAATTATTCACACCTTTTTTAAAATTAATATATTTCATATATCTTACCCATCAAAAAGGAGAAAAACTGCAAAAACAAGAAAAACAATGTCAAATGTGTCACTGTATTTTCAATATTAAGAAAATAATTTTTAATTAAAATTAAGGAATTTTAAGGACATTTTTTAATTTAAAGCATACAAGTGCTCAAACTCAGTGGCTCAACAGCACATGAAGGCCAGGGCTTACTGTGCCCATCTCAGCATGCGTGACCATTGGGCACTGAGGTGCATGAGCAAATATCCCGATCAGGTGGTCACTCTGGAAGCAGAAGAGACCCCCAGTGTTTAGTCTAAGTAAGCAGTATACATTTATAGACCCACTGCAGTAGGGATGAAAAACTGAGTCGACCTTGCCTAGCCCGGGAATAGAACTCGGACCTGTGGTGTGGAAGCGCGATACGCTACCACTCGACCACTTGGCCTGTAAAGCATACAAGTAATCTATTTTATAACTAGAGCACGGGGACATGGTACAACTCCATTGAGTGTGCAAGAGGATATCGAAGATGTTTCTAGTGAACTTGACAAGGGGGTTAAAGGTTGCACTTGGATGAAACGTCCCGAACTCTATTGCTCTCGGCGAGTTAGGATCTAACCAAAAACAGTTCGAGATTTATGACCATCATAAAATGTGCTAAGAGGAGAATAATTTGAAATGTTCAGAAATACTTTGTGAGAGGTCTTCCCTTCTCTCTTGGGCACCTAGATATGTAGAAGGTAGGGAGGAAACACTAGCCATGATCCAATCAATCTATTTATCGATCACACAAAATAACGACACAAATTCAATTAATAACAGTAAGAGAATGTCTCGGTGCTAACCATGAAAGTGGAACAACGACGAAATACGCGAATGATCAGGAGACTATCAAACTCGATCCTTACTTTATGTAGGATCTAATCTATTATCCAATTTAATCTTAATTTTAATTTAGTCTCAGTGATCAATCGTCACTTTAAATCTTTCTCTTAATAAGTATTTATTCACAATAATGATACCTGTCAGTACCAATCTCACCTGATTTCTGGTTTGCATCTACTCCTACTCTATTCTAGCTAGAAAAATTTGACTACATATAGTAAACTTAATTTGTATGTTACGATTTCTTTTCCGAAGGTTTGGTTGTGAATAGCGCACATTGATAGCCCAAAGATTTCCCAAGAGGATTAGAGGAAGGTACGCGAATAGGTCCGTCACAACTTTAAAAATAGGGAGAGAAAAAATAGAATCACAAAATAAAAAGTTCGTTATATAGAAAATGCACTTTGCTATAGAGGTTATTTTACGAAGAAAATTGTGAAATCGAAGGGAAACATTGTTTCTTCTAAACAACAGATTGTCCAACTATGACATGATATCAAACAATTTTATTAGCGAATGCATCCAGAATTCATAATGACACACACACAGATATATATATATATATCTTCTCTTTCTTATATATAAGCAAGATAAAACCAAATCTCATTTAAAAAGAAAAGTGCCTTTCGAAATGTAACATTTTAACAGCTTAGTTGAATAAATATCTATCTACCTTTATGAAAAAATTAGATAAATCATTGTCTAGTAATATTTAGTTTTCTACAAGTATCTCTAGGTAAGCACTTCCAATTGTTAATTACCGCGAGAATTGTTTTAGACAATGAACCAAGTACTCAAAATTTCAGAAATATTCTGATTGCTCGGACCAAATTTCTCATTTCTAAAGCAGTTTTGTAAATGTGTAAACGTTTTAAAGATAATCATATATATAAATTTTATTTTACTGAAATGTTGAAAATTTTGGTATTTTTTCTACAGAGATTAAAAGCTGTAACTGAATTATCAGTAATAATATTTGGCACGATTGTCTTCGATATTAAAAGATATTCCTGATATCATTCAATTGCTAAACTATTAACCGTCATATCTTTTATGATACATGCAACTGCCATCGCTAAAATTATCATTCCTCCTTGAAATGATTCTCTTGGAAACAAATACACAAAGGATTAATTGATCAGCGAAGAAACAAGAGAGATATTGGTGACGAACCACAAATCATTCTGAAGCACAATGAAAGGACAAGGATAGCAAATATGCAGTGTACACTTTAAAAAATCTGTGTAAAACTCTAGCTTAGTTTACACGAAGGAAAAAAATGATACCCCATTAATACTTATATTTCTGTATTAAAATTATTGTTTTATATTAGAACAGTCTGCATATTCTTTATATTAACCAATACGACGACAATAATTTGCCAAGATGACGATAATTAAAGATTTACACTGAAATGGGATATCACTAATAATCCTTTGACTTTGAATAAGTGTAAAGTAAAACCTACAATCATCAACTCTTTTATATATATATATATATATATATATAAATGATTTTTGAGTATATAACTAGTCAAATTGCTTTTTCAACTCTGGCCTTTTTAATAATCTAAAAAATGTGTCATGAAAATAATAACCCATTTGAATTCTTAGATATATTTGAAAACAATCTAAAAAGATGCGATGAAACTACAGTGCTTCATGAAGTCCAACGACGAAAAGTTGTCGTCTCCTGACATTCTTTATGATTAATAAGAAAATGCAGAACTGTAAAAAGTTTAGTGGGTTATTTGGTTCTAATCCACAGAACTCTTTGTAAGTAAAAATTAAGACGTCTTCTATACGCGAAACGCCTGGATTTTGTTTTATTTTTATATCTTAACAATATCCCTGAGAGGCCATTTCTTTCGTTTATTTTCCCAAGTTCGTCATTTTGAATGCAAGATAGCCTCCTGTCTTACTTTTAATTTCTGTAGAACACGCTTCTCCAGAGTTGTCTTTTGTGCCCAACGCAAAGATTTACAAACCACATGCAAATGAAACCCGGGATTTTGAACACATCTGAGGACGAGTTCGACACTTGGGCTGAAACTGCTTTCTCCAACCCTATAACAATCTGAAACTATTGAGCCAGAACAGATTTAACATCCTATGCAAGACGAATGGAATCAAAACTCGAACATTCGACTCGAAATATAACCGTCAACGAACTCGTCACCACGATCATTCGGTTACCGAGCTTTATTTTTATTGTTGTCTAAGTCATTGTATTAGATCCTAATACATGAAATTTCTATGGAAAAATACACTGTGGTATTTTCCTTTATCTTTATTTTTATAATGCGATTTCTTTGATTAGAGATGTCCGTTTTTAATGCAGAGAAAGTAATTTAAATAGTAAAGCTATTCGAATAATATGAATACGATAAAAAGACGACTCTACTTCTTTCAACAACGACAATAGATTTTTTTAAACTGTTGCTTTATATATGCAGAAATTATACTTAAATATTACTCCGTTTTAGGTAGTCTTGTATAACCGGTGCACTTAAGAGTAAATTAGAAGGGAACAATTTTTAAATAAGAAAATTCGAGAACTTTGCAATAAGTAACAAATTCTTTCAATTAGTAACAAATGGTGTATAAGTAAGGAAACAAATAAAAAAATATACTTATTACATAACTACACAATGTATCTTAAATTTCAAATGCAATTTAAATACATAAAATAAAACTTTTTGAATAGTATGCGGAAATATAATCCAGTTCTTTCACAAATAATTCTTTGTTAAGTTATGTTAATTCCTATTCAATTTTCTCCCCTACCCACCCTCTTATATGAGTATTATTTATAAAGGGTAAAAGAAAGCAAGTACATTTGTAGGCAACAATAAAACTTTCAACTTTTTTTATTTACTTTATTAAACAACTAATAAAAAAATTAATTTAGGATTTCTTTTTTCAATGTACATATTTTTATCCCGAAAGAAGATGTTTTGGTTTTGAGCTTGCAGTCATCAAATATAAGGCCTTAAGACCAACCTTAAGGCCAACAGAATAAAAAAATACGCCTTTTATCTTTTGGATGCTTACTATTGTTTTGAAAATTAAAAATGCATCGGAACAAGCCTTTATTGCAACATTGTCCCATCATCTAAAACACATTAAAAAAATACTAGCTTGTTTAAATGCGTCTGCAAAGGTCAATAATTATACTTACATCTGCAATAATGAGTGTCCTTGAAATCCCACGCATTTTAATTCTTTGAAGGAAAATACACATATGCACCTATATCAGTCCCCCCCCCTCGCATACCCTCGCACCTCTATCAGTCTGCATGTTAACAGCTTTTTTCTAAAGTCTCAGAAGGGGCATTATCATGGGCAAGATCCGGAAAAGTGTGCAACCGCAGATGATTGTCAGCTCCCGAGAAGATGTTCTCTGACGTCACAGACAATAAGTAATTACAGATATTACGCGTTCCTCAAACCACATTTACCGTTCGGGGCCTCTAAACGACTCATATGCCTTAATGAATATCTTTTACTGAAGCCAAGTTCGTTTTTTTTATCATTAGTCCGTGATTTTCAGTTTGGAAAAAAGATCTACATCTTCATTTAAGTTTTTTACGTTCAGGGAAACCATTTTTTTTTTTTTTTTTTCCCTTTTTTTTTAAGCATATTTTTTTTTTTAATTTTATTTTTCTCAAAGGCAAATGTAAAAATATTTTCATTTGAATTCTAACATTTCCTTTTGTGCAACATCAGTTAGATCTTGCATGAAATATGTGAACAGGCTGCATTTTTTAAATTTACACTACGTAATTGTTCTAAATTAGTATTCAAATAGTTTCATAATTAATGTTCAAGCTGTTGCGAAAAAAATTGAAACATTCGAACATCAAATATTCACCATTTTAAACACGCCTTTTTCAAATTTGGTGTAAAAGGTAAAAAAACCCCAAAATGTACCAGTAAAAAATTGCTGATTCAATATATATATATATATATATTGAATATATAATATATATATATAAATTATATATATATATAATATATATATATAAATATATATATATATATTAAAACTTTGTACAGTTTTTACATGTATTCAATGATGCCATATGCAAAAGTATAAGCCCTACCTGCGAACCTTTTAATTAGATATACAGTATCGTACAAACAATAAAGAGTAACGATTAAATGTGCGCGATTCATAATCTCACAAACCTATGCGCAAATTGACTGCCGCTTTACGACTCAATGTGTAATGACGGTGTACGGTGGTAGGTCTACACACGAACGACGAACACGACATAATGCTGTCCTGCCAATTTTCCCTCTGTTTTTGTTCGCTTATGAATAAATTGTCATGGGCAAATGCTACTTACATTAATCAATTGGTAATGTTTTAGTTATATAGGTTTTAATAATTTATATGTTTTAAAAGGGGTGACTGTCGAGAAAGGGGCCAATTTTACTTAATGTGTACCCATTTCTGTGTTACGTTAAAACTAGACTGCCTACAATTATCACAAATATGTTTAATAATCGATGCCTAAGTAGGAACTTAACAATAGAATTCCTCTTCGGCAATTTCAATTTCATCTTTTTTGCGATTTATTTTAGACTTTCTCTGTAGCTCATTTTTGTGTGAGTGCGTTTGTTAAAAGCTACAACCAAGAAACTAAAGACACAGAAAATTCTATAGAAATTGAGGGAGGTTTGCTTTCCGAGATGAGCGAGAGTTGATCAGAAATCGGCATTAAAAATTACGTTTCGTATTTTATTTTTTATCGCTGATAAATAGATATTATTAACAATAATAAGCAAAACATATAGAAATGTGTAACTAGTATACCCATTTTTTTTAATGTGTTTGATTTAAATGTGGAGAATCGTTTCGCTATTAAAAGCCACATTTTAACTAGGTTGTTATAAAGGATAATGACTCCACACACACAAAAAAAATACTCCACAGAATAATTATAACAGTAACATCTGTTTGACTTCTAGCAATACACAAGCTCGACAAAGTCACAATTGTCTTTTTCAGAACATTAATAGTAAGAAAATAGCTTTTGTGTAGAGATAATAGTTAATATACGTGAATGCGATGGAAAGTAATCGGTCTGGTCTGTTTGAAGAAGCTTTATTCACTGTTAAAAAATACATCCAGCGGCTCTCGCGCGCCCTCTTACCGTGAAAAAGTAAGAAAGTGTTACAACACTATGTAAAGTAGTAATGCCGGTTTGCACTCAGTGGGGTGTTCAATCCACTGAAATGTGTACAACTGGTTTTAATCACTACCGAAAACTACATTCTATATCACTCTTTACTCGATTCTCTACATTTTGAAATTGTTATTATCTAAATAAGTAAATATCCATTAATACAATAGTTTCTTTCGATAAAGGTCGCACAAGTGACTCATAGAGGCAAAACGTCCCTCAAACCTTGTGGTGCATACCACAGATGCTAACAAAGGAAGAAAAAGATAGCAAAACGAACTTTCATTTCCCTCCCTTTTGACTCTCGCATTTTCTTTAATTAAATAAGATGGACGTGATTTAAAAAAAAAAGGCAGTTGTAAAAGGTGATATACGAACAAAAAAAATTAATTTCTTCATCACTGTTGCCAATAAATCAGTCCACCAGCGTTATCGGCCTGGAATCGATACATCATCCGCTATCACAGCTCATCTGAATATCTCTTCTTCCAAATGAATTCACCCCAAAGCTCTTAATTTGCAGCGACAACCCATTAACGCGCCTTCCCTTTCGCCGCGCTCCAATCGTGAGGCTCGAGGGAGGGAAGGAAGCGTGAGGGTTATTAATGGAAGCGCCCGCTTGATGACAAAGTCGTGTTCCTCGGTAGCCCGCGTCACGTGTTGACAAGGGATTTAAAGAGACTCGCTTCTGTTCCTTTCTCCGTGCGGGCGATCGGTTCGAAGCACATTCACGGCGCGAATTAACAGGTTGGGTTCGTACCGCTTCTATGGTCGAGTGGTCGAGTGCTGATTTCCGAGGAAGGGTCGTGAGGGAGGACGAGTAACTTGAGAGGATTAGAAAATATAAAAGCAGAAAGGCTTCGACTTGATTTGTTTATTTCAAATCGAAGCCAATCCATTAGCCGTGGTAGCTCTGTGGTTAGGGTCCCGAACTTGCGGTCGGCGAGTCACGCCGTGTAGAGGGAGGGGAGAGCGATGCACGTTAAATCTGTGGAGCTCGAAGTCCTCCCGTTGGCATGATGTGGTAGTTTTGAGAAGGAGTTCCGGCTCAGGTGTCGTCCTCGTCCCTTGACCATGGCTCAAAATGACGAGGTCCGTCACTCACGTGCTGTTTTATAGTCCTACGTTACTATAACTCACACTTGAATTATTTATTAGAAATTCGTTTCTGTTTCAAGAATACTTCAAGAATTAATTTCTATCTGTTGCTGTTTTCTTTGAGTGAAATCTGAGTTAAATGAAAAAGTTCATATTAATATTTCTTGCGACTAGTAACACACATATATATAATCCCATTTGTTACATTATATCTTTAAAATTTGTCCTGGTGTTCAAAATTAAGAGAATTTTAGATTTTGTCGATCATCCTCTGGAATGACAGGACAAATTTTAATGAAATTTGGTATGTATATAGGGATGATATAATACTAAATAAATAAATAAATAATAACCATTGAGCAGTTAAAACACACATGCATGATCGTGCACAACACCCCTCGAAGTTAGAAGGTATGAAACAGCAGTTGCAGAATATAACAAAAAAATTGGTTAATAGGGGGTATGGACTCTTCTTTCAGGTAACCATGATTTTATACCGGAAATAAGGGAATTCATGAGCACCTGTGGCACTTAATCCCACTCCTTTAGCAACTCTGTTTTCAGGCATTGGATGGTTCTCGGTGGGGAGTTGCAATTGCACTTCCCAACACGTCCTAGGCATGATCTATGCGGATGACGTCTAGAGATCTAACTAGCTAATCCATTCAGCGAACATCCTCACTTTCAAAATTCCTCGACCAGAAGAACTCTGGGCCACGCGTTGTCATCGATTAAGAAAATATAAGGCTAACTGCACTCGTGAAAATGCAAACATAGGGCTCCAAGACCTCTTTCGTATACCTCACAGCAATTACAGTGCCTCTTGCAAAGACATAGTGGAGTGACGGCCTCCAAAGCGATACATGCCCAAGCCTCCGCTATTGTAATGGTCGATTTCTCGGACATTGGAGGGCAGGTAGCGGGTCCCTGGTTTTCTTCGTATGGAAGTACGGCGAGAATACAGAGCTTGTTATTTGAAAGGGAAAAAGAGATTAAGAAGCAAGTGTAGGCTTATTGCAAAGACATTATGTCTTTTATGCATTGAAATTCCCATTCTAATTTTGAAAAATGCTTACAAAAATTTTCCCCTAAATTTGTTTTTCCATTTTTAGTGTTTTAAACATTTGCCTTTACAAAATGCCAAACTTTCTGTGTGATAAAATCATTGCTTCCTTACGAGAATAAGTTTCTCTTCTTCAATTGATTCAATTGACATCCCTTTCCAAAAAACGCACAACAAATCAGTATTGTGAAAATAGCAAATCCTTGATGAAGGAATTTAGTTAAATATTTGGGAATTAATTTTAAAAGGTGTAAAAATTTATGATTAATGACATAACGCTTGCATTCCTTATAATCATAATTTTAACAGTTATTTCACATATATTGTTACACATAGCACATTTCACAAGTATTTATGAATTTGAAAGTAACTAATATATATATATATATATATATAATATATATATATATATATATATTATATATATATATATAACTGAGCTAAGCAACAATCCACTTACTGTAGGCTGTGATAATTCTAATTGGACGCACCAGAGTTTAAGAAATTTAACTCTTGGAGTTACCAATAAGAAGAAATAACGAGAAACATGGTTTTAAAAATTGTAATAGAAAAACCGGAGGTAAATTATCCCGATAACAGATGCATAGTTTTGATTAATTGTACTTAGAATTGAATCTTTCCATGAGTTAACTCTTTGTTATTTTGTTTATTTATATTTTTCTGTCGTTGCTTTTTGCAATGTTTTTGTTATTTTTTAAATAACATTTAGTTATTCAAATTTTCGGCATTGATCGCAGAAAGAAGAATCATAATTTTCTTGTTTGATGAGAATATAAAAGTAAAAGAATTTAAGCTTTGGATTATTGATTGTTTGTATTTGTTATCTAAATATTCTTCATTCCTTTAAAGTCAAAAAAGGGGTACTAGTAATTCTGGAGCATGTAAGAAAATAGGAAAAAGCTAAGAAAGAGACACCGACTGTAGATTTTCTTTGAGAAAAAGAAAAACTACATCAACTTGCTTAATCTGCCCAAAGATTGAGAAACACGGCCATATTATAATAAGGAAAAAGAGTGTGGGCTCATTATTGATGGATGTGGATATGGAGCAATTATCCTCTTCTGTGTGCATTGAAGGAGGGGAATCAAAGGATTGTGGAGAGGCAAAATACAGAAAGGGAAGCTGATTAAACCTTAATATCGCAAGTTCCGAATTCGTAACTGCAAGGCTTTGTAATTTAGTCCTACCTAGATTCATTGGTCATGGTAGCGAATCATGGTCACGAGCTAATCCCAGCGTGTTATGAGTTTGAGCCGCAGTTCCAACGAAGACGCACTGCGTAGAGGGGCTGGTGTCTGTCGAGGCTAAAAGTTCTCCCAATGTGCGTGGTGTGGCAGCTTTGACAAGAGGATGTCAGCTTAGGATTCTTCCTCATGCCTTGACTGCGACTCAAATTTACGTTATCCTTTATGAATAGCCCTTTGCAGCAGCTTTCGTGGTCCGTCGCCAATAGCTGGTTTATTTTATTTTTTTTATTTCACTATCTTTTAACTGAGGATAAATTAAGGTGAAAGAGTATCATCAGGAAATGGTGGTGTCAGCTGGAGATTATTAATGCTTTTGATGCACTTGCAAGGTGCTGGAATGAGTCCCCTTCTCTTGACCAATATATGTGTTCTTTTATTATTATTATTGGTTTTGTACATTTGTATTGTGTGATTGTGTATGTGTATAGTGAATTTGCATAGTGTAATTATTTATGTATATCGTGATTTTACGTATCATCTGTAATTATCCATGTATGTTGTGAATCCATCTTTAATTTGTTTCATGTGGTTGTATATGTGCATTATGAATTTTTCTTTAGTTTGTATGCTGTGTACTGTGAAATAAGAAATAAGAATATGTGAAAATGTAACATAAAATCTTTTTTTCAATAAAGAGAAGCGGGGGTGGTTTTTTCCCGGAAAACCGGTTTGCAGCTCTAAACCCCTTTCGGGGCAGCTCGGCTCCCCTGGGTATTTTGCCAATAGTCCTCATATTGCTTTAGAGTGTGGCATTGATCAACTCACTCCGCCAAGATTAACTGCTCATCGATGTTGTATTCAGAAGCAACACGAGAGTTAGTGGAAAACGAATCTCGTACTTTTGAATGGCGGTCAAGGGACGAAGCATTCTCCGAATTTCCACACCATACCAGCGGAAGGATTTGAACGCAGATTTAATGTGCATCAGGCCCGCTATAGGAGTAGCCTTTTATGGCATCGGAACTAAAACCCACGTCTTGACTGAAACATTGTCGGTTACGCGCTCGCCTCCTTGATCACTTCGAATACAACGATCTCGATTTCACCACTTTCGCATTGAATGTAATCGCTTACGATTAAAACACAATTTTTTTAGTAAATGTAGAACTGATTTTGCAATAGAAACGGCTGGAGTGCTATTAACGACGAACTTCGTAGTTTTAAATCAAGATGAGCAGGACACTTTGAGATGTTCCTCTGCTACTTTTTACTTGTACCATGTAAGAATTTCCCCTCAAAATCCCTAGAGAACTAAAATCCTATAAGGATATAGCGGCAACCTATATCCTTCTACTCAATAAGTCTTTTGTGGAAGTGGGAATTACATTCACGGCTGGAGTACCCACGGGCCTCGAGCTCACAGCCATAACTCCCCGACTACCGTATCCTCATTTTAGATTCCAAAGGATGACTCTAAATTTAATTTCGACACCAAATCCTGATGTAACATTCTAGTGCAATGTTCATTCAACAAAATTCCATTCATGTTTCCTTAAACGTCGCATAAGTTTTAATTATTATTATTATAGAGACAATATATATATATATATATATATATATTATTATTAGCACCCTGTTTTACTGTATAAAAAGAAAATGTCGGAAAATTATCTCTTCTGTAGGTATAAAGTGGCGACTTTGAATTTCCTTGAATGTATGTAAATCTATGCGATGTGCATGAAAGCACGTAAAAAAAACACCACCTAATGTTTTCTTTGTTTATTGTGTTAGTGAATTCGAAGCCCTTACAGAATTGAAGAAAAAGATTCTCCTTTTAAACTCAAAATATTGACGTTCTTTTTTGATGGTAAGGGGTGGGGAGGGGACGTAGTTTCTATTGGCTGTTTATTTATAACAGCCAATAGAAACTACGGCTACCAAATATTTTCTGATAGCAGAACTTTTTCTTTTTGCTATTAGTATATGTATTATATTATTCGTCATCTATTTTACTCTTACTGTAAATCTGTAGATGCAGTAAATCTGAGAGTAAAGTAGATCGTGAATAGAATAAGAGTAATACCAAATGTTCTGTTATCAGAAAATGTATTGTAAATCTTATACAGTAAAGAAACAATATTCAAATGTGCATACACAGACATATTTTTTAATTCTTAATTACAGAAATTCTATTTTGCATTGGATATTTTAGGTGACTAATTGTTGAGATGTATTATTGTTTACCCTCCACCCCTTTTTCTCTCTCACTTTCATTTATTTTCTTTTCTTTTCTTTCTTCTTTTTTTTTTCCTGATGAATTTAATATTTCTGAGCTTATATTCCCACTGCATGAAATATATAAGATGCATATGCTGCAAAAAGTAATACAGTAAAATTAAGAGTTGCCGATACTTAATGGAATTCGCGACTGTTAATATGATTTTCTATAAGATATACTCTACGTTAAAAGATGAAAATCTCACACTAAATTCCTAAAACAGTCTTCATTTTTATTCGTAATAGGACAGATGAAATAGAGTAACATTAAGAAAAATCCATGATTTTTAAGACAGTATAAAAATCTTTCTGATCAGGAAATAATTGCATTTTTACATTTCTTAATGCTTAGCAGTTTAGAAAGACAGAACAGCTAACATCTTTCACTCCCATATTAAATGGAAAATTAAAGAAGAAAAAATCCCAAATATTTATATAAATTATATTTTAATAATATATTACATATTCAATCAGAATTTTTCAAGGGAGGGTCCGGGGTCAAAAGTTCACCCTTCTTGTATCATGCTCCTTTTGATTTTTGTCGATTTTCGGGAACAAAACACAGTAAAAAACTAATTATTGAATAAATAATTAGTATTAATTAATAAAATTAATCATTAATAACAAATGCTTAATTAAATTTTTTACGTACTATATACTTATAGAATTATAATAAATCGGAAAAAAAATCAAGGGCTTTGAGGTGGGGAGGGTCCGGACCCCCCTCCCTTGTGTGCGCCACTGTATTCAATACATTTATATAAAACTATTAGCACCGAATAAACGGTCCATGAGGATCATTCCTTAAGCTAAGAGTTGGGCGAGTGGAGAGACGAAGGCGAGTGAGGATGATCCTCGTCATTTTGAGCCGCAGTCAAATGACGAACACGATACCTGAGCTGACATCCCTTCCCCAAGTTCGTTGGTGTGGTGTGGAAGTTAGGAGAGAGGATTCTAACTCTGGTGTCATCTTCGTCCTTTGACTGGGGTGAACCCTCGTGCAGCTTTCTAGTGCGACGTTAACAGCACTCTCCCTCATTCACTCTCTCCACAGTACGCCAATGGGGAAGCCCGTGATACATTTAATGTTCATCAGCTCCTCTACACGGACGGTCTTCAGTGGTACTAGAGCTCGAACTCATGACACACCGAAGCCAGGGGGTGGAAAACTTGCTTCCACAAAAAGCGATACATGGCCACTCAAACATCCAACGCACTCTTCGATATGAATTTGGAAAAGAACAATTTTAAGTTTCCATTAATATGCACTTGTTTTGACATTTTTTTCTCACGAATCCAAGAAAAATAATAGACTGCATGCAGTGGCGTAACGTACACAGCCGCATCGCTGAGGTGTACTGGATTCTCAGGGGTCCAAAGTTTGATGTTATGGTTTTTAAATCGTTTGTAAGATCCAGCTTGGGGCCCAAGGCCTGACTTTGCAGGGTGGCCCTAATATTCTTCGTTACGCCACTGGCTACGAATTTATTGAAAGACTACAATCTCCGAAGGCCTTTATATTATGAAGCTGATCGTCTTGTGTCTCTTCTACTGTGATTCACGTGACTGTACGGGTTGGCGAATAACTCGGGAAAGAAACATCCGAGTATATCTTCCTCCATCCGTCAGCATCGAAGCGAGGGATTTATTAAAATAAGTTGGAGTCAAGCGCCAGCTGCGTAAGGATAGAGATAGATAATAAGTAGAAAATTAACATTATACACAAAACGCGTGAGGGATTAAGTTGCATCAATCTAAAAGTAACTAATGGAGAAATTTTTTTGTATGAAGAAAATAAACTGAGAGATATGATTAAATGTATATTTTTCTTCTTTTTTGTCAATACATCCTTTTAGATAACTTTAGAGCTATTGATCTTTATGAATCTTCTCTGCGCGTACTAAGGTTACCTTACACATGTACATAAAATCTCAAATTCTCGGTAAGGGATTCACAGAGTACTAAGTTTTTCGAAAGCACCGAACAAACAAATTATTTTTATCGCTTTCATAGAATTAGAATACTACTTAACATCCCCTAGTTAAAATCCAAAATTATACGATATTCCAAATCAGTACCCATTGTAAAAATAATTTAAGGTATCCGACTACCTTCGGAACCGTGATTTTGCTAAAAGCGTGTAAATGGATACTATTTATGATATTTAGTGTCACTTAGATTAGAATACATGCATAAAATTGTTTTAAGGACATTATGACAACAAAAAAAATATTTAAATACAATATTTTGGCAAAAAATTAACTTAGAATAACCTTTTGTCCAAATGTTCTCCTTTTGTAAAAAATGCTTCTATTGTATTAATATTTTGCCTGTATTCAGCTCAGATCTCTCTACAGAGGCTCAACTAGAATTTTTGAAGTGCAGAACTCGGAAGTCGATTTATCCATGTTTTACGAAAGCAGAAGGGAGAAATTTTAAGAAAATACGCCGATAATTATTTCAAATGGTTGTAACTCTAAAAATAATTTAAATTTTTCAAAAATCATAGTTGAGCCTCTGTACAGAGGTCTGAGCTATATACAGGCAAAATATTAATACAATAGAAGCATTTTTTACAAAAGGAGAACATTTTGAAAAAAGGTTATTCTAAGATAATTTTTTACTAAAATATTGTATTTAAATATATTTTTATTTTTTGTCATAATGTCCTTAAAACCATTTTATACATGCATTCTAATCTAAGTGACACTAAATATCATGAAAATTATACATTTATGCGTTTTTTTTAAAATCAGGGTTCAGAACGTAGTCGGATACCTTAAAAAAAAAAACAATGCGAACATTTTTTAGTACCTTTATCCGCATAAAGAAAGTTATTCGAATGTAGCTTTACTTGGCTCTTTTTATTGAGAATGTAAATAACCTTCTACAATCTTGCAGCTAAAAAAAATCGATTATTTCGGACTTGAACATTTAATGCATCAAAGTAGGCGATTCCTGTTTGTATCTATAGTAGTTGCGGGAGTCTAGTGGTCATGGTCATAGACTCGTGGCCGGCATGCCATGAATCCAAGTCTATTGTAAAAGGGCTGATTTACGCTAAATATATCAAGGATCACAGTCCTCCCGTTGACATAGTGTGGAAGTTTGAGGAAGATAGTCCCAGTTCAGGTATCGCCCTCGTCACTTGTGGTTCGAACTTACGAGGTCCACCGCCAATAGCCCTCGTTTAGTTTTATAGTGCGACTTTAATAACACTCACTAACCTATTTACATATAGATCTTTTTATTAAACACATTTGGAATAAAATATACAAATTTAAAACGTGCACATACCTCATTATATAGGAAAAGACCAGAAGAAGGAATGAAAAAAAAAAAAAAGAGAGAGAGAAGTAAAATAAATTAGAATCCATAAAATGTTGACAAAGCCGGATCTCTTTAAATGTCATTTTCATCCATTTTGAAAGATTACATGCATATTTCTCATGGCTCATTATTTTCGTAATTTACTGCGTCTTTGTTCTTGATATACGTCTCCATATCAGGTCTCCACAAGCCAGTGGCGCACACAAAGGGGGGGGGGGGTCGGGGGGGGCCGGCCCCCCCAAAATCCTTGATTTTTTTCCGATTGGTTATAATTCTAAGTATATAATACGTAAAATTTAATTAAATATTTGTTATTAATTATTAATTTTATTATTTAATGCTAATTATTTATTCAATAATTAGTTTTTTACTGTATTTTTTGCTCCTGAAAATTGACAAAATCAAAAATAGCATGATACAAGAACGGTGAACTTTCACAACCTCAGACCCCCCCCCCTTGAAAAATTCCTGTGTGCGCTACTGCCACAAGCCAAATAATAAAAATCATTTTTCAATTTTTTGCTTTCCCATGATCACGCCCGTATGTCACCCCATGCATTGACTGCAACCAATAGACTCAATTAATATCACGCACTTTTCCACAGCCGAAAAAATCCCAATACAGAGAAGGAAACTGGGGGAATTACCGAATATCCGTAAGAATAGTATCATTCGAATATAAACAATAGAATGAGTTTTAATAGGCTTGGCACACAGTTATTTTATTCTAACAAGGAAGAAGAGATAGAAAGAAAATCCCCTCTTATATACCACACGTAGAGTGTGAAAAAATCGAAATACGAAATAAATTTAAGTTTTTCACTTATAATTATTCCCTATAAAAATTCATTAAAATAAAATTTGATTATTTAAAAATTGTTTAAATATTTCATTGATTCGAAAAAAAGAATAGAAAAAAGAGAGTAAAATTCAATGATGAATTGTACGTTTGGTAAATTTGTCTCAATTTTTTTTATTTCATTATAATCGTTTTTAACTTTAGATTTATTTAGTTGATCTGCAACACGAGAAATGGGCAGGGGGGAGGGGGTGCTAACTTTTTCCCTCTTCCATCATCATTTTAAGTTAGAGCTCAAGTTGTTATCTTCTTATATCTTCGATGCATGTGCAGATACTGGGTAGAGATAGATAATGGAACCAGTGGTGCACACAAGGGGTGGGGGGTTTGGACATCCCCCATAGCCCTTGATTTTTTTGTTCGATTGGTTATAATCCTACGTATATGTTACATAAAATTTAATTATGTATTTGTTATTAATAATTAATTTTATAAATTAATACTAATTATTTGTTCAATAATTAATTTTGTATTGTTTTTGTTCCCGAAAATAGACAAAATCGAAAGAATATGATGGGTGGCGTAATGGAGCATGAGACCAAAATGGTGGACTTTCGACCCCGGACCCCTCCCTTGAAAAATTTTTGTGTGCGCTGCTAAATGGAACGATACAGATATCAAGTATTTGAAGTGGGTATTTAAATAATAGAGTTGTGCAGCTACATATAGGGTCCCTTACTTTTGAATTATTTTTACATTTTATTAAAATTTATTTTCAATTTCCTTTTTCATTGAGTATTTTTTGAATGCCTCTTAGATTTTTTTTTTTTAAAAAAACCCTCTTTGTTTTAAAATCGTCTTTACAAAAGGAGCTCCTTATCGAAAGCCGTTGCGAGCCCAGATATTCTGACGTCATCTTTTTGCCCGGGGATCGGAACCCGGATGTTCGCCCGGGCTCTTTGAACTCCACGTACGTACGTGATTGGAAGATACGAAGCGCTGATGGGCTGGTTTCATTGCCGTTTCATCCGCCTATGGAAAGTTTGGTAGGCGGAGTCACTCGCTGTGTGGGCGCGTCCTGATCGAAACATACCGGGTTTTATCTTTCAATCAGGCCACGCCCAATGGACCGGGTATTGCGTAACGGGTGGGGTGGGTGGCGGGAGCGAATGTATCTGTTGGTGGCGGCAGCAACAGCAGCGCATACCTCGAGTGCTCGGTAAATTAGAGTGGCGACTTGAATGATAGATAGAACATTCTGAAAAGCCGGGGGGAGGGGGATGTTGTGTTTCAGGATATAAGCAGGAGTATAATCAGTGGCTTGGGAAAATCGTTTGCGGGGTTCCACCCTTATGCGCAGTGCAGCTCTGAGGTCGAGAAAGGGTTCACCATTTATTATTATTCCGCTATTGTCTCTTTCCAAATAGAATTTCGAATTTTTGTTCATTAATCACGTGATCGAGTTGGAAAGGGAGGGGAGTGAAAGCGTTGGCTCTGCATACACGTAATCACACGTGCAATTATGGAAGTTGGGGTTCAAACCAAAGAAAAAATCGCCTCTCGTTTCTTTCTTTCCTTCTTTTTTTAGCGAACAAAGCTATTTGAAAAGAATGGTTCGCGTGCGATTATAAAAATGAATATTAAAATTATGTTCTTTGAAGATTACAATTTTTTTTATGTGTCATCGCCATCATTATGAGTCTCTGAACAATACGAGAAGCTTAACAATCCGTGCATGGGGATAGAAAATTAAGGGATTGATTTTTTTTAGTTGGAAGAATGTTCTGGTTATGAAGAATATGAAACACACACAACACAATTTTTTTACTCTAGTTACCTTGGTATTACTATTATTATGCTCTCTCTCACTCTCACTTTTTTTTTTTTTTTTTGTGAGGGCAAAATTCTGATGATAAACTCATTGTCATGGTTCTTATTCAGCAAATTTATTCAACACCTCGTCAACGCATCCAATGTTATCAATGCAAAAATAGTTGAGACCACATCAATGGTGACAGGAAAAAATATATGTACGCAAAAAGTTATATATTTTTTTTATTTATTTTTTTAAGAAACTTCTTGGCGTTATTTCAGAATGCATTGTTAAGGACTGCGATGACAGCTTATGATTTTCAAACGCTCATTGAAAGCTTTCATTATCTTGGAAAAATAAAAATGCCTTGTTAAAAATGAACTTTGTTTCCGAGGATCAAAGATGTAGATGTTGGGGAAGGGGGCGATAAATTCTCTCTGAATTTAGTTAAAGCATTTATTTGACCAACTAAACTATTCCTCTACATGTCTTATGACAAACATCAATTATGTTTTCATTTCTTACGCATTACATTTTATATATTATTATTTAGAATGCACCACGATTGGAGAAGATTACTAGTACAGAAAGTTCAATGCATGAAATAAAAAAATGGCAAAAAGTTTTTTAACTCTTCCTTCATGTGCCTATGTGTTATTAGCTCACAGTGGATTTAAACATTATATATATGTATGTTTTTAACATAAATATATATGTCTTCAAGGTTGTTGACTGCGATACATTAGTGGTTATGGTCACAAATCCTTGGCCGGGCTGACGCACGTTAAATCTATCGAGGCTCGAAATCCTCTAGATGGCGTGAAATGGTAATTAGGAGAGGGATGCCAGTTCACGTGTCCTCCTCATTACTTGACCCAGGTTCAGAATTACGGTCTTATGCTACTTTACAACGTGACGTTAAAAAAAAAAAAACCTCACTGAGCAATTCAAGTTCGAGGCTCTAAAATTTTCCTTCTGATGTATACCAGATCAAAATCTTTTCTTTGATGCGCTTCTAGGTAAAACTAAAAATTCTAATATAGCCCAAAAATACAATGCCCTTAAGTTATTATTATTATTATTATTATTATTCGAATCTTTTCTCTAAATGTTTGTACGCAAGATTAAAATAATTTGAACCCGAAGAGATTTATTTTTAGTTGACGAGTTCTTGATGATATTAGATGGTCATCTATGTTTTCATTTGCCATATTCTAAATTTCTCCACTGCAGAGAACCTTGGCATCTTGATGACAAAGTGAGAACTGGTATGAAGTCTTGAATTAGTCTTCTAAAAAACCTCTGGAGATGTTTTAATACCAGAGAGTTTCGAAATTCTGATGACTTGATTGGGTGTGTGAGCTGCCACCTCAAGTGCCAGCATCTCTCTATTTATTTGCAAGCAAGTCTGTAATTATTTTGAATTAATGTTAATCCAAACTATATATATACGTGATGATTCCCTAACCCTTCAAGTATCAGTTGGGGTACAACCTACCAGAACAACTCAACCCGCCTCCCGCATAAGGACTTCGACTTCGGCGAACTTTAGAAGAACCACATGAACGAAAAACGCACTGGCTCCTGATCGACGCTGAAAATCGAACTCGTTTTGTCATGGCTTGGAGTACAGATGGCTTTGCTGAATATTGAAATAAAATATAATATGGTAAATGGCTGCAAGCTGCATTTTTCCTGTCAATCTAAGAATTACAATAAACTCACTTTTTTAAAATTTCTGTCCCAAGCAGCGTGAGGATTCAGTTTCATTTAAAATGCATCAGCCTGTAACAACGGGATATTTGTGTGAGGTCTAGACACTTAAACTTGAGTTTCTTTCGTCCACCAAAATTGCATGTTAAGCTGAAATAACGCCGCACCACAAAAGTACGTCACTACCGAATAACGTATAAATAGTCAATGAAATAGACAATTATAGAAAATAATAAATTCTTAAACATAATAGTAAATGAGTGTGGATGATATTGTCTCATTAACACTAGAACGTGCGGGATTTCGATTACCCTTAAATGTCCGACGGTGTCGTTTCGACACCGTGTGATATAAAATACATAAAATAATTGCAATAATTAACAATTGCATGACTACTGTTCAGTAGATTTTAGTTACAAGACTTCTTAATATTATTGCATGTAATTAACATATTTTATGATCCTTTATATCATAAAAACTGACGTTGACATTATGTTTTGTGAAGCTTGTTGGAACACTGCTTTGTCGCAAAACATTTCGAGTCTCAAATCTACCAAGGACATTACCATTATGTGCTAGCCATTCTGTGTCATCCCTTGCGATATATTTATCAGGATTTACTGGAATATTATCAATTATTTCTGCACTTTTTTCAGATTCTTCGCAGTCACTTTCACTCAATCTTACGTCTTCATCGGAATCTAAATTAGAGAAAAACACACACACACCATCATCCGATTCACTCTCAGAAATCTCTCACAATAAACTAATAATTTCGTCAAGGTTTAGACTTTTTCTACGAGCCATGCTACGTGTGGACTCCCCCACCCCCTTATCCGAGAGCCTCAATGATCAGAGAGATCTTCTCACTCAACATGAGGAAGAACAGCAGCAAGTCTTCCTTATTCTATAGGATAGGTAGTAAATCTATAACCAATAACTCCTTTAGTGTGAAAAGAATTTAAAACACACACGCACAACTTCATTTAAAGTAACACCAGAGATGATTTCATTACGAAACGATCTTCCAGTATGAATCCTAATTAAAAATTCTGATAAATCGCTATCCAAGTCTTAACATCTTTGTAAGAGATTAATTTCTTCGGTATAAGGGTCCTATTCGACAAAACTGTTCTAAACTTTAGTCAACTGAGCAAATTAAGTCTCACATATACGGGCACAATCTAAACGTAAACAGAAAGAAAGAAGATGAGTAGAAAATAGCGGGAGATAGCAAAGGAATCGGGATCCAATACATATTTTTACCAAAAACAGAAACACTTTTGGGAGAGAGGAAAAATCCTTTGGGTTTGTGGGCTGTGCAAATTTACTTCAAAAAAAGTAAACCCCTCAGAGCAACTTCATGAAAGCCTTGTCCATTTTATGGGCAGTAAGTGGTTGTATGAGTCTAGAATATGAATCACAGGAAACCAGATATTGGTTATGATTTTGCGATTGCTTATGCATTAAGGTCGATTCTGTATATTAAGAGAGTCAAGTCTAAACTCCCCCAATTGTTTGTAAACGAAACTCTGATTTTTCCAAAGGCTTTATCACAATGTTTGTGCCTTAAAAAGATAATAGTTCAATTTTTTCCGAAAGAAAAGAACAGTCTTCTTTAGATTTATTTAAGTTAAAATTTTCGCTGGTCGTTTTTCCAGAAATTATTTGTTTTATGAATCGACTTAGTAAAATATATTTAGTTGGCACCTGAGCTCTAACGCATCACTCTTACCGATTCCACCTTACGCCAATAGATAATTTTAAAAGCAAATACCTAGTATTTCTTGTGAAATGATTTCAACTGAAATTTCTGGGCGAAACTTTAGATTTTAATTCACTTGTTTCCGGTTTTATTTAAATTTTATTGTCTTAAGTCTATATATATATACATTTATATTTCCTGTTAATTCCTATATTCTTTAAATTAAAATGTGTGTCAAATGGTATTCTTATCTTAACCCCAATACTATATTTTTTTCCCTTTCAATAGACAGTTATTACCTTCCGAGTGGATGACTCTTCTGTAAGCTAAGTTTAATAAAATATTTAAGAGTCAAATTATATTTATAACACAATTGCTAAAGACACACACACAAAAGTTGCTTAACACTAGAAAGACTGAAATTTAATATATACCTATATTGCCCCAAAACAGTCAAAATGACTTCATTGTGAAAGAATAACTTATATGCAAAGAAATTTGTTTAAAATTTATTTTTAATATTTTTATGTTATTTACAGTCATGTAACAAGTTATTAGTTGTTGTCATGTGTTTTTTTTTTATCCTGGGATACATATGAAATACAAGTGGAAGAACAGAAACATGCAAAACAAACAGAAGAATAGAGACATATTACAAATGCTGGGCGGCAAGTTATTGGTAAATATTAACAATAACAAACATTTAAAAAAAATTACTTCACTTAGAAAAATATATATATATATTCTAAAAAAAAGTTCTAAGAAATTGTGTCATTATATGCATAGTTGTTTTCCCAAGTGAAATAAAAAAGCAGTCAAAATGACTTCCTTGGGCAATCTAGTGTTAAAATAATTACAAACTGATATCCTTTGGTACAGTCAACAATATCAAAAATTTCCATACTTTGCAATGTGAGGAAATAATAGCAAAAGACTTCAATGATTACAAATACAGTTTTAGTTTACGATTCTGGTAATAATTCTTATTATTTAAGAACGATGAATATTTTTTTAAAAGAACAGATTTATAAAATAATAATAATAATAATATTCCCAGAAATTTTTGAATTGCTTTATGAAAAATTTTAAAATGAAAGTAGCTTAGCGTGTAATTTTAAAAGCGATTCTTGAATTTCTCTACAGATATTTATTAATTGACGACCCTCCACAGAAGTTAAAAGTTGCAGAAAGATTCCCATGCGAAAAAAAATTTTTTAATTTAATTTAAGTTATCCGACTACGTTCTAAGCCGTGATTTCGTAAAAGAATTCACACACACAAAAGAACATATTTTAACATTTAGTGTCACTTAGATAAGAATACACGTATAAAATTGCTTTAAGAAAATTATATTACAGTAAAAAAAATTATTGAAATACAATAGTTTGGCAAAAAATGAAAATAGATCTAGCTATTTTCAAAACATTCTCCTTTCTTGGAAATTGCTTGTTGCTTCTATAATAGTAACAATTTGCCTGTATCAGACCTCTGTACAGAGCCTGTGAACGAGGATTTTTCAAAAACATAAAACATAACATAAACATAAACATGTAACCCATGATTATGTGAAATAAAAATAACTCTGAAATTAATATGAATTTTTCAAAAATCTTAGCTCAGACTTTCTGGAGAAGTCTTTACTATGTATAAGCACACACACACACAAAATATTATTATTATAGAAGCCTTTTTCATAGAAGGAGAATGTTTTGAAAATGGGTAGTTCTTTTTGTGTTAATTTTTCCCCCAAAATATTGGATTTAAATAGTTTTTTATTGTAATAACATTCTTAAAACAATTTTATATGTACATTCTAGTTCCAGTGAAACTAAATATCAATAAAAAAAATCATTATTTTTTGCGCTTTTTTAAAATCACAGTTCCGAAAGTAGTCGGACAGCGGCAATTGATGAGAACATTTCGATTATTTTTGTAACATTGAATGAAATTTAAAAATATTCCTGTTTCTCAATGAACAGAATAAAAAGGAGCGGTGCTGCCATGTTTTCCGGGTTTACGAAGGACAAGCCGAGAAGGCAATAAAAGTATCGCGTGCCACCTCGAATATCACGAACTGTAATTGTTTTAAAAAAGAGAAGGCTCTTTTCGAGCGTTATATGAACAGTTAAAATATTAAAGTGTAATTTCAGTCACGGCTCCACCTTTATAGAAGGAAAAAATACAAATTGCATTCAATATCGTTTTTAATATTTAGTACAATACACTCGAAGAAGAAAGGGTCAATTACGGGCATGCGTAATACAAAAGAATTCCTTCACAACACTGTATAACAAAAGTTTGTGTGCTTCTGGTTTTGTAAATTTTGTAAATGTTCGCTTTAAGTACAAAAGGCGGAGAAGAGCAAAGTCATGGAATCTAAGGCAATTAACTTATATCAGTGTTGCGATAAAAACTATCAACTAATGCGTAATCGAATTCCTTTCAAAATGAAGGGTTTTTTTTAATTTCAAATAATAGTAAAATTTAAAATATCAAAGTGCGTTATAAAATGGAATAAAATGCAGTAAGAAGTAAACATTGAATTTCCTTCCTTTCTTTCTTTGTTTTTACTTTTTTCTGATGTGTATTGAAATACGAAAAACAACAACATTGTCTTGAGGAAAAGACTGAATTCAGGTAGAAATCTGGTGTTTTGAAAGAAAAAACTAGCTTTTTTTTTTTAAAACTGGAATCTAACTCTGGTTGAGATTTTTGAAAGTTTAGATAGGTATACTTCATTAACACTGCGTAAAATAATATGAAAATGCGTTAAAAAAATTATTTGAAGCTCTTTAGTGTTAAAAATGGAATAGAGAGAGAAATCAATAGGAGCAATATCAGATAAAAAAGGCATTGGTTTGAAAGATTGTAATTTATAAAGATATAATGTTTAATATATTTATATTTAAAGAATACCCCCCCCCCCCACCTTCCTTATTTATGAGGGAATAGAAAAACTTGTAAAAGATACAAAATATTCTTACAAAGCCAATTTGCAAATCATCATTGTATATTTATTATTTATAAAAATAAAGGATTATGATGAAAAAATGATGAAATTATAATGTGAAAATGATTAAAATGGCGCGTTATGTGTTTCCAAAATAAGGTAGAACTGGCAGACAGATTTGAGGATTATTAATATAATTAAAGATTTGCTGCGGAACTGGATGCGAGAAATTATAAATCAGAAGAAGAATGCAGAATTCATGAGGTGAAAAATTCCATTTGCAAAAGAATACTCAGAATGATTTCCGAGGGTGTTGCGGAGTATGGGTAGGTGCAAATTTATTGCTGTTTTTTGTGGATTCCTGGAGCAATATTGATTTTGTCCGTAGCAATAACGATTATCGCGAACATTTTTTATAAAGGCTTGTATATACTAATATTTCCCTGTGGCCCTAATGATAAGAAAATACAGTATATAACTTAAGGATATACATTTGCCTAGTATTAAAGAGAAAATTAGAATTCTACAAGTCCCATTTCAATTTAAACCCACTCGAGAAAATTCTAATCTAAATTAAACTCAAAGTAAATTTTAAAAAAATTTATTTTCGAATACCTTTTTTTTAGTTTTTAAGCAACGGAACTTAGAAGTGACTTTTTGGAATATTTTTTACCTTAAATTCGAAATTTGTCTGCTCGACAAAAAGCTTTATTACTACATTTTTATTAAAAAAAATTAATATATTTTTTTTATCTTAAATTTATATAGGGCAAATTAATTTGGACTCCAGATACTCCTTACAATTATAAGACCTTTTATATTACATATCTACCTGATGCAATCTCATTAATTCACTACAATATCCTTCATGTAATAAATTAGTTGATTTGAACATCTTGTTTTCAGGTTTGACTATTGGATCTAGTCTGCCATGAGTTTAATTTCTTAGAACTCCCTTCTATGATTCTTTACATTTGTTGTTGTTTTTGATTTTCGAGATTGAGTTATTTTAATTTAAATTATCTTATTTTTTTAAAATAACCTTGTGTATTCATATCTCCTTGTTTTGTGAATCAGTTATGTTTCAAATTTTGTTTAACTTCTTCAGTTCTATTTGCCATGAGTCTGATGCTTTTAGTTGGGATTGTTGCATGAATTCTGCAATCTATTTTCATAACCTCTTGTTCTTTATCTTATATAAATGCACAAATAAACTAAATCACCGCTTAACATATCCATTTTCCAAATTTAGCCCATCACCCATCCGGTATAGGGATTAGCAACGCTGACTGCTGTGCCCTAAGGCCTGGGTTCGAATCCTGGAAAAGACATGGATGTTTGTAAATGTAGAGTGCTTTCGCGGCATGGGGTAGGGTACTCTCGTAAGGTTGGGGGAAGGGGAAGAGAAGTAGGAGGCCCCTGACCACCTCCAGGTGTCCTCCCTCAAAATTGGGGTGGAAACGAGACAAATCGTACTGTCACCTGTATGGTGCTCAAAGCTACGGCTAACGACAGGCGTCACTCAGCCCTTTGCCATGAGGAATTTCGTGAGCCTCGATCTGGCCTTTGCCGATCAGGTGGCATCAGTAACAACAACATAAACATCTCGTAAAGTTGTGGTCTTTTATATGAAGCGAATATTTAAAATCTTCCCCTCACCTCCCCATCCTTTGGCATTCAAATTGTAGGAAACGAAACATGGAATAATATGTACACCAGAAAGAATGTGTTGATTCAAAGCGAAAGGAATGAAACGCCGAATTTGGAGACTGATGTAACATGAAACGAAAGCAATTGTAAAACGCGTTGAGAGGCATATTCCTCATCTCCAGACAAAAGCACACACACACACACAAAAAAATTGTATTATTAGCTACTGCGAATGAATCTGCATCTAGACAATGCATTAATTGAACGTCTCATTTTTTTGCTGAATGATCAATGAGAGGATTTACTTTAACTACTTGTAATTATTATGAGAGGAGTGTGGCTCAAATATTACTCCTTCTGAATATGTGCACTAATATCTCTCCTTTTTTTTACTTACTTTTCTGTATTATAAGTAAAGAAGGGTTATTTTTTTAACTTACAATGTAGCATCCACTTTTAAATCTGTTTATAGATCAAATTTGTAGGAGTATCAAAGTTTCAAAGATTATTGAGAAATAGCTGAGAAATCTGAACAAAACTCATTCTGCATATTAATTGGTCCTTATGCATATAATGTTGTAAATTACAGAAAATAATGTTGATTGTTTGGTTCCAAAAAGTCGTAGATTAAAACCGCAGAAAATAGATGTTTGCAGCGTGATTGAGTTCCCAGAAAAAAAAAGAGCGGTATTATCACTAAAGACGTCCGTTTTCTTGATAATGCACCTGATTTTTTTTTTTATCTCGAAGCGAAGTTGAGAAATTTTGCCGGATCTACTCTATTCTCCTGATCTCGCCCCGAAATTATTTTTCATATCTCCACAACTGAAAAAAAAAACCCTTTCGAAGTCGGAGATTTAATTACATAGAGGTGTCATCAAATATGTAGAATAATGATTATTGAGAATATCTACTGAGTTTGAAAATGATGGTAAAATATGCCAACTCAAAAAATTGCTGGGCAAAATGTATGCATAAATCTGAATGATGGCTACGTTAAGAAATCTTATGAATAATAAATAAAAATTAAGTTTCTATCCGATTATTTTTAGTAATGATTAAAACTTTGTGGTACTGCGAGGAAATACCTTTCACTAAAATTCTTCATTCTTTCATCTGAAGTACGAGAAATGTTACGTGTAGCTTGATGGTCATCGGGACTTATCTAATAAGTGAATGAATCCAGTTCTTCCCTTATTTAATGACACTTTCTTGATCAGTGATTCCCTAAGTCGTCTATATCGACTCTCAGGGGTCTATGATGACCTGTAAGGGGTTCTCGTCACCTAAAAATAATTCGGAGGTCCATGAGTGGTAAATGGGGGTCTATGATAGTGGTTCTCATTAAATCAGATCGTGACTTTAATTTTAAAAGAAAATTTAAAAAGTGGAAACCAGATTTTACCTATTTAATAGAATTATTTAGTAAATTTAATGAAGTTCATTTGTAGTTTTAAGGTAACAGCATAAGTTTAGTTGAAACAATAACCCTCTTTTCAGCGTTACTTGCCAGCATTAAGCTAAAGGAGTATAATATTGAACGGCGCGAATTTTTCCAGTTTCTTAATTTGTCACAGTCATTCTGCCAGTAAAATGACATTTTAACCTATGTTCAACATTTAAATACCCTCCAATCAAATTTTGAAACAATGTTTGAGAATGCTTTGACTATGGCAATACCCCAGTAGGCAAAGAATTTATAGGGTCTCATTGAAAAAACAAATAAGCAAATTTCTTCAAGTAAAGTAAAAGACATTTTACAAGCTGTCAAAAAGACATATAAGTTTATAAATTTTCAAAAATTCAATATTAGATAAGGAGGGGTCTATCCAAAACAAAACAAAAAATAGCAGGGGGTTTATGAGACAAAAAAGTTTGGAACCTCTGTTCTAGATGAATAAAATTATTATAAAATATTTTACGAAACACTATTCCAAGGAAGCCAGGAACAGTGCATATATGAATGAATATATTCGATATTTTACGTGTTTGTGTTGTAATTCGTATTCTCATTTCCGTAAATATATAATAAAAGATTAACTCGCACTTTCTTAATGCGTGTCACTGCTGCTTTTTCTTCTTTTTCTTTTCGTTTCCTCAAAACTTTCATTCACACGATTTCGAGGATAAAAAGTGAGATTCCTGTTCCGTGGCACCATTGATGGAAAGAGAAGCGCACAGAGAAAGTGCGGAAAAGGGGGGGAAATCCCACCGAAATCGTGCAGACGTTCAAAGTAGAGTATGAGGGGTGGTTTCAGGGAGAACGCGTGCACGAGCACTCCCTTCTTGAAAAACAAACAGAATAGAATATCTTACATTCATCCAATTGAAACATTGAAAAGTAATTGATAGATTGACTCCATTTTACTCCCTATCTTATAATAAATAATTCTCGCTAGATTATGGATGGCATTACAAAATATATCGTAGACCAGTTTGATTTTAGATATTGATTAGAAAGTCACACATTTAAGGGGCATCACAATATAAATTGTGACATGAATCTCTCTCTCCCGTATTGATTAAAACTTAATCAATCAGGTACTTATGGTAATTTATTTTTCCTGCTGCAGTATAAAAACCTCATTTCAGATCAGAAGACTTTTCATAAAATTAAGGAATTTCTTTAAGATCCGAGTTCTAATTTTAACTTCATAAATGATAACGATAAGCCAAGAAAAAAAATTGTTCGAAAGAGAGAGCCCACATCTCTTTAGAAAATACTTGGAAGGAAAGCTGGTTCATGTTTATCTAATCAAAGAAAATTACAAGTGGATAACGCAGTATATTTTATTTCAGTGCTAATCGGACGCATTTATTTTTCAAAAATTGTTTGTTCAGAGGATGTTAATGTGTCAAATAACACAGATTCCTACTCTTTTCTACTTGCCGAGCCAATAGATTAAATGGGATTGAGTATGTTTTGATTTTATGAGGAGTTATCTATACTCGTAGCCTATTGATGGCGAACCCCTAATAAATAACGAGAATGATGTTCACACACAAGATAGTCTCTCATTCACCAAACATACATACCATGCTTTTAGGAGAATATAATTTTTTCGACCTCTCAACACACACAACCTCTCTCTCCCTCCTTCTTTTCTCTTTCTCTCTTCCGATGTTCTTTCAATGAAGAAGAAATATCCTGGCACATCTGTTTTAAATTTATCCTAGATACGTTTCTATGGCATCCAGTTTTATTCCAGATGATAGATGTTCCAGTTCGGTGAATAAAAAGAAATAGATATATTACCGAGAAGACAATATTTTTATTTCCAGTTACGTACTTGTAGTCTAATAAACCATTAACTATATTTGTTGTAACGATACGTTTACATTCAGATTAATTTTTCCAATGTAGAATTCTCTAAAGCTTTCAATAAGTCGTAGTAAAATTCATTCAAAACAATAAATCCCTGTTAACGGATGCATTATCTCTTTTGAATAAAAATCTAATAAAAGAACGAAATCTTTTCGGTTACATGAATAAATAACGTTGTAAACAATCCCTAAGTTAATATTTTTGTATCATGTTCCTTTAAAACTCTGAAGTTTTTCTTTTTAAGTAGTCTTCTTGACGATTGGCTTAACAGAGAAAAATGTTAGGTACAGAACTGTCGAATTCATGGAATGGAAAAATAGGTCCCATTTCCATAGACTGAAAATATTTTTGTTCTCTTTGAAAGTGTTGGAAATTGCAATTAGTTTGTTTCATGTGAATAACCCTGCGCTATTTTCTATCCCTCTCTGTTACCTCTGATCTCCCTCCCCGTGGTCAAAATAGAGAGGGAAAGAAAGATCAACGAATTCTACGCTACAAAAAAACTCAAAACTAATAAGTGGATATCATTAGCTAAAACTGAATATAATCTTTACCACTTTTCAGATTAGAAGAATTACAACTTTGAAGTTTTAAAGCAAAATAGTGACAGAACATGTATACGGGACAAAGCTATAAAGCCTCCTAAATAAGCCAGGAAGCTGTAAAACTGAATTCGAACACGAATTCTGAGAGTAAAAAAATTCTACCTACAACTATCCTTACCGAAAAAAGTTCGGTTGACACAATTCCATTCGCCTCGCAGCTCATTTGAGACCACTCGAAATGGACAGGAATCGAATGGGACGTCACGATTTCATTCCGAACGTCACGAATCTCAGATTGGTTGGGAGAAATCTCTTTCGTTCGAGAGTGTCATTTTTCGAACGACAGTAGTGATCGATGCTTGAAAAATTCGTAGGATTTTAATAGAGGTTAAAATGAAAGATTTTTTTTTAAGAAAAAAAAAAGAATGAAATGCGTAGGAGAAAACTGAAACTGAAACGCTCCGACGGGAAAGTCGATATCTATCAGATAGCGGACCTTTTTCAGTATTTTATTATTCTGTAGTAAAAAAAAGTACGCACATCCGAAAAAAGCTTTTTATTACATTTATTAAGTTATTTATGGCTCATATAAAATGTTAAACGTCTGCTTAAATTTTAAGATAAAAGTTTCTTCTACAGAATATAAATTTTTATAAATTGAAAAAAATACTGTATAAAATCTCAGCAATGTTTTCGCTTCAGTGATGTACAGTCCATTAGGCTTTAAGGTATCCGACTACTTTCGGATTTTGCAAAAGTGTATAAATGGATAATATTTATGATATTTAGTGTCACTTAGATTAGAAAATGTATATAAAATTGTTTTAAGAATAGTATTACAATAAAAAATCATTTAAGTACACTATTTTGACAAAAAATGAACATAGAATGACCCCTTTTCAAAATATTCTCCTTTTGTGAAAAATGCTTCTATTATATATAAAAATATTTTACCTGTCTATAGCTCAAACCTCTGTACAGAGGCTCAACTAGAATTTTTGAAATATATAACTTAGAAGTGGGTTTATGCATGTTTTACGATAACAGAGGGGAGCAATTTTAAGAAAAAAACTCCGATAATTATTTCAATTGGTGGTAACTCAAAATAATGTGAATTTTTTTAAAAAAATTGTTTAGACTCTCTGGGGAGAAGTCTTTACTTTATATAAGTGTGAAATATTATTATTTTAAAAGCATTTTTTATATAAAAGGGGAACATTTTGAAAAAGATTATTCCAAGTTAATTTTTTGCCAAAATATTGTATTTAAATAAATTTTTTTTGTTAAAATATCCTTAAAACAATTTTATACATGGATTCTAATCTAAGTGATACTAAATATCACGAAAATTATCCATTTATGCGCTTTTTTAAAATCATGGTTCCGAACGTAGTCCAATACCTTAAGTGCAAAATGATTTTTCTTTTCTTAAAGTATCTTTCCCTTCGGTTTTGTTGGCTTACATACTCAATTCAGTATTTTATTCTTCAATACTTACGGTGTATATTATTATTATTTTTTTTTTTTTCAAAAAAAAATGCACTTTTGGAAAATTTTAAAAAAAAAAAAAAAATAACCCAAAAGTTAATTTTTCTTTAACCTTCTATAGTATGACCTCTCCTATGTAAGCGATGTTTCCAATGTTGTAGAATGGGAAATAGTTTGAGGGATTTTACGCGCAATTACAAAACAACAAATTAGGAAAGCATTAATTTAAATACATTTTGTTATTCTAAGAAAATAAGAAACAAATGTATGAAATGCAAAAATTATAAATGGATTTTCTTTCCTAAAATATGCACATATGAAAATGAAAACTGAGTAGCTTAAGCTCACAAAAAATGTAACAATATATTTCAAAAGATTTCATTTAAGACATTTCCTTCCCTTCCTCAGTGGCACGACAGCCCATGGTGGGCCTTGGCCTTCTGAAGAAGCCTTTCCCAGGCCAGCCTTCTTCCTGCCAGTGTTCTCCAATTCCTAATTCTCAAAACTAGGAGATCTTTTTCTAGGCCATCAATCCATCTGAGATTTGGCCTGCCCTTTCTTCGTATACCGATTGGTTGAGCATTGAAGACTTTTTTAGTGGTGCGGTCTTCGTTCATTCTGATAACGTGATCTGCCCATTTAGTTTGCTGTATTTTGATGAATTTAAGACATTTAAAAAAATAAAATCTTTATCTAAAAACCTTTTTCTTCCCGTTGATTTTAATTTTAATAGACAATGTTTTTATGTAGTAAGATGACTTGTTTCTGATTTTGAGGAGAGATTTTAATATAAAAGAATACATTTTTTTTAGTGTGTAGTGTCAATAATAGTGGAACTTTGATTTACTAAATAAGACTGAAGATTTACTGATGTTCATTGAAAAGAAATTACGCTAGTTTCAATAAACTATCATTTTGCAATGCTTTATAAGGAATCGTGAATACACGTTACCTGATATACACATTAAATAAGTTGAGGCTTCAACGTCCTCTCGTTGGAGAGGTGTGGAAGGTAGGAGAGGGGGTGCCAGCTCAGGTGTCGTCTTCGTCACTTGACCATGGGTTAAAATTATGAGGTCCGTCGCCAAAAGCCCTCAAGTAGCTGAATCGTGCGACGTTAATGTTCCCTCACTCACACTGCGCTTGTAAATTGACAAACGGAGTGATAGTTGTAAGGTCTTTCTAGTCTTTCTTAGGTGAATAAGACATTTTAAAAATGTTTAAATGTTCGCATATATATTTCATAAATAAGTGCACAAAAGTTACATAATTACTCATCGTATCTGTACTTGTTTCTGTCTTCTGTGATTTGAATTCTTTTAGAAGAAAAAACAGCAATACTTTTACATATAATACATAGAAGCAGCGAATAAAAGTTTTTTTCCCGTTTTAAATGCATTATAAGAAGTGTATGAAGAAGTAATTTTATATAACTTTCGTACATTTTTCAAAAACTATAAATTCGTTGTGTTATGCACGACACACCATGATCAATAAGTACTCCCTCAAAATTGTTTACACTGATCTATTCAGCATGAATTAATGCGCAGTTTTTAAAAAGAACTTTTGTCGAATTTCGACGTTTAGCATGTGGTTTTAATATTTTTGCTAGTTAAAATATAGATGAAAATATACATTTCTTCGTATAATAGTTAAAAAATTTATATTTACTGCTGCTGAGAAGTCTTAGATGTATGTGATATAAATACATCAATCTATAAAAAGAAAGATTTCTACAATTGTTGAAAAATAAACTTTTTTCTATATTTCCTAAAACATTTTCATGCATTTAGTTTTCTTTTTTTAGTTTCGGGACTTTGCCTTTTGATATTCTTTAAGAAAAATAAAGCTATGACTAAGCTATTTAAAAAATAAACATTGACCAAATGGGGCAAAAAAATATCGTCCAATTGTGGGAAACATATCCGAAGAAATACACCTAAAGGCATTAATTAATGGATGCACATTTTTATGAGAACATTTATTAAAATTTTTACACAGTAAGACGCCTGAAAGATTTTTTTCAAAAATTAAAATGTTAAGAATTACAAAGAATTCGTCAATAAGAAAAGATTTTTTTTAAGCATATTAATTATATTAAGAAAAATTATCATTTCAACTAGCACAAAAATCGCAGGTGTACGCAATATACAAGGGTAATCTGTTTCTCAATTTCTATTCTATCTGTTACATTATTATTACCATGCACCGGAATTTGTGTTTACTTATTTACTATTAATTTCGATCTGTGGAGATCCTGTTGTATTTCGTGAAATTATAATGTACTAGCTGGTATACCCGTTCTTCGCACGGGTGAACTGAAATATTAAACAATACAGATTGAAGGATAAAGAAGTTTTTAATGAGTTAATTTTACGTAAATTGCAAATTAAACAAAACAAAACAAAACTTTTTGCATAGCTCAACTGAACAAAAAACACACACACACACACATTTGCTAAATTTTAAGTCTGTAGATCTAATAGCTGATAAAAAGGATTTTTTTTTATTTATAACTCCCCGTAACTTTCTTGAGGGTCGATTTTTGAAAATACCTTCCTAAACTGATTTCTGCTCAGCAAAAGTAACGCATTGTTACACATTTTGTGTAATGAATGCTCAAAAATAGAGTAAAATAAATTTATGTCTGAAAGTGTAATACATTAATATTACTTTCTGTTGTATTTATTTTATGTTAAAATTGTAATATTCGCAAGCAACGCCATTTCTTAAATTATAATGGCGATTCAATGAAAAACATAGCGAAATGTTGGCGATAGTGTCAAGTTGGCAAATGTCTAGCTACTTTCATAGCTCGAGCTTTATTAGAGCTTTGGGAAAGATTAGACTTACACTTTCGAGGCATAATTCTTAGTAGGTACTTTTTCTACACTTACAAAAAATACAGTGGCTGGCCTTGTCACGAGTTCGAGCCTAGTACCACTAAAGACCCGCAGTGTAGGGGAGTTTTGACATTAACTATTTTTTCGGGACAAAAATGATAATCTTTGCAATCCGCTGAAAACGCAATTTCTGCAACAAAACTATTCGTCTTCCTCACTAAAATACTCATCATAGAACCCGTGCTTTCATACATCTTGGAAGAGTGGATTTCAAAGAATATTCCTGCTAAGTTGGTGTGGTGTGGTAGTTAGGAGAAGGGGGTGCTAGTTTAGGTGTCGTCTACGTCACTTGACCAGGGTTAGAAATTACGTGGTCCGTCGCCAAAAGCTCTCGTGTAGCTGAACAGTGCGACGTTAATTATTTTTTTACGTTAATTTATTATTTTTAAACTTAAAAAATGCAAATATCTGCCTATTCAATTAAAATTATAGCGTTATAATTAACTACTACATACAAACAAATTATGCAAATTTGTCCAAATGATGTAGTGTGAAAGACAAAGTTTATCTACTTTAAGTACCAGAACTGATAAAAGTATTTATTTTGATATAAGGATCAATTTGTTACTACCAAATGTACATAATAAAATCATTAAAAAAAGTGCATGGAAATATTAATTTTTATTGTATTATGATTCACTATTTTGGCGATAATGGCTTACCCATGAAAAAATTCAATAGTAGCTATTCAAATAAAGATAGATTTAAAACAACCTCTCTCCCTTCAAAATTATTTTTATTCTAAAATAAAAAAAAATAGGGGTTATACTGATTACGGGAATAAATTAGAAGCGAGGGCCTTGCGTAGACAAAACAAAAAGGGTTTCTTCACAAATAAAAGATCGATATATGCTGCCGCAGGCTACTTTGCAGCGCATGCCAGAATTGCTAGCAGATGGCAGAAATTTTTCCTACTTACTTGACAAGTATCGTTATATTTTGGACACTTCACACAATATTTTTATAAATTATAGCCTATGTGTTATTCTGATGTATAAGCTATATTACTGTAAAGTTTATTAAAATCCATTCAGTTGTTTTTAAGAGAAAGACTACCAAAGATCCGAATGAACTTTCGCATTTATAATATTAGTAAGGATAACTCATACTGAAGGAATGACTAAAAAATAACCGGAGGAATCTGTAGTATGATTTAAGGTATCCGACTACGTTCGGAACCGTGATTTTGCAAAAGCGAATAAATGGATAATTTTCATGATATTTAGTGTCAATTAGATTAGAATACATGTATACAATTGTTTTAAGGGCATTTTGACAAAAAAAATTATTTAAATACAATATTTTGGCAAAAAATCAACTTAGAATAATCTTTTTTCAAAATGTTCTCCTTTTGTGAAAAATGCTTCTATTCTAATAATATTTTGTTTGTATATAGCTCAGATCTCTCTACAGAGGCTCAATTACAATTTTTGAAATAAATAACTTAGAAGTGGGTTTATCCATATTTTACGACAACAGAGGGGAGCAATTTTAAGAAAAAAACGCCGATAATTATTTCAATGGGTTGTAACTCTGAAAATAATGTGCATTTTTCAAAAATCATAGTTGAGCCTCTGTAAAGAGGTCTGAGCTATATACAGGCAAAATATTATTATAACAGAAGTCTTTTTAACAAAAGGAGAACATTTTGGAAAAGATTATTCTAAGTTAATTTTTTGCCAAAATATTGTACTTAAATGATTTTTTGTCAAAATGTCCTCAGAATAATTTTATACATGTATTCTAATCTAAGTGAAACTAAATATCATGATAATTATCCATTTATGCGCTTTTTTAAAATCACGGTTCCGAACGTAGTCGGATACCTTAAGAAAATAGTTAATTTTTCTTGTGATTTTGGTGATACTTTGTATGATATATATTGGTTTATGTTCCTGTATGTAAACACTACTCCTATTGACGACTGCTGAAATAAGTGTTTTTCCCTACACAATCCCAGATACTGTGTCATCGTTTCTCACTTGATAAGAAGATGGCGCGAATATTTTTCACGATACGTGATGTAAAGACTTCACACAGCTCTGGGATAAACTATTTATTTCAGTAAGAAAATCATCAAGAAAAAAAAAAGAAAAGAATATTCTATCACAATTAATTAGCAAAAGGGTCCAGAGATTTCGAGACTCTTTCGCTGCAATGTTTCGTATCTCTCGCATAAAGTACTATCCTAAATTGACACTCTAGAGGAAAGTCCTATACATAGGATACGTAAAAAGGGTTCACTCTCGGTAATTCCACACCGAGTCTGGGTGAGTTCTCTGGCTCCAAATCCGCCGTGCAGTTGCTCCTTCGCAATTTCCACGGTTCCAAAATCCGCCTTACTTCGCGGACTAAGGTATAGCTTTATAACAATTTAGCGGGTGGGGTCCTCAAATCGATTCCCTCACGTAAAGTTTCTCCGGTTCAGAATCCACCTTAATTCGCGGATTCAGTATCGCTTTCCTATCGTTGATCGGGACTCAGTCCGTTCCCGGATCTCCACAGTTCGGAATCCACCGTACTTCACGGACTCACTATCGTTTTTCTCTCTCGCTGAAGGGACCTCACCGGCTTCCTTAAAATCCAGTCTCCCCTTCGGACTCTCGCTCTCCTTATATCCCTCTCTAATCATCTCTCGCCTAATCATCTTTCTGTGATCTCTTGTTCTTCCGCCGCTCCTGTCGGTCTCAGCCCATCTGATCTCTTGCCCAATGGGCGCCGATAGCGCGGTGCACATTGTAAGTTTTCAGACGCGCTGTCGTCCCCGAATCGTGAGAAACGAAAGCACAATGTTACTGCGTCTCTTTTTGACGGTCGGGACAGCCTGGGAAAAAGGGTCCAAAACTTTGACCACCCAGTTACCAAATTCTTTCCCAGCAATTAGGGAAATGTCTGAAAGTTTTCCCAACGTCTGTCGGCAAGGGTTCTGTTAGCAATTAGGGGAAGAGAGCGGGAGTGAACTCTTTTTGAATGGATGGATTGTTTATCATCATCATGCTATGAAGCAACACTAGATCTATCTTTGTGAGAGTGGAAACTGGAAAAATGTATCACCTTTAAAATGATTAATATTTATACTGGAATTAAAAAAGAACTTAAAAATTATCATCAATAATAATAATGCTTTGTACCAGAAACAAGCCCCTCTTCCTGTAAAACGAGCTTCCCTGAGGAGAAACACTCTTCTTCTGAGTGAGACTTCTATTAACGTCGCTCTGTAAAGCAACACGGTTCACGATGAACCTCTGTCAAGTGATGAGGACACTTCTTGAGCTCTTTCTCTGAACTAACACACCATATCAACGAGAGGTCATCGAATCTCGACAGTTTTATATAACCCTTTATCTATTGACGGTACTTATAAATACCACTCACTTTAAAACATAGAATATTCATTTTTTCTACGAATATTCTGGTGGTACTTATCAGGAACAATCTTTTAATTCCACTCTTCCAGTGTAGATAACAGCGCGGGTACTACAATGAGTAGTTTAGGAGAAAAGGTGAAAGTTTTAAAACTGAAGCTACTGTCCTTTTGATTGAATTGCGAAGATTGTCATTTCCGTCCAGCAAGAGTAGTTAAAATTAAAAGATAAGTGTTTTATTTTTTATATGTTAGTAAAGACCTTTAAAAAGGATTTGACTATTTATTTCAAGTGAATAATGTATACAATTGATCTTACAGTCGAATAAATTTGTAGTACTTAAAATTACCGCCAGTACACTGAATGTTAGAGAAAACAGTTCCTGTTTAATTTTCGTCCGTGTAGTATATTGTTTTTCGTAGTGGTTACATTACAAGTATAATAGAAATGCTTTTTTTTCCATTTCTTTCCATTTCCATTCCATTTTTTTATTGCTATTTTAACGTTCCAAAAAATTTTGAAATTTTAATCTGAGCTTGCTTTTTTTACCACATACACGAAATATCTATTCTTTATTCAAAATTTATCATTTTTAATTCTTTGTGTGTCCCTCTGATTTAACACTAACAGGAGGTTTTCAAGGTGCTACAATTTTTCTTCCTCTTCTTAAAATGTCTGAAAAAAATAAGCTCAGTCTTCAAGAGGCTTTGGATTTATTAGAGAACCTACCATCTGAAAGCAGCGATTCTTCAGATGAAAAAGTTCCAGCAAACCATCTGCTAGAATTTTCGTTAGATTCTGAAGAAGACAACGAAGAGTCTGATCAAGAGCAAGGGTGCAATAATTCGTGTTCAAAAAATACAGTACATCCTACCCCAGGATGCAGAGTTTTAAAAAACATTCAATCGAAACTTAACTCAAAATGCACAACGTGTAATGAATTTTTGTGTATGAATGAAAAGAAAAACTGTTTCTCAGAATATCATCAAATTAAGTTTATGTGTGCAAAACTTGTTTTTATATTTAAAAAAAAAAGTAAATAAATTGTAAAAAATTTATTTTTTTAAAAATTTTTTTTTTTTTTTTTTTTTTTTGTGCCGTAAAATGATTGTGTTCTCTGGTTATTTAGCATTTTTAAGATTTAAAACTGCTTTAAAAAAGTCATACGGTCTTTTTTCATTATGAGAATATTTTTGCCCTCTGTGTACTGATGGTAGTTTAAAGTAAACCAACTTAATTAATTAGCTCTAACGGATTAAATTTTCCAAAGTTTTTTGAATTTCTAATGGGGCTGTGGATTGGTGTTTTACCATTGCAGACCTAGTACATTTCCAGGGAGCAGGTATCTCTTTTTAGTGCGACACCGTATAGGTGGATATCAATCACCGCAAGTAATTTTGACACCCAGTTTCCTTTCCAGGAGGAGACACCTGAGATCTGACGATGCGGAATTGTACTTAGGAATTTAATTTATCCGAGAGCACTCAAGCTAAACAGAATCTCAAGGGATCTTTTACATGCCGCATAATCATACGGCATGAGCATTGTTGATTTTCTGCATCATGAAAATTCACCGACTGGGGCCGAACCCTCAAACATGGGCATACAAGGCCAGCGACAAACCAACTACGCCACCCAGCTGGCAATTTTCCACAGTTGAGTATTTTATTTATGTACATCCCTTAATTTTCAATGTTGTGACTCAAAAAAAAAAAAAAAAAAAAAAAAAAATTGCACGAAAAATATTGTAATAAATCATAATGCGGTAGATAAAGGGTTAATGTGCGTCAACCTCCTCTACACGGCGGGTCTTCAGTGATATCAGAGCTCGAACCCGCAACACTGCAATCACAGCATTCTACTGTCTCTTAGCTGTAATATCGCAAGTTTGGAAGGAACACAAATTTGTGTGTGTGTGTTTGCACTTATTTATTTGCGCATTTTGTTTATTTATAAATTGTCATATATAGAGAGATGCAAGAGAACATATTCTAAAATTAAATGTGTTTGCATCTATAGACCATATGAAATTAACCCGATAAATAAATTGTATAAAACTGTCACTATTTTATTTAACTCTTTTATTTATTATTTTTATATAATGAATGCAATCATTTAAAAGATGATGGGATCTCCGGTATATCCTCCTCTCCCACAATGTAACCCGCGAGCCTTTAGTCTAAGGATTTCCCGACATTAAAATTTAGTTAAATGGACATGCTATAAAGAAACGTCATGAAGGAAATAAATCTGCTCTAGCGATTTGGCTGGTGAGAAAAGTTTTTATTTCAAAACAGGCTCCTAAAAATTGTTTGATGAATTGAAATGCAATTGGGAAATCGCAGACCCTTTGCCTGGTGTTTCTCAAACCACATGAAAATTTTTCTCCTTATCAAAGCATCGTTTTTTTATTGCATGCTTAGGAAAGTAAGCAATTCGAATTATGTTTTGCTCTTATTTTTATATTGTATTTACTGTATGGTACAGTGCAAAAAATAGGAATAATTATATGTTTACAAATAATTTCATTCGTCTGGAAACTGCCGAACGTTTTTCATGCAGGGTCTTTCCGTCAATGATTGAAACTTTCTTTATAGCAGTACCAGTTCGAAAAAACAAAAGATCGCCGTTGTCCGAAATAATAATGCTGAGCACCACTTGGGGTACTGTGTTTCTGAGAGCATGAGATTTTTAGTCCACTTCTAGTGAGCATCAGAATAAAGGCCACGACCAGAGGATGGATTCTTCAAAAAAATCGCCATGAGGTTCTCTCTTGCTACTGTTTGCTGCATAAGCTTCCAAGGGGTCCATCTGTAGAAGGCGAGCCATTCGCCGAGGGTCAGCTCCCGGTGGCCAGTAGGAAAGCAGCTCTCTTAATGACCGAGCAGATAATCACGGGTGCCAGCCGGATCCTCGGCATTCCTCGTCTGCATCCTAGAAAGGGTTGGGAGGGAGGCAGCATTCCATTCGGGGGAGAATATCGTCTACGCAGCGTTGGAGTTTTCGTTGCGTCACCCCCATCTGCGCTATACTTAACTTCCTTTTTATTTTTCTGATCGTTTGCGCTTCAGTCGGATGATTTACTGCAAACGATTGGGGAGATAAGGGAATTTCCCTCCCTACATTCGTTACTGGTGAAAGCAGTTTGCACCTGGGAGCAATGGTTTCCAAATCATTTGCATTTGAAATTTCATACTTTTTAATTAGCGAAAAAGCATCCGGTAGTCGGATGAATTAAAAATAATTGAAGGAAGAGCGTAAAATAAGGCCTTCAGAAAGTTTGCGTTCTTATCCTTTGAGAGCATAACACATAACGAATATTTAGAGTATAACATTATTAATATGTTTCAAAGATTAAAAGTAGTTAAGAAATACAAAGTTATTTTACAATAGTTTTTTTTCAACGTATTTTATATTCAGGGTTAACAGAAATGAATGACTCGATTACAAAATTTAATAATTGCCAGATGAATAAACAGAAAATGATCATTAATATGTCATTGTTAAGATAAAATATGAAATTTTGAGTTTGTAACATTGTTTTTGTCAAATAGGTGGCAGCAATGTTGTAATTGTGAACAGAAGGGGAAATGGCGTCGTAACGGGAAAAGGTGTTTTGTGTGCTCTCGTTTGCAAAAAGTCTGTCAGTAGTCACGGTTCAGGGTGAATTTCGGAGAAAGTACCATAGAAATGCACCGACATCTAAGACTATAAGAAGATGGTATAAACAATTCCAGGAAACTGGTTGCCTGTGTAAAGACAGAAGTCCATGGGAACCGGGTTCGCAATGCTATTATCGTTTGACTAAAGGAAGTCACATTGAACATTTGTGAAAACAAATTTTACTTTATATCAAAAAACCTTACGAACGAAAAAAATTTCATATTTTATCTTTAAAATGACATCTTAATTATCATTTTCTGTCTATTCATCTGGAAATTATTAAATTTTGTAATCGGGTCATTCATTTCAGGTATCGATGTTTTTCTATTTTATTTATTTGTTATAAATATTTACAACCCAACATTGAAACAATGAAGGAAAAAAAATTCGAAAGGAAGAAATAAAGACAATGCCGCTATTGAAATTCGAAACCTGTAGGGTAACTTATTATTCACAGAACTAAAGTTTCATAAGTCCATCAAGGTACACTCATGGACCAAAAAAATTAGCGCACCAAGAAATAATTGCGGGATCGTATCGAAACTTGGCATGAAGATACATGTCGATTATGCAAATGATTAGAAATGCAGCGTGATTGCGTTTTATGTATAGCCGGTAGAGGGCATTTAACGTCGTTCTTCGTGGAGTATAAAACAGGTAATCAAAACTTGTGTGAGTGTGCTGAATCGTTTACAAAGCAAGAGCTGAGATAGACATGCCATTACGCCGTTTTCGAAAACAATATGAGCAGCTGTCGCAGTTTGAGAGAGGGAGAATCATCGGCATGATGGAAGCTGGGTGGTCAGATAGGTGAGTAGCTCTTCAATTAGGCCGCTCTGATTGTGTTGTGAGGAGATGTTAGGACCAGTGGATCCGAGAAATGTCATTTACACGAAGACCAGACTCAGACCTCGACAGACCAGTCGTCGAGAAGACCGCCACATCGTAAGAAATGCTCGCGTACAGCCAACTGCTTCATCAGCCACCATCCAGGTACAGGTAGCACCTTCACTAGGGGCCCCTGTGTCTTCGCGAACCATACGAAGGTGCCTGGCTGAAGGACATTTGGGATTGTGGCGCTCATTACGTGTGCTGCCCTTGACGCCCACCCATCGACGCCTCCGTTTGGAGTGATGCCACGCACGAAGAAACTGGACTGCAGCGGAATGGAACCAGGTTGTCTTTAGCGACGTATCCAGATTCAATCTCAGCAGTGATGACAATCGTCTGTGGAGACCCCGTGGTGAACGCCTCAATCCTGACTTTGCTTTACAGCGACACACCGCTCCCACAGCTGGTGTGACGGTATGGGGTGCCATTGCCTATAATACACGGTCACCCCTAGTATTGATCCGTGGCACCATGACAGTCCAGAGGAATGTCCATGTCATCCTGCAACTACATGTGTTACCACTCATGTAATGGCTCCCAGGATCCATTTTTCAACAAGACAATGCTCGGCCACACACAGTAAGGATGTCACAAGACTGCCTCCACCCCATTACCACCCCTCAATGGCCTGCTCGATCCCCAGATTTGTCACCAATCGAGCATATCTGGGATCATTTGTGACGGCAAGTTGTACAGCCTACGAGTTTGGTCGAACTAGAAGCGCGTTTACAGCTACTGTGGAAAGAGATGTCTCAGGACATCATACGAAACTTGTTTGTCTCAATACCCGCTCGTATCGCCATAGTGGGTCCAATAGAGTACTAAAACTTCCGTTAATTTGTGCTATTTTCTGCAATAAATGGTCTTCTTGATTCTCTAATCACTTGCTTATATCAAAGTAGTTCTTACATATATAAAATTTCGTTTCATTTTGACGACTTTTTCTTGGTGCGGAAATTTTTATGGCAATGAGTGTAAATAAATTTGATTTTAAATGTAAGATTATATAGTTATATGCAGTATGATATTTCGCCTTGCTTTTTGAATGTTATTTTATTATTCAATACGTTACGAGTATAGGTTTAAAAAAAGCACAAAATGTTAACACACTTAAAAAAATAGATAATTAGAAGATTTTCATATTTTAATGCCAATAAAACTTCATTTGAAGTATTATATAACCACAAGCCTTTTCCCCCAAATATCGCCACTGTATACAGACGCTTACTACACATTTACACTACGACGCCGATTAGTGTTGGTGTGGGTCTAAAAATACATAAGAAATTGGATAGCTTACTGCTTTTTTAGAAAACTTGTACATACTCTGCAACACACACACAAATAGAAAAATTTATAAATGGTTTTTAAGTCGTTATGACAAACATTCTACAACACTATACAGGGGGAAATAGTTTAAAAATACATTGAAAAAGTTTCCAGTTTTATTCAAAGGTCATGAAATTGAAAAAAAAAAAAATGTTTTCAAAAAGTGGTGGGAAAGGTAACACGAAACATGTACAGCTTTTCATTAACCCTATGCTCAGATTTAGACATAACTCGTATAAAATATAAGTATGCACTTTTATTTTGTTGGTTCCAGGCCATAAAGGAATCTAAACTGTTGTAAAGTGTTATTTTGTATGCATATGCGTGAATACTTTTTTTTTTAAATCATACCAAAATTTAAAAACTCCAAAATTGTTTGAAATTTCCCTCACTAATATAAGTATATAAAAAAAATTAAAGAAAAAAATTGTTCTCAGTGGGCTTGTGTCTCATTGAGATTTTAATAAATAACTTTAGGTATTTTCACAAAATGACGTATGTTTCTGATTAATATCAAAATAAATGCCTTGCAAGTTGTTAGCAGATAGTAACCAACAAAACTATCATATGCAATGGATGTTATCTCTGCTTCTGTGGGTGTTTACTCAGCAAAAAATGAGTGTGCATAACTCTGGTTTGTATATCGACAACTTCAAAAATAATTTTATTACTATTTCTATTAAGTGATTTTCAGGTTACAATGGGTTATTGTGACACATTTCAGTACATTTAACAAAATGCTTGTGTTGTCTTTTACTTTCAGATTTAAAAATCATATACCTAAAATATGGATACAAAATCATATAAAAATGAGGAGTTAAGAATTAAATACATTAGCAGTAACATATCAAAATTTTTTATTAGATTCTGACCAATATCATCCAGAAGTACATTTACCTGACGACACACATATATATATATATTATTGAAATGCTATTATCATATACTATTTTATCTATTAGATTTCATGGTGGTGAATACTTGGCTGTTATTAAGCCATTATTATGGCCTATCACATTTTGTGTCTCAAGCATCGATATACTTTATTAGAACTTAAAACTGACATTGTACCTTGTTTTTATCAGGAGCACAAAGGAATTAGTAGGAAAAGAGTGTCTCTTGTTTCAATTTTCTTAGATAAACACTTATAAGAAAAAAAAAGAAAAGGAGACTACATATAATACTAACAAAAAGCCAGGGTGTAAGGGAGGTCCAAATATAAAATGTGTTCTAAATGTAGCATACATCTACGTTTAATGTCAAAAGCAAATTATGTTATGGAATCTCATACTCAATCTTTTACAAACAGAAGTGTAAACATTGTATAAGCCATTTTTATTACTGACTTTTCATTTCAAAAATTTTATATTAATGA
>BMAV01024204.1:721477-733084 GCA_019973955.1 Trichonephila inaurata madagascariensis
AAACTGGAAACATATTATGATTTCTAAAGCTGTCGCTGAATTAGGCCGCGAATTAGTGTTTATGGATCCAACCTTCCCCGTACAGCAGAAACTTTCGACATAATAGGGGGAAAAAACCCAAGTTGAAAAGTTAAGCCTAATACAACACGTGGAAGAAAAACCTGATAATATATTGAAATAAAGCTAAGAAAAGAGTACAATAATGAATGTCTCAAGAAGAGGAATAATAATAATAAAATTAAAAAAAAAAAAAACTTACGTGTAAAATAATTACTGGAGATCAAAAATTCAACCTTCCACAGTAAACACCCAACGCGGAATGACTTTAAAAAAATGAAACGACTATTCGAGAAGGAAAAATCGTGGCGCCACTTGGGTATTTATTATCATAGATGCCATTTAAGATAAGGAGATTCAGCTAGAAAATTTAAACAAACTAAATTTAGTAGAAACTAAAAATATGAAATCTGCTCTTTGGTATGCTGTCAAGTTTAAAGGCTTCTAGATGTGCCTCGAAGATAACTAAACAAGTTAGAACAACTGGCATTAGAAGTTGCTCTAGCTCGTTATTGTTCGTAACACAGTGCTTCTCAAACTTTCAATATTTGCGACCCAATATTCAATCGCAATTTTCATCGCGCTCCCCTTCCATACAATAACATTATATTGAATTCAATAATACTATACTTTGACGCTAATGCTAGAATACGACTTAAACCTCTTAAGTGCCATCGGAGTATATAAACGTGTCTCCCTCACCTAAAGCGTTAATTGACCCGTACGTGTATATAAACGTTTTTCCGAAGTACGATCGTTTCTGTGGCCTGATAATTATAAAATTGTTCTGAAGACTTTGGAATATAATAAAAGGAACTTGACAGGTTTTTCGAAAAATTTACTTATTTTAGAGGATTTGCTTATTTATCCTTTTTCTTGCCCCCTCCCTCCAATACATCCCATACGCTCGCCTAGGAGGAAAGTGGTAGCATTGAGGAGCGCATCGCGTAACTTTTAATCAGCAGTTAAGGGTTTAATTATAAACTATACACACACATTATCAAGATAAGTGTTAATTTTAGTATATAATTTTATATATGGTAAGCCCCTGGGGACACTTGTAATTATTAAATTTGTTCTTAACTTAGTATTGTTAAATTAATAATGTAATGCACTGTTGCTGAAACATTTATAAGTATATTATATCAGTGTAAATGCATATTTCATTTGTTTTTATGTCAAAATGTATATACATTGTTTTTACATTCATTAAATTAAAAAACAAAATTTAAATAATCTTTTGTTTTCGACTCTTCAATATGCTCGCGCCCCCTCGTAGAGTTATCATGCCCCCCGAGGGAGGCGCGCACCACAGTTTGAGAAACGCTGTCGTAACAAAAGAAACGTCAGGACTTTCAAACAAGGAAAATCATCTTAATAAAATTAAAGAGCCGTTGAGAAAGTTGACCACCCTCCATCATCAATCGAAGCTAACGTGCAATAGAAAAAGCCATCTTCCAAGATATTGTAAGGCTGCCAATCCTGTCAGAAATCAGGGAAACTGTCATATAGGGAGAAAGTAGCCTTTCCGTGTAAAATACCCCTTTAGAGATATTTCGACTTTTTGTACAACTGAAAGAATTGTTGTTTTCTCCTGGGATTGAATTAAAGACTGCGACTGTAAACCAAGCAAAAATACACGGAAAAGGAGACAGAATCTTCAAATGCGTTTTCAAGCCTATATCACTGATCCATGTATCTTGCGTCTGGACTTTGAAATATCGTGAATTCAAATTGGATCTCCAGAAAAATGAGTTTCATTCAAAAGGAGAACCCCCTTTTTTCTGGAAGGTAGTGTATAGCCCCAAATCTGTTCTTTACTTGCGACTGAAACAGTCATTATTGCAGTCAATTTGGAATGTTGACTCAAGGACTTCTTCCATCTCCAGTTATCTGTAGATATGCAGAGACGGATTATCCCGGTTATGTCTTCCAGACAGGAAGCTTTATAGATGCATTTCTCGTTGTTCAAGAAAAAAAAATCGTTCCCATCGCAATCTTTCATATCGGGAACAAATGCAGATCCATGGTGGAGGTAAATGAAATAGAATCCTGCATGCCTCTTGTAGACATCTTTGTCAGCTCATAAATTACCAAAGAAACGAAGAACATTAAACTCATCCAAAAGAATATTCCAGGGTTAAATAAACGATAGCTGGATAAAGTTAAGAAACTTCTCTGCCAGTTCAGAGATTTGTTCTTGAAGAATGAAGCAGACAAAGTTTTATCCGGCTTAATATAAATAAATAAAGTCATCAATCGATGAGACTCTAGACCAGGGGTACTCAAACTTTTTTTCTGCCGGGCCGCATACATATGTTAGCTACTTCACGCGGGCCATAACATGAGAATTAATGGAGGGTTGGGGAGAAATGCTTTATAAGACCAAGATAACATATAAACTTTAAAAAGTGGAAAATTGATCAAAATATTAACATTCCTACTTTACTTTTTTTAATTATTATTTTTATTTTTGTCACTGAATTTTTCTAAATTGGAAGCCTTTAAGAATCACTCCTTCACAATTCCTACATCAGTAAATGGTTTTCATATTATTACCAATAATGTAACAAACTTCATGGGGTGCCTTTGTTAACGCTGTGACATTACCACAGACAAAACACTGTTTTGCTGTTGTAAAGATTATTCAAAAAAGCCTATTCATCATCTCTTGAAAGATCTTCGAAGAAAAGTGTCATTGAACAATTCTTGTTTATTGCTATTTATTAAACACAACACTTTTGTGACAAATCAAACAATTACTGATCCATGCTGATTTTTCACTATAAAATGGTCAACTTCCCAATCGTCTTGTAACATCCCATTTTTTTCGAATATTTTTCGCTTGGAAGATATAAAAGATAGTTAAAAAATAGTTCTACTCATAAAATGGTCGCTTCTCCACTGTTTTCTATTATCACTTATCAGAAAAAAAATATCTATTCGCCCCAACATCGACAGCAAAAAGCAAAATTCATACATTCGGTTTCTTAACAAAGAATTTCCCGCCAAATTTTAATAAATAAATGAGTTTCTCATGCAGGACCACTTAAAAAGGCCCAGTGGGCCGCAGGTTGAGTATCGCTGCTCTAGACGCTTGACTATATCTAAGAAAGAAGAGGTACGAGAGATGATAGATAACATCGAGAAGAAAATGAGGTCGTTGAATCCTCCACCGGATCCTAAACATCGCCTATAGAGCTAATTAAGATGGTTCAATTCTAATTTGTGTTGATAATAGGTGATTAAATAATATTATGAAGAGAGCCATCAATTTCGTGCTATATATAAGAATTGATGACACTTTCAACGCTCTTAATGGAAGTAAATGGTTTCCTATCCTTACTTTGAAGAACATTTACTAGCAAGTAGAAAATCAACCCGAAGACAGAAAAAACATATTTTTTACCACCAGCTAAGGATTGGTAGTTGAAAATTACTCCTTTCCCACTACGCAAAATTTTCGCCATTTCCAAGAGATTAACGAAAGCTGTCTTTTCAACGGCTAACTATTGAAGCGTATTTTGCATACCTACATGATATAATCATCGTTGTACCTACATTTTAAGAACATGCAGCGGCACCTCCTTGTGCAAGTCGGAAACAACAAAGGACAGGAATAAAAGCACTTAACGACTGGCCAGAATAGGGATTTCTTTCATCTCAGTCGTCTAAGGCATGCACGGCGTAGCTCCTGACGGGATTGTCGGTGGATCAAATAAACACCCCTGTCAAGGTCAACAGCTTGTAGCCGAAGTGGACTTAGACCTGATATGAACACCAGATGACAGCTCAGCCCAACGATGCTGGCTGATTATGCATCCATAGAGAGTTGAACTAAGACATTCTCAAAAAATCAAGCTAGTGATTCAAAATGGCAATGGCGCACTCGTCAAGTAGACCCGTCATCTCAACAAAAGATTGTCCTCAACATCAATAAAAAAAACGTTCCAACGACACTCAAACCTACTCGAGATGTGTAACACTTGCAAGAGTTGGCTGGAAAAACAACTGTCTCTCAGTATCGTTCAGAAAGTCAAACAGAATGAACAACTTTCTTCTCTAGGAAGGGGGTATGAAGCGGCGCCTCCTTCAGCAAGTCACAAACATTAAAGGACAGGAATAAAAGCCCTTAACGACTGTCCCGAATGGGGATTCCTTTCGTCTCAGCACGGCGAAGCCTGCTGACGGGTAGGTCGGTGGATCAAATAGACACACCTGTCAAGGTCAACAGCTTGTAGTGGAAAACACATTTAAATATTATACAAGTGTTTCAAAGATTAAAGAATGCATATTTCAACTTAAGCCCTGGTAAATGTTGATTGTTCTGCGGGAAGTTCGTTACCTTGATAATATTATATAAAAGGAAAATGTTATAAACGATCTTGAAAAAATATGTGTGGTGCAATAAAGGTCATGACCTGATAATATTTATGTTCTTCAAAGTTTCCTTGAATTATGCACTTATTATAAAAGATTCATCAAAGACTCCTTGGTAATCATAAGATAATTACATAGATTAACACAGTCAAATGACTTTATTTCAGCTGTTGAATGTGAAGTTGCATTCAGTTTTTTAAAACAGGCTGTAGTCTCGTCTTTGATTTTATCACCCCTTTATCTTGACGCGGTCTGAGGTAAATCAGAAAGGAAATATTGCGTAAAGCTATAAAATATTTGCATGGTGTCTCTATTGCTAAGAATTTGCTTTAGGATGAATTATATATATATGCACCTCTAAAATATTTGCCCTCTTTTAAGGGCGAAGAAGGTCGAATAATTAGATGGATTCAAAAGCTTCTAGAATTTAGTTTTGAAGTGCAACACTGTAAAGATATATCTCAAAGAAATACAGGCACTTTATCAAGAATAACTTGTCCTGAAACCTGCAAATATTGCTCGACGGCAAAGGAAATGTATTGTTATTCGTGTTTAAGTACTAACACTAGCAACAATCAAGATTGACCTTTGGTCTCCAAGAAACCTTTAAACGTCTCAACTATTAGATCAAGATATCGAGCTTATCTTTGAACGAAAACTGAAATCTTCCTTACTTCTAATCCGGTATTAAAACGTCATTGGAACTTTATGAGAGTCTTTGCATATTTGCAATGTAGTCCTGTACCGAAAATGGGAGAGCGACGACGATAAAACGCTACAAATGATCGTCCTAAGAAAATGGTTTTCAGACATTTTCAAAGAAATTTTAAGATATACCTAGAGTAAATGACATTTCGGTATCAGCAAAACTTTGACAAAAGTGTGAAGAGAATCTACTGGAATCATGTGTGCACTAATTAAAAGAATTGGTTGAAAGAAATGTCATGCATGTGGAGACCGAAAAGAACCTACAACGAAGACCAGAGAAAAATTTTAACATTATAAGGTAGGAACCCCTTTTGAGAGGATTGCTCTAGATATCCTGGAACCCTAACCTTTGACTGAGAGAAGCATTAGTTATGCACTTGTTATTGCGGGTTATTTTTAGAGTGACTAAAAACAATACCAATATATTGCCTCACGAAGCCATGACGATTGCTGACATTCTGATATCAATAAACAGAGTTCCTCTTATTTTGCATTCAAACCAAGGCAAAAATTTCAATTCAGTTGTATTCGAGGAGCTCTGTGTAATCTGCGCATCCAGAAAACCCTGTACTGATAGTCTGACGTAATGGTGTAATGATTTAATGGAGCTATTTTGAAAGGATATTTCTAAAAATCAGACTAATTGGGATTAGCAAACTCCTTTGCTTCTCCTGGTGTATCAAAAAGCTATGTACGAGATAAATGGATAATCTTCTTCCGAGATGCTCCTGGATCGAAGTCTACTTTTACGAAGAAAAATTTTCTTTGAGTGACACCTTTCACCTGAAGAATTGGCGCAGTTTTTAGCCAGATTTGGCTCCTGCACCTTGAACCCAAACTCACTCATTCATTTGAAAATGCTTTTCTATCTTCACCCTGGAGAGAGCTAACATTGTGAACGAATGGATGGAGACTTGTTATGATATAAGTGCTACAAAGATTGCTTCTGCGAAGATCATGTGTAGTGTTACAACCCGACCAAACGTCATGGACTCAGTCCAAAGTTGCTTCATTGTTAGGAAGGCCATCATCAAGATTTTGAATAGTGTCATTGTTTGAATTCAAAAACTGCCAACATCTTATCCAAGAGTTATCGACCGAATAAGTGAAAGGGCCACTTTTTGTGGTCAAGAACACAGCCCGGGAGGTGCAGTCTTTCAAGAGAAAAGCAGTGTTAAGGAAATTTAGCACTCCGTTTGCTTCTCTGCCGAGAAAGTATTGTGGCGGGAAATATCGTTTGCGAAGTTAGTGAGTACATTCACGTCGCATTCTAAAACAGGGGTACTCAACCTTTTTTTCTGGTGGGTCGCTTACATATGTCAGCTATTTCACGTGGGCCTCAACATGAGGATAGATGGGGGAGGGGTGGTAGAAATGCTTTAAGACCAAGATAACATTGGAAATTTAAAATGTGGAAAATTAATCTAAAATTAACTTCTGTTTTGCTTTTTTTTTTTTTTTTTAATTATTTTTTTTATATTTTTGATTTTGTCACTAACACTAAATTAGAAGCATTTAAGAAACACTCCTTCACAGTTTCTTCATCAGTAAACGGTTTAATATTATTACCAACAATATAACAAACTTCATGGGATGTCTTTGTTACCGATGCGATATTACCACTGACAAAATACTTTGTTGCTGCTGCAAAGGTTATTCAAGAAAGCCTATTTATCACTTCCTGAAAGAAATCTACGAGGAAAAGTGCCATTGAATGATTCCTGTTTATTGGTAATTTTTAAATACAGCATTTTCGTGACAAATCAAACAAGTACTGATCCATGTTTGTTTTTCACTACAAAATAGTGAACCTCCCAATCGTCTTGAAACGATATATTTTCTTCGAATATTTTTCGCTTGTAAGACATGAAAGATAGTTAAAATTAGTTCCACCCATAAAATGGTCGCTACTCCACAGATGTCTGTTATCACTAACCGTTCCAAATAGAAAAAGAATATCAATTCGTTCTCGTGCGACGCCCACATCAAAAAGCAAAATTGTGATACATTTGATTTCTTCACAAATAATTTCCCTCCGAATTTTTAATACAGTCCTCTTAAATAAGTAAATATCTCAGAGCAATGGGCCATGACCGGGCCACTTAAAAAGGTTCGGTGGGCCGCAGGTTGAGTATCGCTGTTCTAAAATAACGCTAGGGCTAATAGCAGCAAGCGTATAATTTTGAACCCCAATCAAGGGTAGTTTGCAGATGTATAAAGATTATTCTTTCAATAACTGTTAATTGATAGAAGGAATTTTTCTGAGCGACATAGAGACTAATTTTCTCTCCAAATCTCGCTAAAATTGGCAACAAATAGAGATGTTTCTGGAAAAGTCTCCGAAGATTTAGAATGATTATTTTCCTAGAATGTTCCAGGAGGTTCTTCATGGCGTATGTAAGTGAAAGCAACAACCAGTCAGAGTTTAAGAGCGGAATGTACGTTTTCAATGACTTAATGCGATATTGTGACAATGGATTTGTACTGTTATATGAACTTTAAATTCGTTCTGTTGAGGATTTTGCATGTATTATTGTATATTTTACGGGTGTTCATTTACCTGTTAATTAAATCTGGTGCAATTTCTGGATAGTTCCAGCATAAATTACGATTTACAGCAAAATACCTGCATGTTGATTACATGAACTTTTTCTATATTGACGACCCACAACATAACATTATTATAGTTTGGGGAATAACTATAAGCGAAACTATATCAACTACTATGTCTCTATGAAATATATAAATATGTGGAATATTTTTCACAGTTTTTATTCAGCTGATTGTTGTTTCAATAAGTATAATAAATCAGGCCGACTTTTTCTTTCCCTCTCCGAAAGTTTTTCGATCTATGCAATAGGTTTCAGCTCATAAACGCCTGGGAACTCATGACTCAATACTACTAAGTTTTTTCTCCACTTCAGTTGCGGTTAAAAACTAATTATTTAAACACATTTTTAAAAATGCTTTCTTAAAAAAAAAATTCAAATTCAAAATTATTTGAAAAATTTATCCATGGTTTTTTTTCTGTTATTTTAAAACGTATAAAAACATAGAGTAAAAAATCACCAAGTTTTTTCACTTTTTAAATTTTTTTTTTTAATAGTAAGTTCGACAATGCTGGAATGGTTTAAATATTAATCTTCAAAAGTGAAGCATGAAATCTGTGACATTATTTCAGAAATTCAAACTGTTTGATTATGCTTTGAATTCCGCCGCCAACAAACTTCTCGTAACCTTTGAAGGACGTTCACTTGAACTAATTACCCTCGAAAAAATGTGTACTGGAATGTACTGTACCTCCCACTTTTTAGTCAATGTTCCACCGACAAGTTAGTTCAGATGGAGAGTCGGCAATAACACTGCTCTTCACATAAAATGACCCCGACACTATTCTTGCAGATTTTTATGTAAAATGACCTTCTATATTTGAATATCACCCCCTATTTCGTCTCATCACTCACTCATTCTCTTTTGTCACTGTTCCATAATTTTATGGCCCTGAATTTGATTTGAAGAGGAGGTGGGAGGATTATTTTAATCATTAAATACCTTCTGAGGGACTACAGTGGTGAAAATTTCTAAAAGATAGACATTTGTAGCAGGGGGAGGGAGATTTTATCCCTTAAAATAAAAAAAATCAATAAAAATAAGTGGTTTGTCTGGGGGGCAACTTTTTTCGCTCACTTAATACATATTCCAGCTTCCACACACACAGACTTTTCCCTTTTTCTTCAACTAAACACCCTAAATAAGAAAAATATATTACAACAATTTTATCTAAAAACGGGGGTAAGGATTCTCAAGCTCTTGCAGGAAAATTCGAAGATTAATTGTGCAAGTTGGTGCTCTGAATAACTCCGATGCTTCGTGATTCCGTCTTATCAAGCTGCTTAAATTTTGTTAAAAGAACCATTTTTTTCTCTAGCTTCTTAAAGATGGAATAATAATATATGAGTGTAATTTGTTATAAATACCGAGAATTGATTGACTGTTTAATTTTATCATGCCACGGAAAAGTAAAAATCCCGTTAAATTTGATACGTTTGAAATGAACTTTTAAAAGAGCATAGAGAAAACACTTTTCTCCGCTTCTTAAAACTACTTATCACTTTTACTTTGATAACCAAGTTGGCGATCATGACATGAATTGGGTTCTAAAATTGTTTTTCCCCACGTGTTGTAATAGCTTGCCCAAATGGCTGAAATGTATCTGTAAATCAATGCCTTTTCCTGGGCACATGGTTTAATGCAAACCTCGCTGTCACCTCAGAGATTATTACCTTTTGTATAACTTCAACTATCGTGTTCTATAGCAAAAGTAGCGCCAAAATTCAGCATTTTAATATTCCTTCACCTGTAAGTCTAGCTACTCAGAAATGAATCTTTGCCAATCCCAGTAGGGTTACAAAAACCTAAACTCTACAGCGAGAAAAGTATTTGGAAGGTTTTGAGGCACAGCTGAGACCCTCAACGTCCATCGAGGATGAGGAAGAGTATGCAAATCATTTAGTTCATCGACAATCTCACTTAGTTTCTCTACCTGAATTTAATTTAATAAATTTACCTAAATTTGCAGTTATCTAAGAGTAAATCTTAACTTTCCTGATTTATAGATTTCGGTGCTGGAATCTCTTCGAAAAGGGAGTAAATATCTCTCCTAGCAGAACCAGACGGTCAACCCTAAAATTACATTTTTTGGAAAATAAAGGCTTAGTGTTCTGCCCTAAATCGATGATGGAACTGAAGATGCCATGTTACTCCTACACAAGAAGGAGTGCATTTTTAAATACTTTGCTCAATTTTATATTTTTCTTCTGACATTTTAAAATACATTTTTATATTTATATATATATTTATTGTGTGTTTATATTTTTAAAACTTTAATATACTAACGAATGTGTGGCGCAGTATAGCCAAACTTGGCTCTTGTGCCAAAAAAATCAACAATCATCATCACCTACACAAGAAGACTGTAGACTCATCAAAGACAAGTTTAAAAACTATCCTGTATGCCAATGGGAATGATTTACCGTCCGGTTGCATTCTCTGTGGAGGGAGACGTACCGCGCAAAGCACGAAGCATGGGAATTATTCAGAGTAGCAATGTTTTGCACAGTGAATCTTTTAAACTTTTTTTCGAGGGTTTTGGGACCTCTCATACTCCCCAGCTTTTAGCCAGCTTTGCTATACATTTTTCTATTTTAGGTGAAGTAAAGGTCGAGGGGAAGGGGGGGGGGGTCTAGAAGCTGAGATGTAGAAAGTAAGAGAAAATATTGCAGAGAAAAAATTTATTCATACATTTTTTTTAATTTCAGGATCATACTCTCCTGCTGTAAATGTTCATATTTTAACACTTTTGACTTCTGCAGCCTCTCAAAATACATTTAATAATTTAAATAATTTTTTACTCCTCCAAATTAAATTCACGGCCATTCACTGTGATAAAAACTGGGGTAGAGATCTTCCCGAGAAAACGAACGTTCCCAACCTACATACTGAGAGGAGGACGATCCTTTTATTGTTAAATGCTTTTATTTAACAATTAATTTTATAAATCATACCGAAGAAGTGCATTAGTTTAATTTTGCTATAAAACTGATTTGTTGTGATCCAGGTCTCATTAACACATGTGGATTTCATAACCAATTCGTTCTTTTCAAGTAGTTTAATACATTGTTAAGCAAGAGCTCTTTCTACCGCTAAATAATTTTGATAAATTCCAAAATTTTGAAGGTAATGTACCATTTTACACACTGGTGCGGAAAGAAACCTTTTGACACTAAATAATTATTTTATTTAATTTTTTTTAACTATACTTTTTCTTGTACTTGAAGTGACACAATATTATTTAAAAAGAGATTTTTTTTCAAGTTTCAAATCGGAAATTGGTGAGTTACAATCTAAAAAGAATTCTATTAATGTCTAACATCGGTACGAAGACAGAATATCTTTTTAGTAGGAGAACATCTATATGTATAAAAATGGATGTTTGTAATAATGAAATCGCTTCACTCCAACACCATTCAACCGATCACTATGAAAATTGGCATGTATATGTATTTGTTTGTGGAGAAGGTTTTTATGCTATCCTCTTTGTTGTAGCTCCTCATCCAAAAATAAATTATTTACACTATTTTAAGCGTTTATTACACAAAATTTGTAACAATGTGCAACTTTTGCTGAGTAGAGATCAGCTTAGGAAGGTGTTTTCAAAAATTGACCCCAAGAGAGTTACGGGGTGTTATAAATAAAAAAAAGCAAATCCTTTTTATCAGCTATTAGATCTTAACTTAACGCAGTGTTGTAACAGCCTATGAAGGCCAAGACCTACTGTACCCAACTCAGTATACGCGACCTTGGACCCTGAGGTTCATGAGCAGATGTTCCGGTCAGGTGGTCAGTTTGAAGCGAAACCCAAGAAAGCTTGGTACTCATTTATCGACCCACTGAAGGGATGAA